>CM077162.1:80582793-81041578 GCA_039583875.1 Platanthera guangdongensis
GGATTACTACAGCTAACAACAATTACAGAAATCAAACAGTCAAATCACAGCACAGCACAACACAGAAGACACACTAATTTTATAGTGGTTCCCCAATCTTTGGGTACATCCACTTTCCCCCTTCGCCTATCTAGCAGTGTACTAGATTCGCCAAACTTCTCCACTAACTCAGAACCAAACTAGGTTCCTACCTCAGGCCCAAAGCCTTACACTCAGCCAAAAGGCCTACACTCAGCCACTCAGGCCTACACTCAGCCAATTAAGGCCTACACTCAGAGTTCTTCAACTCCTACACTCAGGCAACAAGCCTACCCTCAGCCTTATAAAATAGGCTTACAATCACTCAGATCCAATGGATCTTACAAGATGTAATTGAATAAAATGCTAACTCTACAACTCAGAAAAGATGAGAGGAGTTGAGAGTTTCTTGAAGAGTTCTTGGAAGAACTCAGCTTGATCCAAACTGACTTAGCTTTCTTCAAAGCTTCTTGAGTAGAACTGAATTAGTCTGAATCTTCTGCTTCTTGAAATCCAGATGACTCTGAATTCTTCTTCTCAGCCTTAGTTCCAAAGACTGAATTCTTGGATGGAGCTCTCTCTCTCCAACTTCTTAGATCTGCAGTTGGACTGCCTGATCTTCTGTGTTGATCCTCAGTGTATCACTTCTTGATTTAATCTGATCAACCACTTCAGTTATTCTCACAACATGTATGATAATGAACAACCTTCTATATATGTTTTTCTGTAAACTATGGGGGCCTATTTATAGGCTTCCTTCATGGTAACCGGCTGGTCCGGTTCATAACAGACTTCTGACTTCTCTGACAGTTGATGTAGACCGGCTGGATCGGCAGCTGTCATGTCAACCAGTCACTTCTTGAAATTCTCTAACTGTCAGATAGTGTCGAGACTTTCTGTTCTTAAGTGTCGACACTTATAGACTAAGTGTCGACACATGTAGTGTAAGTGTCGACACAAGTCTACAAGGTGTCGACACAATTCCTTGTATGTCTCGACACAGATACTTCTGCATGTGTCGACACTGAAATTGAGTGTCGACACAAGTACTTGTTCTTCATTCTTTAACTGTATTCTTCTAAGTGTCGACACATCTCCTTTGTGTCGACACATCTTCATGTGTTGAAACTGTCAAGTGTCGACACAGCTTCTTGGTGTCGACACAAGTCTTCAATTTGTTCCTTCAGCTGAGTGTCGACACATTCCTTAGTGTCGACACTTGTACTTAGAATATTTTGTAAACTTTTCTGTTCTTTGCTAAGTGTCGACACAGCTCCTTGTGTCGACACTTTCTTCAAGTGTAGAGTCTTCAACTAAGTGTCGACACATTGTGCTGAGTGTCGACACTTCTTCAAGTGTTGACTCTTCTGTTGTGTGTCGACACATTGTGCTGAGTGTCGACACATTCTTCAAATACTGAGTCTTTAGCTAAGTGTCGACACATTGTGCTGGGTGTCGACACTTACTTCAAGTGCTGACTCTTCTGCATAGTGTCGACACATTGTGTTGAGTGTCGACACTTGTACTTAGATTCTGCAGACTTTTGCTGAGTGTCGACACTACTTCAAGTGTCGACACTTTCTGGTGTTGACTCAGCTCTTCTAGGTGTCGACACTTCTGCTAAGTGTCGACACAGCTTTTCTGCATTCTTCTACACTGAGTGTCGACACAGCTCCAAGTGTCGACACTTTCTGACTGGTGTCGACTCTTCTTCCCAGGTGTCGACACAATGACTCCAAGTGTCGACACTGCTTGTCTGGGTGTCGACACAAGCTTTCTCAAGTGTCGACACTTTCCCTCTGGGTGTCGACACATGGACTTAGAATTTTAGCTTCAGTCCAGTGTATCCTAACCTGCACAAGTAACTCAAACAAACATCAAATACACTATGATGTATATCATTGAGTTAGGTGAGGCTTCTTCAAATCAGGTACATTTGACCAATGTACCCAACAATCTCCCCCTATTTGGAGAAGTCATAACCCTTAGTCAATGATATACATCACTCATAATTAAAAATTATAAAATGAAGTAAAACAGATATATGACAACAGAGTTAAACTTAAACATGTAATAAAGCACACATGTATACTCATAAACATTGCAGAACAATTAAGAAACATACATATTTCAGAACAATCATACTATATTTATCATATACTGTTCCATATTGTTCCTTATACATTTTCAATGAAGTACTACAATGTTTTTCACTTAACAGATTACAACATAAGCATCAAGTTAATTCCTAATCTATTTCTGATCAGGTTCTTTAATAACAATTCCCTTTCCAGCTTTACTTGAGCTTTTACAGCAGCAGCAGCAGCAGCAGGCTCAGCTTCAGCAGTCTTCTTCCCTTTGGAGTCCTCTTCTTCTGTTCTTCAGCCTTGATCTTTTGCCTTTCAAAATAATGATAGGGCTTAGGAAAGTACTTGCTAGGCTCCACAGCTGTAGGAGGTAGCTTTCCTAACTTAGCCTTTCTTCTATATTGGACAATTGCTTCCTGCCTACTCTCATGTTTCCTCCATTCAGCCTCTGAGAACCACTTGTTCCTCTCATGGGCATTGTCCTTGGCTGCTTTCCATGCAGTGAGAATGATGTTCCTAGAAGTAGGGCTCCACTGTTCAAAATCAGGTTTTTGTTCAGCAAGTTCCCTGAACTTCTTCTTTGATAGCCTAGTCTCTTCTTCTTTGTCCAAAGCCTCTTGCATAGCAGCTGTGATAGGTTGAACAACCTTTTCCAGAATAAATATTAGGCTTACCAGCAGTTGGACTATACATTGTGCTTATATCTGCATGAATCATTTCAAATCTGGAGGTGGATAGATTACATCAGCCACTGCCTGTTGCTCACCTCCAAGATATGTTCCTTGAATACCAGATTCAGCTACTTCATTATCATCACACAGGGGAGGATATCCAAGTGTAGCCCTGATTGAATTTGAAATCCATTTGGCATGCTCAGAACTGGCCTTGACTAACACTCTCTCCCCCTTTATGACTTCTTGGGCTACATGATCTCTCACATCATCTTTCTGGAACCTATTTGGCTGTCCAAATATCTTATGCCCTCTTTAAAGAAAGGTCTTAGCTTGTAAGCTGTTCAGAAATGACCTTCTGGGAGTCCTTGATGGCAGTCTTACAGCAGTTAGTTCAGCTTGAAAGAGTTTATCAAAATCAGCTTTGCAGCAGCAGAGGAGGTTGATGGTTCATCAGACTTATTCTTGAGTTCAGTGACTATTGCATTGTGAGATGCAGTCAAGTTATCATTCATCCTGAGTTGATTCTCCAGCACATAGCCTTGCTTTAGTGCTATATCTTCTACTTTCTCTTTGATTGTTTCTTGATGTTTAGCCAGATAGACCACTGCATGAGCACCCTTTGTAAAACAATCAGTCATTCCTTTTTATTAAGGTTCATTTCAAACCTTATTGACTTGATTTCCTGTCCCAGATCAGATTGTAGTGCCTTGTGCCCTTCATCAACATAAGTTTCTAAAGCCTTCCTTTGTTCATCCATCTTGATTTGCATGGCAAGCAGTAGAGCACTGTAATCAGTATGGATGGAGCTTGTTGAACTAAGAATGTTGAGCAACAGTTTGGAGAGCCTTCTTGTAGCTCTGGCTCCTTCTTTTGAAAACAAAGAACTTCTTTTTCTTAGCTTGCTCAGCTTCATCATCTTCAGATTCAGATGTACTGGCAATATCCACCCTATCCTTAGGGCTGGATGGTTTTTCAGTGTGCACATCTTGTGCCTTCTCAGTATCTAGCCTTATAGGCTCTACTTGAATATCCAAATTCTCCCCCTCAGCAGCAGCATCCTTCTCTGCATCAGCAGCATTCTTCTCCATATCAAAATCATCCTGATCTAAATTCAAAAATAGATCTTCCATTGTATATTCTGCTGGAGACTGTGCAGGAGATGTTCTGGTTTCATCAGCTACAACAGATGTGTCTTGGAGAACAACATCTGGTTCTTGAGTTGCTGGCTGATTTTGCTGATTGTCATCAGACAAATCAGAATTTATTATAGAAAAATTCAAAGTATTAAGGTCAACAAGTACCTCTTGAATGAGGAGGGTGGCTTGCTCACTCTCCAGTGTAGATGGTTCTGCTACACCTGGAAGCTCCCCCTGGATGTCAGCTGGCTCCTGAGGAGCAGGTGACTTTTCTGCAGCCTTATCCATTGGACTATCAGGAGTGAAGACCACATGTTCTTCACTGCCTGAGCTGCTGGAGGACTCTTGAGCACAGCAGCAGTCTTCCTCTTCTTCCTGGGAGGAGAGATTTCTTTTGAAGCTTGTTTTCAGGGGTGGAACTTCCTTGGACAGCACCCTTTCCATCTAGAGAATATCTTGAGTCCATCTCCTCATATGATTGATCTTAGTTCCTGCAGCAGTGCTCATTACCTCTGGAATTGATCCAGCCAGGTAGAGACTTAGTATCCTGCCCAGATTGGGCTTCTTCAGGCTTTCCTTCACTTTTCATAAACCACCATTGACCAGTCTGTTTTCAGATTGAAGATGATTCTGGTCATGACTTCAAACATGGAGGCAGACACCCTGTCATGTCCTCCTGGCTTGCTCAGTATTACCTTGCCCACTATTCTGACAAGAACTTGCCTTGATTATTCATACCTTTTCTGTTAAAGACTGATCCCACCTTCATCTTTGGATCCAGTCCACACCAAGTAAGAGCTTCCCTGGTCTTAGAAGCAGTTACTTCCTCTTCATCTTGAACTTTAGGTAGCTGAAGTACCTTTCTTAAAGACTTGGGTGAAATCTTGACCTTGGTGCCATGCACCCTTGACTTAATTCTGTAGCCTGAGTCATCTACAGCCGTGCAGTAAGGAATTCAATGACTTCCTTCTTCCATATCTTCGTTGGTTCTGAAACCAAGAACTCCAATCCTGAATTGGCAATTAGGGTTATCACTGATTTGATTTCTTGTTCGCAGTCGTCGAATGCGCCACGCACCAGTTCATATCCTTCGTTAACGTTCTCTTCCAGCTTGGGAGCCATTAGGGTTGAAGATTTAGTTTGAGATGAGAGAAATGTCGACACAAGAGTTTAGGTCTCGAAACTTTGAAAGCGTGTCGACAATCAAAGAACAGAACCCTATTTATACCTTTCTAGTTTGAAGACGAACAGGCGGGATGGAATCCTAAAGATGTGTCGACACTGTCAAAAAGTGTCGACACTGACTTATAATGTCTCGACACTTATGTGTCGACACAATTTAGTCAACAGATTTGATGTGTCGACACTTGGTTAAGTGTCGACACCACTATACTCGACATGTAGTCGAGACTTTACTTAGAAAAATTCTGAGTAAAACTTAAGTGTCGACACCTTATTTGATGTGTCGACACCTACTCGACATGTGTCGACACTAACATTCTGAAGTGTCGACACCAACTTCCTAGATGTGTCGACACTATTTTCCTGAAGTGTCGACACTTACTATTACTGTGTCGACATAGACTTGTCTATGTGTCGACACCTTTTTACTTAGCCAATTTTTTTTGTTTGTTCTGTTTACTTAGTCTAAGTTTATCATACCTAGTTCAATTTTGAACCTATTAAACTTAGCTTCTTCTAAGGGCTTAGTAAACATATCAGCTATCTGATTATCAGTTTTAACATATTCAAGTGCAATATCATTTCTTTCTACATGCTCCCTAAGAAAGTGATATTTTATCTCAATATGTTTAGTTCTACTATGTGATACAGGGTTATTAGCTATGGAAATAGCACTTGTAGAATCACAATAAAGTGGAGTTCTACTTACCTGACATCCATAGTCTTCTAGCTGATGTTGAATCCACAGAAGTTGAGCACAACAACTTCCTGCAGCTACATACTCTGACTCAGCTGTGGAGATGGCCACACTGGTTTGCTTCTTACTACTCCATGAAATGAGTCTTCCACCTAGGAACTAACAGGATCCAGTTGTGCTCTTTCTATCTTCTTTGCATCCTGCAAAGTCTGCATCTGAATAGCCTGTTAGATCAAAATCTCCATTCCTAGGGTACCAGAGGCCTAGATAGGGTGTGCCCTTTAGATATCTCAAGATTCTCTTGACTGCAGTCAAGTGAGATTCTTTGGGGCAGGCTTGATACCTGGCACAAACACATGTAGCATACATAATGTCAGGCCTACTTGCAGTCAAGTATAGTAGGGAGCCAACTATCCCTCTATACAAGGTTTCATCTACAGGTTTCCCTGCATCATCCTTGCTTAGAGACATACTTGACCCCATAGGAGTCTTCATGGTACTGGAGGAATCCATACCATATTTCCTTATGAGTTCTAGGGTGAACTTAGACTGACATATGGATAGACCACTTTCAGTCTGTTTAACTTGGAGACCCAAGAAAAACTTCAGTTCTCCCATACTACTCATTTCAAATTGACTCTGCATAAGCTTTGCAAACTTTTTGCAAAGGCTACTTTCAGTAGACCCAAATATAATGTCATCTACATATATTTGGACAAGTATTACTTTGCCTCTAGATTCCCTAAGGAATAGAGTCTTATCTATTTTCCCCCTTGTGAACTTGTTCTCAATGAGGAAACTAGATAGGGTTTCATACCAAGCTCTAGGAGCTTGCTTTAACCCATACAATGCTTTCCTAAGTCTATAGACATGATGTGGAAGAGTAGGATCAACAAAACCTGAAGGCTGCTCCACATATACTTCTTCTTTTAAATTACCATTAAGGAATGCTGACTTCACATCCATTTGGTATACTTTGAATCCTTGGTAGGTTGCATAGGCCAAGAACATCCTTATGGCTTCCAGTCTGGCTACTGGAGCAAAGGTTTGATCAAAATCAATACCTTCTTCTTGCCTATATCCTTTTGCAACCAGTCTTGCCTTATTCTTAATGATGACACCTTGTTCATCTAACTTGTTCTGTAGATCCACTTTGTCCCTATCACATTGTGATCTTTAGGCTTAGGAACCAGATCCCACACCTTGCATCTTTTGAACTGATTAAGCTCCTCCTGCATTGCTTCAGTCCACTGTGGATCTTGTATAGCTTCTTCAAATTTCTTTGGTTCTATTTGAGACAGAAAACTTGAATATACTACAACATTCTGATTTCTGCTCCTTGTCTGAACACCTTGTCTTGGATCTCCAATGATCAGCTCTACTGGATGATCCCTTAGATGCCTATTGGCTTGGGGCATCCTTACTTCTGGTTGAACTTCTTCAGCATCTTCATCATGCTGAGTTCCTTGTACTTCAACAGCTCCTTGTACATGTAGTTCTCCCCCTGGACATAAGCCATCTTCTTCTACTTGCTGTCTTGCAGCAGGTACATCTTCTATGGTTAGCTTGTCCATCTTCTTAGTAAGACCTGTGTGGCTGCACACACTACTAGACAACTCATTGTTAATTAGTTGTGACTCATCAAAAACTACATGCACAGATTCCTCTACAACTTGTGTAGTCAAGTTATAGACTCTATAAGCCTTACTATTATTGTTGTACCCAACAAACACTCCCTCTTGGGACTTGGCAGCAAACTTAGTTATGTAAGACTTTCCATTGTTAAGTATGAAGCATTTACAACCAAAGATCCTAAAATAGGACAGATTTGGTTTCCTGCCTTTCACTACTTCATAGGGAGTCTTGTTTAACCTTTTAGTGATGGTAGCCCTATTTATCACATGGCATGCAATGTTAACTGCTTCAGCCCAGAAATATTCTGGCAGTGATGAATCACTTAATAGGGTCCTACCAGCCTCTATCAAGGTCCTATTTTTCCTTTCAGCAATGCCATTTTGCTGAGGTGTTCTAGGTGAAGAGAATTCTTGAAATATCCCAAAGTCTTCACATAGTCTTGTCATGCTTTCAGACTGAAACTCAGTACCATGGTCACTTCTAATTTTGACCACAGTACAGTTCAATTCATTCTGAATTTGCTTAACAAAACTATAGAAGACACTAGGTGTCTCAGATTTCTGCTTTAAGAAGAACACCCAGGAAAACCTTGAGTAGTCATCAACAACTACAAAGGTGTAACCTTCCTACCTAAGCTGTGAACTGGCATTGGACCAAATAGATCCATATGCAAGAGGTATAGACACCTCACAGCATCTTTGTTGTCTAAGCTTCTAAAGGTGGATTTAGTCTGCTTGCCCTTTTGACAAGCTGAGCAAATGCCATCTTTGACACACTTAACTTGAGGACCATTCCTCACTAACTCTTTACTAAAGAGTTTGCCAATAGTCTTGTAATTAAGATGAGCAAGCCTCTTGTGCCATTTGACACATTGAGAGACTGTCTCATCAGCTACAAGACAAACTGGAGAACTATTGTTCTCAACCATAATGTCTAAACAATAGACATTTCTCTTCCTATATCCAGTCAAAATGATCTCTTGATCACTTGACCTCTTAATATGACAACCATTTTTAACAAATGAGATGTCAAACCCTACATCACTTAATTGACTTATACTAATGAGGTTGTGTTTCAAACCTTTAACATAAGCCACTTGAGTAATGGTAACAAGGTTAGAAGAAATGTTACCAAACCCTTTGATGATTCCTTTTTCAGAACCACCAAAGGTCACCTTTGGACCATTTTTGATTGGGATGTAGTCCTTCAGTAGTCCCCTAGTTCCAGTCATGTGTCTGGAACATCCACTATCCAAGTACCATGTAGGGGTATGGCCACTTGGATTCACCTGCAAAACAAATTAATGAACCTTAGAACCCAAAGTAAACTTGGGTCCTTGGTGATTGTTAGTTTGCAATTTGACATAGCTACCTGCTGTCTTTCCAACAGGTAACTTGCTACTCAACTTGGCACTGGCATTGTGCCAACAATCCAAAGCAAAGTGGCCAACCTTGCCACAGCACCAACATTCAAATTTGTTGTACCTTTGCTTAGGTACAGACTTAGCTGTCTTAACTACAACAGTCTTGTTGAATGTTGGGGCTTTGCCCTTGGACTTGGACTGATCCTGAACAGTCCTAGCTGGATTAACAAAACCCAGTCCAGTCTTTCCTTTATGATGAACAAAATCATCAATCAAGGGTAGCACTGATTTAGGTTTTGAAAACCTAGCTACTAGCTCTTTCTCCTTCTGAAGATTAATCTCCAGTTTCTTAATTTGATCATTCTTAAATGTGATAGTTCCCATCTAAATCACTGTAATATGTTTCAGCCTGGCTACCTCATTAAGTTTTTGATCATAATTCTTTTCAAAATCTGTTGCAGCTGCCTTGAGATCAGCAATCTCCTTTGCCTGACTTTTGGCTAGGATCTTGCTTTTCTTATAGGCTTGCAACAGTACCTTATATTCATCTAAGAGCTGATGAATATCTCCCTCAGATTCAGAAACACTTCCATCACTTGATGAAGATGAATCTGACTCTGAACTAGAACTGGACTCAGAATTTTGAGTTAAACCTTGTACCTGACTGGGTCCTGGCTGCTCCAGGTTTTTGGTACTTTCAGTCAAAGCCATCAGTCCTTGGCTCTGGCAGTCTTCTTGCTCATAGATAGATTCCATGATCTGCATAAACTCTTCTTCTTCTTCAGCAAATAGCCCTATGTAGGCTTCAGCATCTGTCTCTGTGTCTGAAGAAGAAATGTCTGAAAGAGTCTTCTCATTCTTTGCAACAAAGGACTTCTCCTTCTTTCCTTTGAAGTGAGTCTTCTTTTTGTCACTGGATTCTTTCCTTCTTTCAGGACAATCTGCAATTACATGACCCTGTCTATTGCAGCAGTAACACACAATCTTAGACCCAGTTGCCTTGCTAGTCTTTGTCCTATGCTTGTCCTTCTTTGAAGGCTTCTTCTCCTGATACTGAACTTCTTTCCCTTTTGAAAAAGAAGGTCTGGACTTCCACTGTTTCTTCTTCAGGAATTTCTGAAAATGTCTGGTAAATGCAGCAAAGTCTTCATCACTTTCACTGCTTGTTGATTTAGTGCTAACAGACTCATCAGATTCTGATTCAACTACCTCTGGAGGAGGAGTTGATGACTTAGTCCTGTTCTTTCTAGGTACTTCTGACTTAAAGGCAACAGTCATTTCCCTGTGTTCAGTCCTTGTTGACTTTTCCTCCTCTTTTCTTACTGACAATTGCATCTCATAAGATAACAACTTGCCAAACAGTGTGGGAGGAGGAATTTCTCCCAACTTTGCCATTTCTCTGATGGCACAGATCTTAGTGTCCCAATCTTTGGTTAGGGACCTCAAGAACTTATCATTCAATTCATAGTTTGTGAACTCCCTTCCATAGGACATGAGTTCATTAACAATTCTGTAGAACTTTTTGTAGCATTCAGTGATGCTATCTCCTCTTCCTTGCCTAAAGCTCTCATATTCTTGATTAAGCAAGGATTTCCTATCCTGTCTTACTTCTTCAGAACCTTCCATGTAGACAATGAGGGTATCCCACATTTCTTTTGCTGTTTTACAGTGAATAAGGTTCTGGAAGGTGGCATCATCAATTGCACTAACTATGATGTTCTGTGCCCTTTTGTCCATTGTAGCTAGGACTATCTCATCCTTGGTCATCTCAGAAAAATCCTTTGGAGTTCTCTGTGTAGCATCCAAGACTGAAATCTTCATGGGCACATAAGGCCCTTCCTTGACTGTGATGTAGATCCTAGGGTCAGAGGCCTCCATGAACAGCCTTACCCTTTCTTTCCAGATTCCAAAAATCTCCTTTCTGCAAATGGGCAGTTTCATTGAACCCAATTCCTTGTGATTCTCTGAAGACCCCATGTTTCTTGATTTTCTTGAAACTATTTCCTGACTTATACTGAATCTGCCAAACTGGATCTCCTCAGACAGTTAGTCCTTTTTGAGGAACCTCGCTTTGATACCACTTGAAAGATATGGTACCTAAACACCTAGAGGGGGGGGGGGGGGTGAATAGGTGACCTAAACCTTTTTAAAAACTTTGTTGGCAGCACAACAATTATTTCTCAGATTACTACAGCTAACAGCAATTACAGAAATCAAACAGTCAATTCACAGCACAGCACAGCACAGAAGACACACTAATTTTATAGTGGTTCCCCAATCTTTGGGTACATCCACTTTCCCCCTTCGCCTATCTAGCAGTGTACTAGATTCGGCCAAACTTCTCCACTAACTCAGAACCAAACTAGGTTCCTACCTCAGGCCCAAAGCCTTACACTCAGCCAAAAGGCCTACACTCAGCCACCCAGGCCTACACTCAGCCAATTAAGGCCTACACTCAGAGTTCTTCAACTCCTACACTCAGGCAACAAGCCCTACCCTCAGCCTTTATAAAATAGGCTTACAATCACTCAGATCCAATAGATCTTACAAGATGTAATTGAAATAAAATTGCTAACTCTACAACTCAGAAAAGATGAGAGGAGTTGAGAGTTTCTTGAAGAGTTCTTGGAAGAACTCAGCTTGATCCAAACTGACTTAGCTTTCTTCAAAGCTTCTTGAGTAGAACTGAATTAGTCTGAATCTTCTGCTTCTTGAAATCCAGATGACTCTGAATTCTTCTTCTCAGCCTTAGTTCCAAAGACTGAATTCTTGGATGGAGCTCTCTCTCTCCAACTTCTTAGATCTGCAGTTGGACTGCCTGATCTTCTTGTGTTGATCCTCAGTGTATCACTTCTTGATTTAATCTGATCAACCACTTCAGTTATTCTCACAACATGTAATGATAATGAACAACCTTCTATATATGTTTCTGTAAACTATGGGGGCCTATTTATAGGCTTCCTTCATGGTAACCGGCTGGTCCGGTTCATAACAGACTTCTGACTTCTCTGACAGTTGATGTAGACCGGCTGGATCGGCAGCTGTCATGTCAACCAGTCACTTCTTGAAATTCTCTAACTGTCAGATAGTGTCGAGACTTTCTGTTCTTAAGTGTCGACACTTATAGACTAAGTGTCGACACAAGTAGTGTAAGTGTCGACACAAGTCTACAAGGTGTCGACACAATTCCTTGTATGTCTCGACACAGATACTTCTGCATGTGTCGACACTGAAATTGAGTGTCGACACAAGTACTTGTTCTTCATTCTTTAACTGTATTCTTCTAAGTGTCGACACATCTCCTTTGTGTCGACACATCTTCATGTGTTGAAACTGTCAAGTGTCGACACAGCTTCTTGGTGTCGACACAAGTCTTCAAATTTGTTCCTTCAGCTGAGTGTCAACACATTCCCTTAGTGTCGACACTTGTACTTAGAATATTTTGTAAACTTTTCTGTTCTCTGCTAAGTGTCGACACAGCTCCTTGTGTCGACACTTTCTTCAAGTGTAGAGTCTTCAACTAAGTGTCGACACATTGTGCTGAGTGTCGACACTTTCTTCAAGTGTTGACTCTTCTGGTTGTGTGTCGACACATTGTGCTGAGTGTCGACACATTCTTCAAATACTGAGTCTTTAGCTAAGTGTCGACACATTGTGCTGGGTGACGACACTTACTTCAAGTGCTGACTCTTCTGCATAGTGTCGACACATTGTGTTGAGTGTCGACACTTGTACTTAGATTCTGCAGACTTTTGCTGAGTGTCGACACTTACTTCAAGTGTCGACACTTTCTGGTGTTGACTCAGCTCTTCTAGGTGTCGACACTTCTGCTAAGTGTCGACACAGCTTTTCTGCATTCTTCTACACTGAGTGTCGACACAGCTCCAAGTGTCGACACTTTCTGACTGGTGTCGACTCTTCTTCCCAGGTGTCGACACAATGACTCCAAGTGTCGACACTGCTTGTCTGGGTGTCGACACAAGCTTTCTCAAGTGTCGACACTTTCCCTCTGGGTGTCGACACATGGACTTAGAATTTTTAGCTTCAGTCCAGTGTATTCCTAACCTGCACAAGTAACTCAAACAAACATCAAATACACTATGATGTATATCATTGAGTTAGGTGAGGCTTCTTCAAATCAGGTACATTTGACCAATGTACCCAACAGTCTAGGATTAACCTTAAATCTCTAAGTATAACTAAAAGTTAGACAAGAGTAGTTTAATAGGTTAGGTCGAAGGAACAATATAATAATCTCATCCTTATTATGTTGGAGTGTTACAGGAAAAAATAGTCCTGTGAGCTGGAGGCTCGGGAAGTTCTATATCAGGACGGGTTGGTTGTAACACCCCTTATCCGTCACATAGCATATAGCAGTAGGTCCGGCCGGGGCCTGACGCCGTATGCCACAGATAGACCGGGGGGTTACTCATGGAAACCATCCAACCAATCAACGTCCTACACAGAGCATTTTAGCGGAAGCAGTTTATAAAAGTTGCAAATAAGAACCCAGCACTAAAGCATGAATGTCCACTAAACCGAAATAGGAATGTTATACAAATACCAACAAAAGCCTTAAGGCCTTACAAAATGTTTCACTTGATATTACATGATTTACAAACCACGGCACGCAGGCCGGTCATACATGAAAAAAACTGTAAACACTTCCAATTGGGCCTTCGAGGGCCGGCTTCGCAAAAAGGGCTTTAGCCCGCTATTGACCTCTTGGTCCAGCAGCACCTGCAAGCAACAAACCACCGCCCGGTGGCAAAACAAGGCAACGGTCAGCAATGCTGGCCAAATTATAACGATCCCGCCCCCAAATCGGGGCGGCGATGCTCCTACCCTGCATTTCATTAGCATAAGCGAGCATTATATATATATAGCCATTTCATCACAGATGTTGGCTCGCATGGCCACATGCCCCGTGTTCTTAGGCCCATTCTCGGTGAACCGGTCGATGTCACGTCAATTAAAGCCATAGACATTCCGGACTCACCACCGCCACTTTGACGACCAAACCTATGAGCAATTTGTCTTCCTGGCCTGGGTCACGACAATTTAAGCCATTGACCACCGAAGACCCTCATCTATGCCAACGGCTCTAACCAAACGACATAGAACAGGTACGGTTCCATCTAACCCGTGCTCACATCGCAACGACAATTTAAGCCATATGCGCGGGTCAAATTTCTCCCGAGTCCCATTTCCATCACAATTCACATAACCCGGTTATGTTCAAGTTGGCTCTCAGAACACCAAGTTGGCAAGATCTCGCATCCGCCCAGTTTCCGGGTGCACCTTTGGGTTAATCCCCAAGGCTCCCTGATGCAATCTACCGCGTAGAAAACCCGAAAAACAATCAATAGCACGGAGTCTTCTCCGGCATTTATGCAATGCAACATCACCGATCCAGACCAACATGCCCGGGTAGGCTTCACACATTATGCTTATGTCCGTTCTCGCTTACGGACACTAAACAACGAGGACTTCACATATCTACCCGAAGGAACGCCTCCAACTCTCTGCAAACTCGCGAGAGCGGGCTTCCTATGCAAAGAAGGAGATCTACTCATGCTCAATAAGAGAATCGTTACCCTAGCGTTCCTCTTTGGCGCCATTGAAAAGTAAGCGGATGAAAAGCACCGCACTAGCTTTGCCTCCGTGGATCCGGAGTCGGCTCGCAATTTGGAGCTTCGAAGCTCCTCCAATGGCCGGATCTAGCTCCTTCTTCCTTCCTTGGCTCTCCTCTCTCTCTAAGCTTTTAGAAAGATAATAACTTATGAAAAGTGAGGGTTTCTAAGTCCAATCCTGGGTATATCCCTTCAGGAACCACCCCCAGCCATTGGATCCCAAAATAAAGAAACGAACGGCTTTGATTCAGGACTGAAATGCCCAATCTGGACCGAACACGGTCTGGCACACGCCCGTATCCAGGGCCGTGTGCCTCATTCGCCGTCAAAATCGACTCGCCTGGAACAATACACGGTTATCAAACACGCCCTTGTTCGACCTGACACTCCCATGTTCCACCTGACACGGCCGTGTGACCGGCCGTGTACCCCCATCATTTTTCCCCGAAAACAACCCGAGCACTGCACGGGTTCTAGGACACGCCCGTATCCTTGCCCGTGTCACCTCAACACACCTGGACCCCAGGCCGTGTACACGGTCTCGACACTCGACACTTCGTCGAGCGAAGATCGTCGACCTGATGACACGGCCTTGGACACGCCCGTGTCCTAGGCCGTGTGCCTTGTCTCGACACCATGTCGAGACCAAAGTGTCGACTTCCCGGGATGAGTGTCGACACGGGTTGACACGCCCTGTGACACGCCCGTGTCATAGGCCGTGTGCCATGTCTCGACACTTCGTCAAACGCAGAGTGTCGACTTCGCGGGCTAAGTGTCGACACGGGTCGACATGCCCTGCGACATGCCCGTGTCGCAGGCCGTGTGCCCAGTCTCGACACAATGTCGAGACCAAAGTGTCGACTTCCCAGCTGAGTGTCGACACAAGCTTGATACGCCCTGGGACACGCCCGTGTCCCAGGACGTGTTCCTGCAGCCAGAACCCAAAACTGGCCCAAAACGTCCCCCGTCTCTCCTTTGAGTTTCGGGGCGTTACATTAGTCCTGCGAGCTAGATGCTCGAGATGTTTTATATTAGGATGGGTTGGTCCTGTGAGCTGGAGGATTGGATTAATATTACTTGCATGTTCATAGAAACAAATTAGTGTCGGGACATCAGTACTCGGCCAGTCATCACACCGATGACAGTATGTTGAATCTGGCGAGGTGTTAGGATTTGAGGGGACAATATATTATTTATACTGCTGTTTGGAGGACAATCCATGAAACACACACTCGACCATAAAGACTGGTGGGATGTACAACAATTACTACAAAAAGACTCTAGAGTGCACCTGGTATGTGTACAGAGGAGTACTAAGGGTCAAGGCCAGGTAGTGTGTATACCCGTCTAGGAAGTTGTAAGTCTTGTTTTCAAGGTCAACTAAATACCTAGAGGGGGGGGGGGTTGAATAGGTTTTAGGCCTTCTTTTTAATTAATCAGACCTATATCTGATTTCCTGTGCTTAGTGATTTATTGATTTGTGCTTTCAAGAACAATCACAGACGATACAAATATTTTTATATTGGTTCCCCAATCTTGGGTACGTCCAGTGTCCCTCTCTACCTTTCTAACAGTATGTTAGATAAGGCTCTTCGCCAATTCCTCGGATCCTTAATAGCTTACAACACGATCCTACAAGATCACTCAGTCTTATCCAAGACCTAAAATTCGAGCACTAAGCCCTATCACTCAGATCCCAACTGGATCCTGCCTCGGCCTTTATAACATAGGCCTACACTTATGCACTAAGCCTTACCACTCAGATTCTAACAAAAATCCTACTCTCAGATCTACAACAGATCCTACCTTGGCCTTTATAGCACAAGCCTACACTCAGATTCCCTAAAGAATCCTACCCTCAGATCCACAAGAGATCCTACCTTGACATTTATAGCACATGCCTAAACTCAGAATCCCTAAAGAATCCTACCCCAGATCCCAAATTTGATATTATAGAGAATGTCAAAGAGATGAAATACTCAGACACCAGAGAAAGTTCTCTGTTTTTGTCTTCCTGGACTGAGCAGATATCAGCCCTAAATTCTGCTTCTTCTTTTTTAGGAAGCAATACTGATCTTGTTGTCATAAATGACTATTACAACATCTAACTTGTTTCACGTTCAGGTTCTCTGGTCTGAACTTCTTCTTCTACCTCAGCAAGAAAAGGAGGAAGAAGATGTCTTCCAGCCATAATATTGCGAATCCAGAGAACCCTAATTACATCTCTTCTTAGTGTTGATTGTTATTGATTGTTCTCTCTCTTTGTTTTTTTTTCGATCTGATCCATCTTCTTTTATAGTCTGCCAATCAACGTCTTATTGAGCAGGGGGCCCCACCAGAATTGGTGGCTGTGATTTTGCCATGTAGCCACCTACTTTCCATTGATGGCTGATTAAACGACTCTTTACTTTGTGTGGACCCCAGCGAGAAATCTCTTTCCTAATGCAGAAAATCATGACAACTAGCCCCCAACGCCTCTAGCAGCATTCCCACAACATTGGAACCTGCATCGAATTTTTTGACTTTGCTGACGTCACCAGCTCTCTGGAATTAGATAAAATCAAGCACTAGTAGCAAAGGCATTGAGTGAATGACCATCACTCACTGCCAAAAGACTTAGAAACATTTTCTACCTCAGTTCGACGAACACATTGCTCAGCTCGATGAAAAGCGAGAGCTTAGTTCGCCGAAATCAGAACTCAGTTAGATGAACTCAGAGCTCAGCTTAACGAATAGTGAAAGTTCAGTTCGACAAAAAGTGAAGGCTTTGTTCGATGAACTCAGAACTCGATTCAATGAACTCAGAACTTAGCTCCCCAAAAAGTAGGCAATCAACGCATTTGTACTTAGGCAAATGTCTGTGTCAAGACGAACACTGGCTCTGACTGACTAGGATTCAGTTAATGCTATAGCCCCATGGTGTTGAGTGAGTAAGCATCACTCAACACCTAACTACTCAGAATGATTTTGTCTCATGGCGTTGAGTGAGTAAGCATCACTCAATGATTTACCCATTAGACAGATTTTCTGTCTCATGGCATTGAGTCAGTAAGCTACACTCAACGCCTAACCACTTAGACAGATTTTCTCTCTTATGGCTTTGAGTGAGTATGCTTCACTTAATGCTTGTGGACTTAGTCAAAATTCTACACAGAATTTCTGTGGCTTTGACTGACTGGGCAGAACTAAATGATTTGGATGTTACAGCATTAAGAGAGTAGACTTCACTCAACGCCTGTGGACTTGGCCACATTTTCAGCTTCCTAATTATTTGGCTAACTATACTCAACGATTTTACTTACCTGACATTAAGTGAGTAGACTTCGCTCAACACTTGTGGACTTAGGCAAATCTTCTCCCTTCCAGCCACTTCTTTGAGTCCACATGCCTAATCTTTGTCACAAAGACTATCCTGCACACATGAACTTACACACACATCAAATACAATTGTGTGTATCTCATTGACCTATTTGACATCATCAAATTAGGGCCATTGGGATCAATGGACCCAACAGTCTCCCCTATTTAAAGATGTTGAAACCATTGATCAGTTTCCTTAGTCAATGAAATACACAATCACATGGGTAGTAAAAATTTAGTAAATTTAATGAGATGAATTTCTACCTACTCCCCCTATATTACTGTAGGGTGTATGTTACCTTATAGTTTTACCTCTCAGCTTGATCCTTTCTTGTGTTGGGACATGATCCTCTCTTGATCTTGTCACTCCCCCTTAGATACTACTTGAACTTGATTGAACTTGATCAATCTCTTCTCTCCCCCTTTTTGACTTCTTCAGATAGTTAGGTAGGTGCATAAGTTCTTTCTCTCCCCTTATGTTCTCCCCTAGATGATGTAGATGAAGCCAATAGTGCAGATACTGGACTTGCTCCCCCTCAATAGGAGCATATTCTCTCATCTTGTTCTTGATTTCCACTTGATATACATTATCTACAAGAAGAACAAGCATTAATGTTGTAATCATCAAGCTGATGTTGAATCCACAGAAATTGAGCACAGTAGTTTCCTGATGAAATGTACTCTAACTCTACAGTCAAGATAGCCACACTGGTCTTCTTCTTGCTTCTCAATGACACCAGTCTTCCACCTATGAATTGTCATGTACATGTAGTACTTGTCCTGTCTTCCTTGCAGTCTGCAAAATCTGCATCTGAAAATCCTGTTAGATCAAAATTTGTATTCCTAGGGTACCATAGGGCAAGATCTAGTGTGTCTTTAAGATACCTTAAAATTCTCTTTACAACAGAGTAATGAGATTCTTTAGGGTAGGCCTAATACCTAGTACAGACACATGTAGCATACATGATGTCAGGTCTACTAGCAGTCAAGTATAGAAGGGAGCCAATTATCACTCTATATAAAGGCTCATCAACAAGTCTCCCTGCCTCATCTTTGCACATAGGCATGCTTGACCCCATGGGAGTTCTCATGGTGGAGGCATTCTCCATACCGTATTTCTTAATCAACTCTCTGGTGAACTTTGACTGGGATATGGACAAGCCATCATCAGTCTATCTTACTTGGAGTCCCAAGAAGAACTTGAGCTCACCCATGTTGCTCATCTCAAACTTCCCATACATAAGTTTAGCAAACTTCCTGCAAAGGTTGTCCTCAGTAGATCCAAAGATAATGTCATCGACAAATATCTGGACTAGGATGATCTTACCCTTAGATTCCCTCAAGAATAAGGTATTGTCTATTTTTCCCCTTGATAATTTCTTCTCAATGAGGAAACTAGACAATATGTCATACGATGCTCTAGGGTCTTGCTTCAACCCATATAGAGATTTCCTAATCCTATAAAAAAATCAGGAAAGTGAGGGTCTATAAAACCTGGTGGCTGATCCACATATACTTTCTCTTTTAAGTCCCCATTCAGGAATACTGACTTCACATCCATCTGGTAGACTTTGAATCCTTGATAGGCAGCAAATGCAAGGAATAGCCTTATTGCTTCCATCCTAGCTACTAGGACAAAAGTTTGGTAAAAGTCTATTCCTTCTTCTTGCCTGTATCTTTTTGCCACCATTCTGGTCCTGTTCTTGAAAATAATGTCATTCTCATCTAACTTAATCCTGTAGATCCACTTTTTTCCTATGACATTATGTCCATTAGATCTGGGAACCAGCTTCCAGACAATACACCTCTTGAACTGGTTCAGCTTTTCCTGCATTGCTCCAATCTAGAATGGGTTATTGATTGCCTCTTCAAGCTTCTTGGGCTATTCTTGAGAAAGAAAGCTTGAACAGAGAGCTGTGTTGATGCTCTTGCTTCTTATCTGGACTCTATGTCTTGTATCACCAATGATTTGGTGTGTTGGATGGCCCCTCAGATATCTCCCAGCTGGAGGCAATCTTGCCTCAGCTTGTTGTTCTTCATTGTCCTTAGCTAGCTGTTTTTCATTGTCTTTAGCTTGTGAGTCTTGAGCTCCACCTGGACAACACCTAGCTTCTTTCTTATTTTGTACTGCCAGATAACCTTACCTGATGGTAAGCTTGTCCATTACCTCCTTTAAATCTACAGAAGTAGAAGAGGAGCTAGGAAACTCACAATTAATCAAGTTTGACTAATCAAAGACAACAAGGACTGATTCTTCTAGAACTTGAATAGTCAAGTTGTAGATCTATATGTCCTACTATTGTTGCTGTACCCAACAAATAACCCTTCTTAGGACTTGGCATCAAACGTAGTCACATAGGACTTACCATTGTTTAGTACATAGCACTTGCTACCAAAAATCCTGAAGTAGGATAAGTTTGGTTTTTTTATTTTTCAGAATCTCATAGGGAGTCTTCTTATTGATTTTCCTCTATTAAGGACATGACATGCAATGCTTACTATCTCAGCCCAGAAATATTCTGGTAGAGATGTGTAACTTAACAAGGTCCTACCAGCCTCTTTGAGCATTCTGTTTTTCCTCTCAACAATTCCATTTTGCTAGGGTGTTATAGGAGAGGAGAACTCTTGATGAAACCCATGCTCTTCACAGAACCTTATCATGCACTCAGACTGAAACTCAGTCCCATGGTCACTTCTGATTTTGACCACAGTACTATTGAATTCATTCTAAATTTGCTTAATAAATGTCTAGAAGACATCAGGGATTTCATATTTCTTCCTTAGGAAGAACACCCAAGCAAATCTGGAAAAGTAATCAACAACCACAAGTGTTTAGATTTTCCTACCTAGACTTTGAACTGCCATAGGACCAAATAGATCCATATGCAGGAGGTATAAACACCTCACTAAGTCTTTGATACCAAGGCCATTGAAAGATGTCTTGGTCTGCTTGCCCTTTCGGCTTGCAGAGCAGATACCCTCCTTGGTGCACTTTACCTTAGGTCCATTTCTCACTAACTCTTCATTAAAGAGTTTGCCTATTGTCTTGTAATTCAGGTGAGCTAGTCTCTTGTGTCATTGGACACAGTGTGAGGTTTTCTCATCTACAACTAGGTATATGGGAGTGTCCTTACCCTCACAAACAAAATTTAGACAAAAGATATTTCCTCTCCTAATGGCTATAAAGATGACCCTTTGGTCACTTGACCACCTAATTTGGCACTCATCATTGAGGCAAGAAATGTCATAGCCAAGATCATATAGTTAGCTTATGCTTATTAAGTTGTGTTGCAAACCTTTCACATAAGCTACATGTGTGATAGTGATTATGTCATTTGATATCTCACCATACCCTTTGGTTATTACCTTTTCTGAACCACCAAATATGACTTTGGGTTCATTCTCTATTTGAGTGTACTCCTTCAGTATGCTCCTTATTCCAGTCATGTGCCTGGAATAACCAATGTCCAAGTACCATATAGGGGTATGACAACTTGGACTCATCTGTAAAACCAAAATCATTTAACCTTAGGACCCCAATTATTATTGGGTCCTAGTTGCATGTTAGGTTGAAAATGAATATGCCTTCCTGTAGTTCTTCTTATAGGTAAGCTGACATTAGCTCTCTGGACACTATTATTGTGCCAGCAATCAATGATATAGTGGCCCACTTTACCACAACACCAACACTCATAGATGTTGTACCTCCTTTTAAGGGCTGGTTTTACAACAGTGCTGTAAGTAGCTCTGAGTCTAATAGATACAGCAGCAGCCTTTTTCTTTTGTCTTCCAGCCACAGCCTTATTTGGGATATGTTTGGCAGTAGAGGTACTTGGGGTATCTTGAACCCTACCAGCAGCTACCTTATTTTCAGAGAGCATGCTCCTAATGGCTTCTGATATGCCCACGTGTGGTTTGCTAATAGACTTTCCTTTGGTCTGATTGTGGACTGGCAGATTTTGACAAGATGTTGCAGCCTTATTCTTGAGTGTTGGGGCATGTGCACCAAAAATAAATGGTCCAATATGGGTCATTTGGATCTCCTCATGGGATGCCTTGTAGGCACTAGCATCCTTTCCATTCCTACGACCATGGTGAAGAACATTTTTGTTCCCATTTGTGGATCCACCATTTTCCTAGCAATCAAAGATGCTCTCTTGGTCATATTTGTTATATGGTAGCAACACTCTCCTGAAGGGAATAATAGGCTTGGAGGCTAGTGGCTGTACTAAAGCTTTGCCCTTCCTTTTGGACTTGGCAGCTCTAGTGTTCTCTTTGAAGCCTTACCCCTTCTTATCCTTTTGGGAGGAGAAGGAATCTATCAAAGGCAACATAGAACATGGATTTGAAAAATTAGCCACTAGCTCCTTCTTTTTGAGTTTACCATCAATATTCCTGATTTGGTCATTTTTGAAGGCTATTGTGCCCATCTGAATAATATTGATGTTTTTCAGCTTGCTGATTTCTTTCAGCTTCTGGTCCAGCAAGTTTGCTAACTTTGAGGCAGTAAGCTGCAGAGAGGCAATCTCCTGAGAATGCTTTTTGGCTACGTGTCTTCTTCTCTTTAGTGCCTGCAGGAGTTCACCATAGTCATCAATCAATTGATTGATGACTCCTTCAGATTCAGAGCCATCTTCATCACTTGATGCAGGTGTCTCTGACTCTAGACCTGTCTTATAATCTGATATAGAGGATGGATAATGTACTTTGTTTGGACCAGGCTATTCTTGGCTGGGTTCTTCATCAATCAAAGCCATCAACCCAAGGCAATGGCTGTCTTCTTCTACTTCTTCAGTCTTGGCATCATCATCAACTTCTCCAGCAATTGTAGCCAGCATCTCCAAGAGATCTGCCTCTATAGATTCTTCTTCAGCAGTGAATAGCCCAATGTAGGCTTCATCTTTATCTTCCTCTTCTGACTCTGATGATGAGGAGTCAGTCCAGCACTTTTGCTTCTTAATAATGAAGGATTTCTCCTTCTTGCCCTTCTGCTGTTGTTCCTTCTTTTCACCATTACCTTCTTTTTGACAGGGCAGTAAGCTATAACATGCCCTGGCTTGCTGCAACAATAACAGACCATTTTAGAAGAAACATGATTATTTGGTTTAGAGCCATACCTGTCCTCTTCAGAGGTTTTCTTCATGCCCTTGTAATAGTCTTCTTTGGGATAAGAAAAGTAGGAGGGCCTACTTCTCTAGTGCTTCTTCTTCATGAATTTCTTGAATTTCCTAGAGAAGGCAGCAAAGTCTTCATCAGACATGTGACAGTCTAATGTGCTGATTTCTGAACTTTCTGAATTAGATTCAGCATCCCTCCTTGGTGGAGAAGGTGTTCTCCTACTCCTCCTTGTGGCTTCAGCTTTGAAGGCCACAATCTTGTCCTTGACTACAGCCTTGCTGATTTTGTCTTCCTCCTTTCTGGTTGTCAGCTGCATTTTCATAGGATAACAGCTTTCCAAACATAGTTTGAAAGTTTATAGTTGCCTACCTAAATCACCTAGAGGGGGTGAATAGGTGAGATGTGCGTCTTTTTGCGGAATAAAAATTAAAGATCAAAGCACAGAACTATCTACCAATCAATCACAAATGAGGCAAGATTTATAGTGGTTCCCCAACCTTGGGTACATCCACTTTCCCTCACCGATCTAGCAATATACTAGACTCAGCTACTCCACTATCTCGGATTGAAAATCAATCCTACACCTCGGAACAACATTCCTACAATCTCAATCCACAAAACGGATCTACACTTGGAAGATAAAACTTCCTACAATCTCGGAGACAAAGGCTCCTACACTCGGAGAAATTTCTCCTACAAGAATGAAACAAAATGTGTATAGAAATACAAACAATAATTCTTATTCAGATCTGCAACTGTCGGCCAGGATCTTCTTTTTCTAGGCTTTGCGACTTTATCAGAAATTTGAAGAAAATCTCGACAAAATCAGATCTGGATCTTCTAGGCTTCACTCGATCGATCGAATAGAAGATGAAGAGTTGTGCGGCAATCTCGATCTGTAAAACCTTCTTGATCTGAATCCTCTAAAATCGAAACCCTAGCCGGTCAGGAATCAGCGGCAGCGGCGGTTTTCGTTTCTTGGAGAGAGAGAGAGGAAATCATAAAACTTAAGAATATTCAGCATCAAAACTTCTAAATGATCTCCTAACTTAGGGTTTGTTGGTTTGACAAGACTTTATATAGGATCGGCAAAGAACAGTCATAATTAATTCATAATGAGGTACACGTGGACCAATCAAGTCAAGGCTCATTAAGAAATCCGTTAATCTAGACGTAACAAAATTTTCAGAAAAAATAATTGAAGTAACATACTCAAGTGAGGAAATGATTACTCGAGTACATTACAGAACTACTCGAGTGGGTAGAAGACAACAACTCGAGTATACAAGAAAACTACTCGAGAGAGAAGAAGATAATTACTCGAGTACATAGAGACGACTACTCGAGTAAACATGAAGAGAAAGAAATCAGCTACTCGAGTATCAATAATGACATACTCGGGTACTTAAGTAGTTACATGAGAGGGAGAGTGGATTACTCGAGTATAAGGAATAATACTCGAGTGGATGAGAATGAACTACTGAAGTGGTTGAGAAACTACTCGAGACAGGGACTTAGAAAATTTTCTGAGCTGGAATAATGGACTACTCGAGTATTGATGTTGAACTACTCGAGACGATAAGAACTACTCGAGTATTTGTAAATGACTACTCGAGTAATTGACATAGAGAAATTTTGAGGAAGGAAGATTCTGGTTTACTCGAGTAAAAACTTTGAACTACTCGAGTAGTAAGTGAACTACACGAGAGCCAGAATTCAGTTACTCGAGACAGAAGAGACAAACTACTCGAGTATCTATATGGCCTACTCGGGTATTTAACTTAGAAAAGATTTGGAGAAGAAAATTTTGTAAACCCAAGAAAGAGGTAATCTACTCGAGTAGTTGTCTTAACTACTCGAGAGCCATAAGTTGACTACTCGGGATTTGTCATCCTTACTCGAGTTAGAGTAATATTACTCGAGTATAAACCCAGCTATTTACTCGAGTAGATATAGAACTACTCGAGTATAATACTTAGGAAATTTTCTTGACAGAATTCTCTTCTTCTTTGGTGAGACCAGCATCAAGTCTTTTTCACTTAATCCTAGAGCTTGAATATGAAGTGTATCCCAATAGAGAGGCTACACATATGTCAACACCTTGGATCATACAATGAAGGATTACATTGTATGGTCCTGTGTTGGTGACCCATTATAGACTAACATTGGTCTACACTTCCCATTAGAATCCTGCAAACACATAACTCAAGCCAAGCATCAAATACAACTTATTTATCTTAGTTCAAGGATGACTTCATCAAATCTGGGTTAGTGTGGATACAATACCTAACAATCTACCCCTATTTGTAGAAGTCAGAACCCTTTACACTAAGGTGAATTATGGACATAAAAAGTGCCAAGTAGATAAATCAATGTAAGCAAGCATAACACTATGAACAATATAATATGAACAAAAACTTAGAATTATATAAATGTGATTATCCAAAAATGTCATTTCTACAACAATCATTTCTACAATCATATGTTCTTGTAGATTGAATTTGATGATGCTGCCTGTTTTTCTTCTCTTGTTGTCTCCTCTGATAGCTGTAAGGCTTTGGGTAGTACTTCGGAGGTCTTGCAGGAGCAGTAGGGTTATTTCTTACAAATTCTCTGTCATATAATCTCCTCTTGGTCATGGATTTCTCATATAACTCCCATTCCAGGGAACTGTAATGAATATTCCTGCTCTCATGGTAGTCCATAACAAGTTTGAGAGTGTCCAAAATGAGGGACTTGGACGTAGGAGACCATATCTCTGCAAATTCTGGAGCCTTTCTATTTTCTGAATTTGGAACTGGGGTAGACCTGCTGGCAGAGCGACCTTCACCATATTTTCTTTTCTTCTTATAAGTCTGTATCTTAGGAGGAGCTTGGAGAAAAATATCTACAGGGTCATCCTCCTAGAGTTGAGCATAAGTGTCTGGGGGAGGACCTTCTTGGCCTTCAGGTCTGGGAGAGAAAGTAGGTTGTAGAGGAGGAGCAGGAGCAGCAGCAGCAGCTAAAGGGTTTAGATGGTGAGGAATGACAATTGGATCAACAACAAACTCAGGAAGAATCTGGTTATGCATCCAGACAGCAGTGTCATATGTATGAAATTTGACACTCTGAATCTGTCCTAATACATCATCATGAATTTCTTTCATTTTGATTTCCCAAAGATCTTGCTTGAGTGCATCTGATTTTTCTAAATACTCTTTCACCAAATTATCCCCCTTTTGACTTCTACAGTTAGCGTAGAGATGACATCATCTTTGAAAGTACCAACCTCTTCATAGATCTTCATTTTTGTAGCTTCAGCTCTTTTGTCCAATTCAATTTGATTTCCAGCCAGAGTCACACCTTGGTCCATTACTTGACCAATACTGGTAATGGTGTGATCCAGAGCCTTGCCACCAATTTAAAAAAGGCTTTTGAGCTGATCTGTATTATGTTGAATTTCAGCAAATCCCCTGCTCATCTCAGTCTCAAGAGTAGTGACCTTAGCAGTAACAGCCTTTAAAGAGGTGTGAAAGTAGCTTTTCTATTCTTGAAGTAGAAGGGCAATCTGATTTAACAAGTCAGTAGAGGAGGCAGCAGCAGGAGGAGCACTAGCAGATGGAACTGGAGGAGGAGCAACCCAGGGAGCTATTTCTTCTATGGAGACAGAGCTTTGTGCCCTTGTAGTGGAAAGAAGGACATCCCCTTCATCAGTGATTGAGGGTATGGAGAAGTCCAGATTCCTTAAAGGAGCTTCAACTGGCTTAGGTGATAGCTCATCATCAATGAGAATGGTCTCACCCTGCTCTTGGTGTGCATCAGGAGACTTTGTTGGAGATGGAGAATGTGCTGGGGATTGTACTGGAGTGGAGTCCTGGGGAATATCAGTAGTTGTTTCCTTAGGAGAAAGAGGAGGAGGTGGATCTTCTGCAGTCAATTCTTCTATCATTTCATTGATAGCAGCTTTTATGGAGAGGAGGGCTTCTTGAAGTTGTTGTTCAGAAGGAATCTCAGCTGGAGTCTGTGGTAGTGGAGAAGTTACTTCTGGAGTAGTAGGTAACCTTGCTAGAATAGAAGGAGCAGGCTCCCCCTCAATAGGTGCACCAGAGGAGCTGGGGACCTGAGATGGAGAGGGAGATGGGGTCCTTTCCTCTGTGTCTTGTACTTCTGTAACCTTTGCAGCTTGAGAGGGATTCTGCAGCTTCAACTCCCATCTTTGTATGGAGGAAATAGAGACCTTCTTCATGTGGTGAAGAATACTCCCTTTAAAGAAATTGAAGATTTCTGGGTTGATCTCATGAAGGAGTAGAGATATGATTCTGACATAATTTGGGGATTTAAAGTTGTCTTAATTTTGTCCAGGATCAGCAATGCCAAATTGAAAACTCTTTCTGCAGACTATTGCTTGTTTGATTTCAAAGAAGTAAAGGGGAATGTCTCTGATTGAGTTTGTTCTGCATAGAAGGACTTTTCCAATGATATCAACTAATAATTTCCCTTTAGAATTCATATCAGACCTCTTGATGTACTGTGCAGCTGTAAGAATACCACAGAATAAGCAGGTTCTGGCTGATTCTTCTTCCCCAAGATCATCATCTTCACCTACAACTGGCAATTGGAGAAGCTGAGAAACTGAAATTTTTGTAAGTTTGATTTGGATACCTCTGACTTTGGATTTCAGAACGGCACCGGGGCGCTTCACTTTGATGTTTCTGAAGAACTCTGCAACTTCAGGGAAGAGGATTCGACATGGTTCTTGAAGGATGAAGGTGAGTCCGGCGGTGTCGAGCAAGATCATGAGATTATGGAAATCGTCGGAAAGTTCGGCAATCCCAGCGACAACCAATTCGGAACCAACGCCAATTTTGGAAGAGACGGCCATGATTTAGAAACCCTTGAAAATATTGGCGCGGAGAAAGAAAGGCGCGGCTCTGCAACTTCTTGAAGGAAGGCGAAGAGACATTCGACTACTCGAGTGCGGAAATGATGTCATGTAGGGCATTTACGGAATTTCTGATTTATATAACCCTAGGTTTATGTCTAATTAATTGAAAAAAAATGGATGAATCATACCTTAGAAGTGGCGGCATAAGCCTTGGTTTGTGCATAAGAAAATTTGAATAATGTCCCGGCATATATTCGAGTGATTTGATATTACTCGAGTAGATGAAATGAGGTACTCGAGTAGATGTGTCTGGAAGTACTCGAGTAGGTATACTGAAGTACTCAAGTAGGCGAGTTAAGGTACTCGGGTATCTGAAGTGGACTACTCGAGTATGTCAGTCTGCTACTCGAGTAGGTCAATTAGACTACTCGAGTATGTCATCCTACTACTCGAGTAGGTCAAGTAGACTACTCGAGTATGTCACTTTCTTACTCGAGTCAAGGAGTTAGAATTTTGTAGAAATCCAACTTTTGACTAATCCTTGAACTTTGAGCCTTCTTTAAAATCCATCTTATTTAATCTTCTTTGTTGAGTATTCCAAGTTCTGTTTTGAAGAACGAGAACTTGGTCTCGTCCAGCAGCTTCATGAAAATGTCTGCAATCTGCCTATCTGTAGAGACATATTGAAGGTCTATGTCCTCAAGCTCCACATGCTCCCGGATGAAGTGATACCTTAGCCCTATAGGCTTTGTCCGGCTGTGCGAGACTGGGTTGTTGGCTATTGCAATTGTGTTGGAAGAGTCGCAAAACAGAGGAATGTTCTGAAACTTCATATTGTAATCCTTAAACTGATTCTTTATCCATAGTAACTGTGCACAGCAGCTGCCTGCAGAGATGTACTCTGACTCGGCCGTTGAAATTGCTACACAATTTTGCTTCTTACTACTCCAGGAGATAAGCCTTCTTCCAAAGAATTGGCAAGTCCCGGAAGTGCTTTTCCTGTCATCTTTGCTCCCTCTAAAATGTGCATCTGAAAAACCTATTAGCTCGCTATCATTACTTCTTGGGTACCATAAGCCAAGATTTGGCATACCTTTAAGGTATCTCAAAATCTGCTTTGCAGCAGCGTAGTGAGATTCTTTAAAGTTCACCTGAAATCTAGCACAGACACATGTTGAGAACATTATGTCAGGTCTACTTGGAGTAAGGTAGAGCAAGGATCCAATTATGCTTCTGTACTTGGTTTCATCAAAAGGTTTCCCTTTTTCATCCTTGTCCAGATACATTGTTGAACCCATTAGAGTCCTTATCGAGGTTGCGTTCTCCATTTCGAATTTCTTAATCAGCTCTTTGGTGAACTTGGTCTGCGAGATGAAAATTCCATCTTCAGATTGTTTCACTTGAAGACCTAAGAAATACTTCAGCTCGCCCATACTGCTCATTTCAAACTTCCCTTGCATAAGTTTTGAAAACTTCTTGCAGAGGTTGTCGTCAGTAGAGCCAAATAAAATGTCATCGACATAAATTTGCACTAGCAGAATCTTATCTTTTATTTCCCTAAGAAATAATGTCTTGTCTATCTTTCCCCTTGTGAACTTGTTTTCAAGTAGAAAGCTAGATAGTGTCTCATACCAAGCCCGATGGGCTTGTTTCAGACCATATAAAGCTTTGTGCAGTAAGTAAACATAATCAGGAAAGTTAGAGTCAACAAAACCTGGAGGTTGTTCCACATATACCTCTTCCTTTATGTCACCATTAAGGAAGGCAGACTTCACGTCCATTTGATAGACAGTGAAGCCTTTGAGTGCAGCATATGCTAGGAATAACCTTATTGCCTCCAACCTTGCCACTGGAGCGTACATCTGGTCGAAGTCGATTCCTTCTTCTTGATGAAAACCTTTTGCGACGAGTCTGGCCTTGTTCTTTACAATTGTTCCATCCTCGTCCATCTTTTTCCTGTAGACCCATTTTGTCCCAGTGACGTTCTTACCTTTGGGTCTTGGAACAAGTTTCCATACTTTGCAGCGCTTAAACTGGTTCAGTTTTCTTCCATCGCCATTATCCACGATGCGTCTGAGTTGGCTTCCTCAAACTTCTTTAGTTCAACCTGTGAGAGAAAACTTAGATATAAATTCTAATTAGTTGTACCTCTGCGAGTTCTGACACCATCTCGGGGATCTCCTATGATCTGGTCCATGGGGTGATCCTTCAGATGTCTGAGCTCTAGAGTCCTTGCATCTGGATTATCTTCTATCACCGGAGTGACTTCTTCATATTCGATGACTTCTTCATCTTGATCATCAGCCTCTCCAATAGGGGTTGGAGTGGTGATATTGATGAACTTTTCACCTTTTTCTTCGGATGGTTCATCCAAGTTAATTTCTTTCAGCTTTGCACATGCATCTTCAATGAGCACACTAGAAGAGTTGCTTTGCAGCAAGCTCGTCTCATCAAATACAACATGTATTGATTCTTCTACAACCAGGGTTTTTCTATTAAATATCTTGTATGCCTTACTATGGCTACTATAAACTACAAAAACACCTTCAAAACTCTTTTCGCTAAACTTAGTAGTATGATACTAGCCATTGTTGAGTAAGAAGCATTTACAACCAAAAATTCTAAAATATGAGACCGTTGGTTTCCTGCCCTTCAGAAGTTCGTAAGGTGTCTTATCATGGTTTTTATTTATGAGGGCTCAATTTTGCACGTGGCATGCAGTGTTGACGGCTTCAGCCCAAAAATATTCCGGAAGTGAAGCATCATTCAACATGGTCCTGCAGGCCTCTATGAGTGTTCTATTCCTTCTTTCGGCCACTCCATTCTATTATGGAGTGCGAGGAGATGAAAACTCATGAAAGATACCCAAGCTTTCACAAAATTCTATCATGGCCCCAGACTTAAACTCTGTTCCATTTTCACTTCTGATTTTGACTATGGAGCAGTTATATTCATTCTAGACTTGCCTGACAAAATTAATAAAGATATCGAAGGTATCTGACTTGTGTTTCAGAAAGAACACCCACACAAAGCGCGAGTAATCATCAACAATTACTAACGTATAATCCTTACCTCCTAAACTTCTAATTTGCAGTTGACCGAACAAGTCCATATGCAGTAGATGACGACATCTATTAGAATCCTTACCAATAACGCTTTTAAAGGTAGCCCTTGTTTGCTTGCCTTTTACACATTAATGACAAGGTCTATCTTTGACGTACTTGACATTTGGGGCATCACATACTAAGTTCATTGAAAATAATTTATTAATAGTTTTGTAATTAATATGTGCTAGTCTCTTGTGCGATTGGTCACCAAGCGACGCACTATCTTTTGCTAAAAAGCACAATGGTGTAGAAGAGTCTATACAAATGAAATTTAAGCAAAATATGTTTCTGCTTCGAGTGCCGGATAGAATCGTTTTCATATTGTCAACAGATTTTATCAGGCACTTATCAACGTGAAACTCAACTATGTATCCTTTATCTCAGAGTTAGCTTATGCTTATAAGGTTATGTTCCAAACCTTCAACGTAAGCCACATCTAAGAAGGATACATTACCGTTCGTAATCATACCATAGCCTTTAGTGATTCCACGGTCTGAACCTCCAAAGATGACCTTTGGTCCGTTCACGACTGGAGAAAAATTCTGAATTAGGCTTCTTGTCCCGATCATATGCCGAGAGCATCCACTATCCAAATACCATATTGGCATTTTGGTGGCCTTTGGACATACCTACAATCACAATCAGTTTGCCTTAGGAACCCAAATATGTTTGTGTCCTTGGTCTCGGGTTAGAACACTCCCGTACTAATCTTAGCATTAGGAGTGGTCTTTCTCATATTGCGAACATGAGGGGTTGCAGCATTTCTAGGATTAAACCAGCAATCAATGGCAAAGTGACCAGTTCTGCCACAACACCAACAGTCAAATCTGTTATATCTTTGCCTTATGTTCTCCTGCTTGACTTTTTGGAATTGTGATCTAGCAGGGGCAGCATTCCTGGAGGAAGAAGCTTCATGATGATGACAATCACATGTTTTCTTCTCCTTCATTGGCTTTTCTATAATAGGCTTTGTCTTTGGTGCCTTCTTGAAGTTATGACCATGATTGAATGGGCCATAGCTCTGAAGAATCACTTATTCATAAGGTGTCTTGAAGACACTTTCACCAAAATTTCTAGGGCGAGTCCATCCTTGATAACGAGATTTTGGCTCTACATAGGTAGGCCTAGCAAAGTGTTCGTAGGATGAGTCAAGATCAAACTCATTTGAAGGAAATATAACCTTTTTGAAAGAAGTCTGATCTTGAGGGGCTTTCCCCTTCTCTTTGACCAAGGCCTTTTTGGCGGCCTTATTCTTCCGTTGGGCCTTATTTCTCTTAGAAGATTTGCTAGGAGCTTCTTCATGTCCTAGTACAACACCCTTGGCCTTCGCTGAGAATTCAGCAATGAATGGAATAACCGTCTTAGGCTTCAAGAAACTTTCAACAAGTTTCTTTTCAGCGGCGAGTTGTTCTTCCAACCCTTTGATGATTTTCTCTTTAAGGTCAAGGTTCTCAAGAGCCTTCTTATATTTTTCAATAGCATTATTGAAGTTCTCTTTGAGCGAGTCAGTCTTTGAGAATTCCTCTCTCAAGATGCTCTCTTCAGCTTTAAGAGACTTTATCTGTTTAGCATGAGTATTCACAACTTGGCGACATTTGTCGTAAGCCATGATTAACTCCTTATACTGGGCCATGAGTTCAGACTCATCGTCAGAAGAGTTGTCCTCACGATCATGTTCAGAATCTTCAGAATCTGAAAGAGGAGTGTGAGAGTTTACCTTCTCAGTGAACTGGGGTTCCGGTTCGTCATCTGTCTGAGCCATAAGCCCAAAATAAGCTTCTTCTTCTTCACTCGACTCAGATGAGTCAGAGTCACTAAGAGTCTTACCCTTTTGGCTATTAAGCTCTTCTCTGTCCTCTTCTTATTGTGTGAGGACTTCTTTTCCTCTCTTCTACCACCCTCCTTCTACTTGTGAGGGCAGTCAACGATGACATGTCCTGGCTTATTACAGCAGTAGCAAATAATGTCAGTGGAAACATGTTTATTCTGTTTAGAAGTATACCCGTCATGCCTGCTTGAGCCTTTTCTCTGACGATCACCATCATGTCGTGATCTTCTATAGGAGGCATCCTTGCCTTTCCATTGCTTCATCTTGTTCAAGAATTTCTTGAACTGTCGTGAGAGTAGTGAGAACTCTCCTTCTGATAGCTCAGACCCTGAGGTGCTTGGCTCCGAGGTTTCTTCTTCACTAACTTCTTATGCTGGTGTAGGAGGAACAACCTTTGACTTCTTAGAGGTATCTGCCTTTAAAGCAACAGACTTCTCTTTAAATGCAGACCTACTCTTCTCTTTTTCAGCCATTCTGGTATTGAGTTGAAGCTCATAAGACATAAGCTTCCCGAAGAGATTCTGTGGGTCTGTCTCGGCCAGTTTTCCAAACTCCTTGATAGCACAGACCTTGTTATCCCATTCCTTAGTTAGGGATCTCAAGAACTTGTCATTCAATTCTTCGTTAGTGAAGACTCTGCCATAGACCCTTAGGCCATTCACAATTTTGAAGAAGTTCTCAAATGTGTCAGCAATGGTGTCCTTGTTTCCTTGTCAGAAGGCTTCATACTTATGATTTAGAAGGGATCTTCTATCATCCCTACTTTTTTTGTACCTTCCATCAGGGTAACTATTGACTGCCACATCTCCTTTGCAGACTGGCAGTGGATCAGGTTTTGTAGCATTGAGTCATCGACTGTACTTGCTATAATGTTTTTATCATTTTTGTCTAATGACACAAGTGCAATCTCGTCCTTATCTAGATCCATTAGTTTCTTTGGACTTTCTTAGTTGGATCTATTGTAGAGATGGTCATGGGGATATAAGGACCTTCTTCAACTATCATGAAGACCCTTGGATCCACAACTTCCATAAAGAATTTGATTTTCTCTTTCCACATGGGAAAGTTATTCTTGGTGCACAAAGGAAGCTTGGCAAAATCTTTAGCTTTGTCCATGTTTGGTAGATCTCAAAAGACAACTATATGAGGATCTAATCAAGGTGTTAACCTTTTAATGATCAACCTCGCACTGATACCAATTGAAAGTTTATAGTTGACTACCTAAATCACCTAGAGGGGGTGAATATGTGAGATGTGCGTTTTTTTGCAGAATAAAAATTAAAGATCAAAGCACAGAACTATCTACCAATCAATCACAGACGAGGCAAGATTTATAGTGGTTCCCCAACCTTGGGTACATCCACTTTCCCTCACCGATCTAGTAATATACTAGACTCGGCTACTCCACTAACTCGGATTGAAAATCAATCATACACCTTGGAACAACGTTCCTACAATCTCGATCCACAAAAGGGATCTACACTCGGAAGATAAAACTTCCTAAAATCTCGGAGACAAATGCTCCTACACTCGGAGAAATTTCTCCTACAAGAATAAAATAAAATGTGTATAGAAATACAAACAATAATTCTTATTCAGATCTACAACTGTCGGCCAGGATCTTCTTCTTCTAGGCTTTGCGGCTTTATCAGAAAGGTGAAGAAAATCTCGGCAAAATAAGATCTGGATCTTCTAGGCTTCACTCGATCGATCGAATAGAAGATGAAGAGTTGTGCGACAATCTTGATCTGTAAAACCATCTTGATCTGAATCCTCTAAAATCGAAACACTAGCCGGCCGGGAATCAGCGGCGACGACAGTTTTCGTTTCTTAGAGAGAGAGAGAAAGGAAATCAAGAAACTTAAGAATATTCGGTTGCAAAACTTCTGAATGATCTCCTTGCTTAGGGTTTGTCGGTTTGACAAGACTTTATATAGGATCGACAAAGAACAGTCATAATTAATTCATAATGGGGTACACGTGGACCAATCACGTCAAGGCTCATTAAGAAATCCGTTAATCTAGACTTAACAAAATTTTCAGAAAAAAATTGAAGTAACATACTCGAGTGAGGAAATGATTACTCGAGTACATTACAGAACTACTCGAGTGGGTAGAAGACAACTGCTCGAGTATACAATAAAACTACTTGAGAGAGAAGAAGATAATTACTCGAGTACATAGAGATGAGTACTCGAGTAAACATGAAGAGAAAGAAATTAGCTACTCGAGTATCAATAATGACATACTCGAGTACTTAAGTAGTTACACGAGAGGTGGAGTGGATTACTCGAGTATAAGGAATACTACTCGAGTGGATGAGAATGAACTACTCGAGAGGTTGAGAAACTACTCGAGACAGGGACTTAGAAAATTTTCTGATCTAGAATAATGGACTACTCGAGTATTGAAGTTTAACTACTCGAGACAATAAGAACTACTCGAGTATATGAAAATGACTACTCGAGTAATTGACATAAAGATATTTTGAGGAAGGAAGATTCTGGTTTACTCGAGTAAAAACTTTGGACTACTCGAGTAGTAAGTGAACTACACGAGAGCTAGAATTCAGTTACTCGAGACAGAAGAGATAAACTAATCGAGTATCTATATGGCCTACTCGAGTCTTTCACTTAGAAAAGATTTGGAGAAGAAAATTCTGTAAAACCGAGAAAGAGGGAATCTACTCGAGTAGTTGTCTTAACTACTCGGAGCTATAAGTTGACTACTCGGGATCTGTCATCCTTACTCGAGTAAGAGTAATATTACTCGAGTATAAACTCAGCTATTTACTCGAGTAGATATAGAACTACTCGAGTATAATACTTAGGAAATTTTCTTGACAGAATTCTCTTCTTCTTTGGTGAGACCAGCATCAAGACTTTTCCACTTAGTCCTAGAGCTTGAATATGAAGTGTATCCCAAAAGAGAGGATACACATGAGTCAACACCTTGGATCACACAATGAGGGATTACATTGTATGGTTCTGTGTTTGGTGACCCATTGTAGACTGACATTGGTCTACACTTCCCATTAGAATGCTGCAAACACATAACTCAAACCAAGCATCAAATACAACTTAATTCATCTTAGTTCAAGGATGACTTCATCAAATCTGGGTTAGTGTGGATACAATACCCAACATAGTTGGTGCTGGTGTATCTGCAAGTTTTGCCACTTCTCTGATGGCACAGATTTTTGTTTCCCATTCTTTTGTTAGAGACCTGAGAAACTTATCATTTAATTCATATGTGTTTAATACTCTGCCATATGTCCTCAGCTCATTTACAATCCTAAATATCGTTTCATAGCAATCAGCTATGCTATCTATCTTGCTCTGCCAGAAGCTCTCATACTCTTGATTGAGCATGGACTTCCTGTCATCCATTACTTCTTCTGTCCCCTCCATGTAGATAACTACTGTGTCCCACATCTCCTTAGATGTCTTGCAGTGAACTAGGTTTTGGAAGGTGGAGTCATCAATGGAACTGACTATGATATTTTGTGCCCTCTTGTCCATTATGGCAAGGATGACTTCATCCTTTGTCATTTCAGAGTATGTCTTTGGTGTCTGGATATTAGCATCCAGAGCTGAGACCTTCATAGTTATAAATGGACCCTCTTTGATAGTAATGAAAATTCTAGGGTCAGCTGCCTCCATAAACAGCCTAACCCTCTCCTTCCATATGCCAAACCCTTATTTCCTACAGATAGGAAGCTTCATGGCCCCTAGCTCCTTGTGGTTCACACCGATGACAGTACGTTGAATCTGGTGAGGTGTGAGGGTTTGAAGGGACAGTAGATTGTTTATACTGCTGTTTGGAGGACAATCCACGAAACATACACTCGATCATAAAGACTGGTGGGATGTACAACAATTAGTACAAAAAGACTCTAGAGTGCACCTAGTATGTGTACCAAGGAATACTAAGGTTCTAGGCCAGGTTGTGTGTATACTCGTCTAGGAAGTTGAAAGTCTTGTTTTCGAGGTCAAATAAATACCTAGAGGGGGGTGAATAGGTTTTAGGCCTTCTTTTTAATTAATCAGACCTATATCTGATTTCTTGTGCTTAGTGATTAATTTGTTTGTGCTTTCAAGAACAATTAGAGACAACACAAATATATTTATAGTGGATCCCCAATCTTCAGTATGTCCACTGTCCCTCTCCGCCTTTCTAATAGTGTGTTAGATAAGGTTCTTCACCAAATCCTTGACTCCTCAAGAGCATACAACACGATCCCACAAGATCACTCAGTCTTATCTGTTTGATCCCTAGTTTGATATGGTCTAGGTTCACTAATCTAGGATATTTGACCCACCATGTATAGCCAGGTTTATGTTTGTGTCCTATAGTTTAGGCTAAGTCCTTAGAATCAACCACACATGGACCAACCAACAGAAGTCAGCAGAAGACACAAACTTAGAAGAAAATCAAGTTTAGGAAAGTGAGTTCGACATTCGTCGAACTCAGCTCGATGAAAGTCGTGCTCCGCTCGACGAACTCAGAGTAAATTCTCTAAGTTGAGCTCGACAACATTCGAGCCCAGGTCGACGAATTCTAGGTGATCAACTTCAACTCATTAGGTCGAGAATCCTTTCTCTGAACTTAGGTCGACGAAATTACTTTATCAGCTTGACGAACTTAGAGAATAGAAATGGTAAGTTCTTCTCAGAAAGCAGTTAGCTAATCTCAGGTCGACGAACTTGGTTCTCAGGTCGACGAACAAGAATTCCCAGGTCGACGAACACAATTTCTCTGGTCGACGAACTTTGGACTCAAGTCGACGAAATCTGTTCTCTGCTCGACGATTGATGTGCAGTTCCAAACTTGGATTTTCCCTCATTTTGTCCTTATTCTCATGCAGTAATTCCTGAATAATCATTGCTTATATTCTCTGAATCTAGCCGTTAGTGGAGGCATTGATTATGGTATTCATCAGGAATATTACTTGTCGTATTTAATAGGACAGTTGGGGAAATCCATTAATGCAATATTCTCTCCAGCCAGATTTTCATCCTCTAGGCAGTCAGCATTTAATATAGAAAATTCAAATTCAATGGAGAAATTATACAGAGATATATAAAAAGCGATTTTTCTCTTTCAGTCGAGAACAGATAACAGGAATAGTAGAACACACAGAGAACAAGACAGACACTAAAATATTCAAGAAAAGGCTTTGACTGTCTTCATCAAGTCTTCATCTTCCAGGAAGCTTTCAAGAGACGACCAACTTTTATCAGTCTACAGCTTTCTGGAAAATCTTTAGAAGACCTACTCACCCTACAAAGCTCTCCATCTTCCTGAACAGATCTTCATCTCAGGGGGAGCTTTGACACCATCAAGAATCCGCAAGTCTTCTCAGTTGTTTGTGAAAAGAGAAGATAACATCTTGTTCTATTTGTTTTACCCCACTGTACATAGGGTTCTAACTCCCTTTTAGAGTTAAACACTTGGTTGCAAGTCTCCTGATCAAAAGACTTGAGTTTGTTTTCTGGCATATGATCAAAAGCCTGAAGGGTTTCCTGATCTACCTGAAGCAGATCTTGTGGTGACAGGCACCTGAGAAAAAACCTGATTGGTGACAGGGCACCTGATCAAAAACCTGAGTGGATTCCTACCAGGGTGGTAGAAGAGTGGATGTACCCAAGTTTTAGGGGAACCACTATAATATTCTTGTATCGTATGTGATGTTACTTTTTTTTTTCTTTCTGTGTGTTGATTGCTGATTAGCTTAGTTTTATTTCTGCACCCTTCTGATTATACATATTAATATCACTATTTTTAACTCTGAAATAAAAATCTAAAGGATTTGAAAATACTCTATTCACCCCCTAGATTTAAACAGTACTCTAACCCACTGGTTGTATCAGTGCATACCACCACTTTCATTATCCAAGAACTAAAACTCGAGCACTAAGCCCTACCACTCAGATCCTAACTAGATCCTACCTCGGCCATTAGAACACAGGCCTACACTGAGGCACTAAGCCATACCACTCAGATTCTAACAAGAATCCTACTTTAGATCCATAACAGATCCTACCTGCCTTTATAGCATATGCCTACACTCAGATTCCCTAAATAATCATACCCTTAGATCCACAACAGATCCTACCTCTGCCTTTATAGCACAGGCCTACTTGCAGATTCCCTAAAGAATCATACCCTCAGATCCTAAATTGGATCTTATAGAGAATGTCTTTAAGATGAAATACTCAGACACCATAGAAAGTACTCTGTGTCTATCTTCCTGGACTGAGCAAATATCAACCCTATCTTCTTCTTCATAGCAACTAGTTAAAAAGAAATCTTCAATTGAAGTACGGCTTGTTCTGGAAGCAACTTGCAGAAAATTATGCTTCTTCTTTTTCAGGAAGCAAATATGATCTTGTTGTCGCAGATGAGTATTGCAGCAACTAACTTGTTTCGCGTTCAGGTTCTCTGGTCTGAAATTCTTCTTCTGGCTCAGCAAGAAAATGAGGAAGAAGACGTCGTCCAACCGCAAGATTGCGAATACAGAGAACCCTAATTACAACTCTTCTTAGTGTTGATTGTTATTGATTGTTCTCTCTCATTGTCTTTTTCGATCTGATCCTGCTTCTTTTATAGTCTGCCAATCAACGTCGTATAGAGTAGTGGGCCCCACCAGAATTGGTGGCTATGATTTTGCCATGCAACCACCTACTTTCCATTGACGACTAATTCAATGGTTCTTTGCTTTGTGTGGGCCCCAACGAGAAATCTCTTTCCTAGTGCAGAAAATCATGACAGCTGCCCCCAGGGCCTCCATAAGCATTCCCGCAACATTGGAACCTGCTTTGACTTTGTTGACTTTACTGGCATCACCACCTTTCTGGACTTAGACAAAATCAAGCATCAGTAGCAAAGGCATTGAGTGAATGACCATCACACAGTGCCAAAAGACTTAGAAACATTTTCTTCCTCAGTTCGACAAACACAATGCTCAGCTCGACGAAAAGTGAAATCTGAGTTTGACGAACTCAGAACTCAGTTCGACGAACTCACAGCTCAGCTCGACGAATAGTGAATGGTCAGTTCGATGAAAAGTGAAGGCTTAGTTTGACAAACTCAGAACTCAATTCAACGAACCCAGAACTCAGCTCGATGAAAAGTAGGCAATCAATGCATTTGGACTTAGCCAAATGTCTATATCAAGAAGAACACTAGCTCTGACTGACTAGGATTCATTCAACGCTATAGCCCTATGGCATTGAGTGAGTAAGCATCACTCAATGCCTAACTACATAGACTGATTTTCTGTCTCATGGCGTTGAGTGAGTAAGCATCACTAAATGCCTTACTCAATGCCTGTAGCATCACATTTTAGCTTGCCAATTGTTTGCCTTACTCAATGCCTGAGTAGACTCACTACGCCTGTGGACTTAGGCAAATCTTCTAACCTTCCAGCCACTTCTTTGAGTCCACCTGCCTAATCTTTGTCATAAGGACTATCCTGCACACATGAACTTACACACATCAAATACAGTTGTATGTATCTCATTGACCTATTTGACATTATCAAATCAGGGCCATTGGGATCAATGGACCCAATAGAAGCGGAGGTGCCCGCTCCACAGCTGTCGTAGCCACAACGGTGGTACTTGAGAGTTTAGCTAACTCCAAAAATAGGGAACTAAGGATCTGTGTTCATAGAGTCATGTGGGTGAGTTGCACTTGTATGAATCATGTCATGCATAACATATCATAACATACATACATACTATAGGTCTTTTATACTGCAGATTATTATCATATAAATTAGTATGAGCTCTTTTATATGATAAGTTACAATTCCTAAAACCCGAAGTTTTAAGGTACTCTTGTGATGATAGCATAGTAATAGTTTACTTTATTGTGTTATACTTATTTACACTAATGCTTCCTTTATTATAGTTCTACTGTAGTTAGAACCCGCCAACCCATTAGTTCATCTCAAAACCCAGGTATTGAGATGAAGGGTGGCGGGGTACATGAACACAAAGGGGGGAAGTCTGCAGGCGGTGTGGGATTAATCCCAACTACAAGACCGCAGGGATATTCCGCTACAAGGGGCCCACCAGGGTCAGCACCTAGACCTGGAATGCGATGGGGAAGCCAAATATGCGGTCCCACACACACGTGACCTGCTGGCTAATAAAATCTCAACACAGCCCCACAGCAGGACAACCTCCTCTGATATCGAGTTAGAACCCGACAACCCATTAGTTCATCTCAAAACCCAAGTATTGAGATGAAAGGTGGTGGGGTACATGAACATAAAGGGGAGAAGTCTGCAGGTGGTGTGGGATTAACCCCAACCACTGGACCGCGGGGATATTCCGTCATAAGGGGGCCCACCGGGGTCAACAGCCAAACCTAGAACGCGATGGGCAAGCCAAATACGCGGTCCCAGACATAAGTGTCCTGCTGGCTAATATAATCTCAACAACTGCTTACTATTCTTTACCCTGTTGATGTTCATACATAACTGCTAGCATAATGTTATAATCAATGTTAGATTCTATATATGGTAGGATAGTTCCCTTATCACCTGCTATTTGGATACAACCTTTGTTGTCCTCCGCTTTTTTCATCCCACAACATGCCTAGGAGTCAGTGGGTGAGTTTAGGGCAAATTAGCTTAGTATTTATAACTAACAGTTGGTTATGACTATAGGAGATAGAGGAGTTAGAGCACCAGCACGACCAACAAGATGAGGTGGCGGGACTTGAGGAGCAGATACCACACATCACTATTACTACTCAGCGTCAGGTGACGATGACGAAAGTTTTATTATAGCTTCCACTTAGAGATGTTATGAAATTGTGATTTTATTTCATTTGGGCATGTACCAGGAATAGGCCCTTACTCTCTTCTTTTTACTCATTAGGGACTATATTTTCATTTATATGATGATGATGTTGTGACTTGTGGACTTGTGAATATTTACTTAATTTCTCTTCTCTAACTGTCCTAAAGGTTGAATATCGTACTTAGCCGGAAGGATCAGCATCATGCGGTTATCACTATATGAACAGAAAAAGTAAACCGGAAATTTGGTGTAACAAAATTTTTATTATCTAAAAAAGGTATCAATTACAAAGGTATAGCCTCCCTTTTATAGAAAGGAGGAGATGAGAGAGATTACAAATAAGCAATGTGGGACTAAAAAATTACAAGTATATGTGGCTTTACAATTAGACAAACTGGACAAGTCGTGTGGTTAGACAAGCCGGTTAACCGCCCGAAAACTAACAGTAGGAGAGAACAAGCACCACAGAGAACAAGCCGCCATAGGAGACTGCTAAGTCGCCCGGTCTCCAAGTCTCCTGAGACAAACCATCAGGCCGCTAGGATACCAAACATAAATAGCCCGGCAGACAAGCCAGCTAGGATAAACCGCCAGACCGCCCGACCTCCGAACAACAACAGACCGCTGATGAGTGCGATTATGATAGGCTTTTTACTATCATAATTATAATCATGTCTACAATTTCTACCTCCTTGTGTAGTAATTTTACGAGAAAAGTCAAAGAATTATCTTATCATGATTAGGAGAGCACTGTTAGGATTTTTGTTATTCCTTATATTGAGCTATCTAATTTATTCCTTCACTTTTATATGCAGGTAGCGCTAACCAGTGGTGGAACTAAGGGTCTTGGATCAAACAAAGGAGTTCACGGAGCCAACATGGCTGATGACAGGACAAAAATTTGGCGCACACGGGTGGACACGACCATGTTAGTACCCGTGTCCTATGTTCCCTGGAGCTGAAGAAATTGGACGGAGGAGACAGAGACTCACACAGGTAGGAACACGCATGTGTGCCTACCCGTGTCATATTTGAACACGACTGCCGACCAACCCGTGTCTGAAGAACGTGAAGAACAACACGGCCGTATCAGTACCCGTGTCATCTGACACGGCCCACTATCAGACATGCCTGTTCGTGGGGAACCTCCTAGGAACCGTCAATACGGCCTGACACACGGCCGTGTTGGAACCCGTGTCCGACCTGTTTGTAAAGGGACTATATAATTCCTGTAGAAAAATTAGAGAGGACTTTTGGATCATTTCTGCATTAGGAGTATTATATAGAATGAAGTGGAGCATCCAAGAGGAGGAGGATTTGAAGGGTATTTTTGTATGCTTTTATTCTTTCATTAATCCCTTTTAATCTCCCCTTCTCTTAGTGATTCATCTTGATTTCTCTTTTATTTTGCATGAACTTTAATTTGAACAATTTGTTAAACATGTCTCGCATTGTTTACATCAAATTTGTAGTATTTTATTCGTATGTAGGCTTACAAACAAAGAGCTTTATCCTAATTATGAATATCTTATTTGTCTTGCATGAATTGCAAATCTCTAGATTGAGAAATTGGATGTTTGTGATGAAATTTACATGTTCATATTTTGGTGTGAGATCTCTTTATAATTCGAATTTCATGATCAAGAGATATGTTATTTGGATAATTGGAATATGAATAAATGAATTCATGATATTTTAGAGATAGGATTTCATGGATTTATGTAACAGATAGGATGTTTTTTTAATGCAAATTTGAGTATTGTAAATTGTTCGAGAGAAAATTTACTAACTTAGATTTAGATTTTGAATTGCTCGAGAGAGAATTTGATAAATATTTACCCTTTACAATACCACAAAATTGATAGTCTTATGCTTTCATGATTAAATAGAATTGAGTGAATGAATGAATATTTTCATGTAATTGCTCATAAGCTTTCGTGTTGTCATCATGTTCAATCTTCTAATGTTGATTTATCCAAATAGTCATAGTTAGGTTAATTTAGATTAGAAATCACTTTTAATTATAGGTATGATAATAAAGTGAGGGTGAGTACGAATGCTTGAAAAGGCCCCATGGAATACGACACGAGATGTAGATTTCTCCTATACTATGATTGATAGGTGCACTTACCTGAAAGATAATTCAATCTAGCTTGTGCCCATCTACATAGTTCAGACTAGAGTGTAGAATGAATCTGCATCAAGTTTATCACTTGTTAAGCAAAGCAATCATCAAGTTTTTGGCGTCGTTGCCGGGGACGTTTTCAATATTTTGAAAGTCTAAATTTTATTAATCTACCAATTTTTTATTAGTAATAAATAGTTGTAGATTAGTATTTGAATAATTATATCGCTTAATCTCTGTTTTGTAGTCTGTTAGTCTATGACCAAGGGCAGAAATTCTGGGCTAGCACCATTTCATCCTGAACCTGAGCGACTTATCCATAACACTAACCTAAGGGACATGAGAATTAATACCACAGACATTTCAAACGGACTATCAGAAGAGGAGACAGTGAACGAAGGAGAGAATCATCCAAAAAACTTAGACACCATGGCCAACCAAAATGAGCAAACCATGTCAGACTTTGCTAGACCTAATCTCCAAGGATCCGGGTCAAGCATCGTTAGACCACCGATAGCTACCAATAACTTCGAATTGAAGCTTAGTGTGATACAAATGGTTCAAAAGTATGTCCAGTATGATGGCTTACAAGATGAGTATCCTAACACCCACTTGGCCGGATTCCTAGAGATATGTGACACATTCAAGATCAATGGTGTTTCCAACGATGCCATTCGATTGAGATTGTTTCCATTTTCTTTAAGGCATAAGACAAAGTAGTGGTTGAACTCACTACCTAGAGGGTCGATTACTACTTGGGACATGATGGTTGAAAAGTTTCTGATGAAGTATTTTCCGTCGGCAAAGACTGCGAAGTTAAGGAATGACATCTCTACGTTTATTCAAATGGAATCTGAATCGTTGTACGACACATGGGAATGATTCAAAAACCTTTTGAGGAGATGTCCCCACCATGCTCTACCTTCATGGCTTCAGATTCAGACCTTCTACAATTGTCTCAATCCGGCCACTAAACAGATGATTGATGCGGCTAGTGGAGGCACTTTGAACAACAAGACACCTGAAGCGGCTCAGCAGTTGATAGAAGATATGGCTATGAATAATTACCAATGGACTACCGTAAGACAAAAGCCTAGCAAGCCCGCAGGAATTTATAAAGTGGATGCCGTCACCGCCTTAGCTATTCAAGTGGAGAAGCTTCACTAAAAGATGGACAACCTTGCCTTAGCATCACCCTCCATGGCACCTCAACAATGGGACCCTTCATGCAGTGGAATGCCTGGTTATGAACCTCAAGTTCAAGAGCATGTTGACTATATGGGCAACAATATTAGACCTCCTTTCAATCAAGCCAACAACCCATATAGTTCTACATATAATCCTGGATGGAGGAACCACCCCAATTTCTCTTGGGGAGGACAAGGAAATCAAGGGAAGCAACCCATGTTTGGACAACAACCACAGCCGGAACTAAGGAAGCCTACATTGGAAGATGTGCTTACCAAGTTCATGCAAACTACCGATGTAGCCTTCCGAAATCAAGAGGGTTCAATTCAGAATTTGGAGAATCAGATTGGTCAGCTTGCAAGGATGGTTTCTGAAAGGCAGCAAGGAACACTTCCGAGGAACACTGAGATAAATCCAAGGGAGCATGCAAAAGCCGTTCAATTGAGGAGCGGAAAGGAGTTACAAGACCCAAGGCCTGCGAAGGAAGCCCCCAAATGGAGTCTAGCGGCGAAGGATCAAGAGAAATGAACGTGCAATCGATGGAGTACCAACCAGCAATACCATACCCAGCAAAGCTTAACAAGGAGCGCATGGATGCGCAGTATGGTAAATTTTTATCTATGTTTAAACAATTACATGTCAATTTACCTTTTTCTGAAATTATTCAAATGCCTAAGTATGCTAAATTTCCTAAGAATTTAATTTCTAATAAAAAGAAATAGAGGAATTATCCTTAGTAACACTTAGTGAAGAATGTTCCGCTATTTTGCAAAATAAATTACCAAAAAAACTTAAGGATCCCGGTTCATTTTCAATTCCTTGTTTAATCAGAGATTTACAAGTCAATAAAGCTTTAGCAGATTTAGGAGCAAGTATAAATTTAATACCTTATAAACTATATCTGAAACTAGGCCTAGGAGAACTTAGCCCGACTAGAATGAGTATTCACACTACAAGGAAAACCATAATTAGCAAGGCGCAGAATACCTTGTTAATCCTTTAAATTCGTTGCTAATTTTAATTAGCAAGGAATTTAGAAACAAAAGAAATTCGTAGCTAATATGCTCCTAGCTAATATTAGCAAGGAAATTTTTTGTTTCTAAATATCAAGGAATTGTATCCTTTCTAAATTAGTAAGGAATTCTATTTTTGTTGCTAATATTTAAAATTTTTATTTAATAATTCTGGTAAATAAAAATAAATAATATGTATATTAAGAAGTTTATTTATTTAATTGTACATGCTTGGTTTTGAACCCCCAACCTATTCCAAACAAACCACCATTATTACCAACTGCTCTAACTTAATACTTTGTTTACAAATGAAGATATTATTTACATATAACATATACACAATTCATAAAATTATATAATCAAATATAAGTATATAATATATACATTTTTTATTTAACATATATACTCCTTTATATATAATATATATATTTAGATATATTATGTGGGCAACTTTATGTGCGAGCATGCGGACAACGAAAAAAGGGGTCAATATTGCCTCAAATCGAAATTTGATCAACATGAAAGTTGTAGATATCTTCAATACAAAAAACTTTCATGTTGAATACTTTTTGATTTGGAGCCTCTTTTGACCCTCAATTTGGGGATCGAAATTTGGGGCGGCGAGAGTGCTACATTTGCACTCTCGCGCCCCAGATTTCGATCCCCAAATCCAGGGTCAAAACAGCTCCAAATCAAAAATTGTTCAACATAAACGTTGTTTGTATCGACGATACCTACAACTTTCATGTTGATAACTTTTTGATTTGAAGCCATCTTGATCCTTGAACTTATGCTCGTACACCCGCGCACGATAAATCCCCATTAATTATATATAATATATATTTATTTTATATATAACTATACTTTTGTTGTTATATATATATATATACTTGTGTCCCTATATAATAAATGCATATAACTTTATAATATATATGTATATGTATAGTTATTTATATTATATATTGTTTATATAATTTATATTTATTTATAATTAATTTATTGAATACTAATAATCTTTATTAATTTATAAATTTATATATACGAATTTAAATAACATATAAAAATATACAATTATACAAATAATTACATATATTATTAATTATTTTGTTGAATACAAATAATTTACACTATTTAAAAAATATATTAAACAACAATTATGTATTATGTGAAAGGATAATTTTATAAGAAAGAGCCATGCCATTTTTTAGAAAAAAAATTCATCAATAAATATTTTGCAACAAAAAAATTCGTTGCTATTTTGCAACAAAAAATTCGTTGTTATTTTAGCAACACAAATTTGCAACAAAAAAATTCGTTGCTATTTTAACAACACAAATTTTGCAACAAAAAATTTCGTTGCTATTTTAGCAACAAAAAAATTCCTTGTTATTTTTGTTGATAAAGTAAAAAAAAATTTACGTAGCTAAATTTGATGCTAATTAGCAATGAATTTTTAAGCCTTGCTAATTTTTCTTGCTAAATGAGTTTTTTCATGCAGTGTCAATTAGCGGATCGATCGGTTAAGTATCCTAGAGGAATAATAGAGGATGTATTGGTTAAGGTAGATAAATTTATATTTCCTGCTGATTTTGTTATTCTAGATATGGATGAAAATATCGAAGTACCACTCATACTAGGTCGTCCATTTCTAGCTACGTCTAGAGCGCTTATTGATGTTTTTGATGGTAAATTAGTCTTGCGAGTAGGGGAAGATGAAGTCACTTTTCAAATTGGCAATACTATGAAACAATCTTTAGATAATGATGATTATTGCTATTTTTCTAATGGTGTTGATGATTTTATGACTTCTATAAATTCTAATTTTTATTATAGAGATCCTTTAGAAATTTGTATTACTAACTATTTTCTAGAAGTAGAAAAAAATAAAGACATTACTGAACATTTATTTTTTCTAGATAATTGTGTTTCGATGAATAGAATGACTGAATTTAGTTTGATTACTCAAGGAGATTATGAAGCTCTTAAGAATAATACTAAGAATCCACCAATAGTAGAACTAAAAAAACTACCGGATCATCTTGACTATGCTTTCTTAGGAACTAATTCTTCTTACCCAGTTATTATATCCTCTAATCTTTCAAACATTGAAAAAACTAAATTAATAACTGTATTGAAGAAATATAAAGGTGCAATAGCATGGCAAATTTATGATATAAAGGGTATTAATCCTAGTTTTTGCACTCATAAAATCCTTTTGAAAGAAAACTATAAATCTTCTATTCAACCGCAACGTAGGCTAAACCCGAATATGAAAGAGGTAGTCAAGGCGGAGATTGTTAAGTTGTTAGATGCTGGTATTATATACCCTATTTCAAATAGTTCATGGGTTAGTCCTATCCAAGTAGTTCCTAAGAAGGGTGGTCTGACAGTGGTAGCAAATGATAGGAATGAATTAATTCCAATGCGAACGGTAACAGGTTGGCGTGTCTGTATTGACTATAGGAAATTAAATGATGCCACTTGGAAAGACTATTTCCCTCTTCTTTCATTGACCAAATATTAGAACGTTTGTCAGGACAATCTTATTATTGTTTTCTAGATGGACTTTCTGGATACTTCCAAATTCCTATAGCACCAGAAGACCAAGAGAAAACAACATTTACTTGCCCATTCGGTACTTTTGCCTATAGACGTATGCCTTTCGGGTTATGTAATGCACCCGCCATGTTTCAAAGGTGCATGCTAGCCATCTTTAATGAGTATGTTGAAGATATCATGGAATTGTTCATGGATGATTTTTCTGTTTTTGGCGACTCGTTTGATCTATGTTTGAATAATTAGGAGAAAGTTCTTAGGAGGTGTCAGGAGACGAACCTAGCGCTTAGTTGGGAGAAGTGTCATTTCATGGTACAAGAAGGGTTAGTACTCGACCATAAAATCTCAAGTCAAGGAATCCAAGTTGATAGAGCGAAAATAGAGACCATAGAGAAATTACCACCACCAACCTCTGTTAAGGCAGTGAGAAGTTTCTTAGGACACGCAGGATTTTACCGCCGGTTTATTAAGGACTTCTCTAAAATAGCTAAACCACTTACGAGGCTTTTGGAAAAAGACACACCTTTTATTTTTGAACAAGAGTGTCTACATGCCTTTGAGTTCTTAAAAGAGAAATTAATTAATTCTCCTTATTATGATCGCGCCCGATTTTAGTCAACCATTTGAGATCACGTGTGACGCTAGCAGTTTTGTGGTGGGAGCTATTTTAGGACAATGCCGAAACAAACTTTTTCACCCTATATATTATGCTAGCAAAACACTTAATAATACACAGGAGAATTATATGACTACCGAAAAAGAACTCCTAGCAGTGGTATTCGCCTTTGATAAATTTAGATCATATTTAACATTGTCCAAAGTGGTAGTATACACGGATCACTCTGCCCTTAGATATTTGCTAGCCAAAGCGGAAGCAAAGCCTCGTTTAATCCGTTGGGTTCTTCTGTTGCAAGAATTTGATTTAGAAATTAGGGATAAACGAGGAGCAGAAAATTTAGCGGCAGATCATCTATCACGTTTAGAAAATCCACTACGATCAATGTTAGATGAATCTGAAATTTCTGACATATTTCCTGAGGAATCGCTATTTACCTTATCTACAAATATACATCTTGATTATCCATGGTTTGCAGACTATGCAAACTATCTTGTGACTAAGGTCCTTCCAAAAGGATTTTTATATCAGTAGAAAAAGAAATTTTTCTCTGATTTGAAATATTACTTTTGAGAGGACCCCTTTCTTTTTCGGATATGTGCAGATTCTGTTATACGAAGGTGTGTATTAGCGAAGGAAGGTTGGAAAATTTTGGAGCAGTGTCATTCAGGGCCTGCTGGTGGTCACTATAGAGCGAATCATTCTGCGAAAAAGGTTCTTGATTCCGGTTTTTATTCGCCCCTTCTATTCAGGGATGCCCAAAGGTATGTGCTTTCATGTGATTCTTGTCAGAAAGCAGGTAACATTTATAAATTACATGAAATGCCACAAAAATTTATTCTTGAATGTGAAGTATTCGATGTGTGGGGTATTGATTTTATGGGTCAATTTCCAGTTTCCTTTGGGAATAAAAAAATTTTAGTAGCTGTAGATTATATATCGAAGTGAGTTGAAGCACACGCTTTGCCTACTAATGATAGTAGGGTAGTAATCCGATTTTAAAATCCCTTTTTGCACGATTTGGCACGCCACGTGAACTTATTAGCGATAGAGGTTCACATTTCTGTAATTTGCAGCTAAATAAAGTATTAGAAAAATATGGAGTTACACATAGGATAGCCACTCCTTATCATTCGCAAACTAGTGGTCAAGTTGAAGTTTCCAATAGAGAGCTTAAGAGGATCCTAGAAAAATCTATAGAAGGGAATAGGAAACAATGGTCTAGGAAACTAGACGATTATTTGTGGGCTTATAGGACAGCCTTCAAAACACCTATAGGGACCACCCCTTTTAGATTAGTCTATGGTAAATCTTGTCACCTACCTATAGAATTAGAGCACAAGTCGTATTGGGCTATACGTTCTTTGAATTTTGACACTAGTTCTATTGGGGAGAAACAGAAGCTTCAACTTAACGAATTAGATGAGTGGAGAACTATGGCCTATGAGAACTCCAGGATTTATAAGGAGAAGACCAAGCTATTTCATGACCGTCACCTTCGCAAACCCAAGACATTCCAAAAAGGTGACCAAGTCCTCCTTTTTAATTCCAGACTGCGTTTATTCCCTGGGAAATTAAGGTCTAAGTGGTCCGGACCCTTTAAGGTTAAAGAAGTCTTTCCCTACGGCACAGTCGAGCTCACTCACCCTGAGAAGGGAGATTTTAAAGTTAATGGACACCGACTTAAGCCTTATTATGGTGAGCTTCCTAGAGAATTCACTCGTCTAGAGACCTGCCTCCGTCTAGATTAGGTTTATGTTAAAATAATAACTATAGTAAGTGTTTCTAATTTATAAAAATTTCTAGTATAAGTCTAGTAAAATTTAATGAAAAAAATTTAATGAAAAAATTCTGTAAACAAAAATTTTTTTTTAAGGAGGAATGCAATTTTTAGTGGTGACATGGGTCACCACACGCCCGTGTGGGTTGCCGTGTCCACAACACAATCTTAGCCCAGCCATGTCACTTAAAACCTGGGTTAGGAAGAATTCATCCCGAGCAGGACACGGGTGTGAGCCCACCCGTGTTCTTGCCCGTGTGATATTACACGGGTTTCCACCAAGGCGTGTTTATAGTCGTGTCTTTAATTCTTCGTTCGACGAATTTTTGCCCGAGAAGGACACGGGTTCCCACCCAGCCATGTCCTGACTCGTGTGGAATTTAATTTTCTAAGCCAGATCTGACACGGGTCATTGACCAACCTGTGTGGTTGACCGTGTTAGCCAGACATGCAGCCAGCCCGTGACTTTGACCGCACGTCCCGACGAGAACCCGTGTTTCACGTGGTTCAGATTCCTTAACACGGGTGCACACATGGCCGTGTGCGCACCCGTGTTCAAACTCTTTAAATTGGGGGCCGTGTCATCTTCTTCCTGCTCATTTCCTGAGTTCAAATCTTCCTCCCAGCACTATTTCTCTCCACGGCCTGAGCTCAAGTTGGTGTTTTTGTCTCCAAATCTCGCACCCTTTATTCGCATTCCCTCCTCCTTGATCATGTCGTCTGGACGAAGCCAAGGAGGTCACCATCACCGACCAGAGTTGCAAGTGTCAACAGAGAGGCGTGATGCCGCTGCCCCGCTAGTATTCACCGACCCAACACATATTAACCGCTATAATCGCCTCCAGTCTAAAAAATATCAAGATATCCGCACGATCGACTGGAGTGTTCTCGAGGAAATAAACTTGGCGGTGGATGTAAGGGAATCTCTGTAAAGGGTTGGGAGCGGTTTTTCGCCTTAGAGGAGTTAGGTTTTAAGGAACTCACGTTAGAGTTCCTGTCCTCGTTTTATTTCAATTTTCAGCCTAACTTCATTGATACACCGCACGCGCACAAGGGGGTAATTTCGTTTCGATTAGGCGGAACCTTTTATACACTCACCCTACTCTAGTTCACCCAGTATCTAGGGGTGTATGAGGATTCATTCCTCTTTAGTGCTTCCTACCTCGAGCTCCATTTCGACATCCGCTCTCGCGATCTTGCCGGCGGTATCTGGCGCCGGCTTTCTTTTAACACTAGCCCCTATTAGGCCAAGCTATCTAAGGCCTCTAAGTTGGATTCACCCGCCCTCCATTACATTCACCATCTCCTGATCCATACTTTGAGTGGCCGGGGCGAAAGCTCCGGCGTTGTCAGTCGACAGGACCTACTGTACCACTATAGCATGTCGTCACGTTATCCTCTGCACCTCGGATTCCTACTGGCCCAGTTCATTCTCCACCAGGCTAACACCCCCCGCATAGGGTCTATCTATGTAGCACCCTACATCACTCGCTTGGTGAAGAAGATGGGCATATTATCAGGCCTCCCCCCGATGATAGTGGTCGCAAAGACCGTGCCCATCACGATGGCCAGCCTTCGATCCCTCTGCCTCGTCACTGCCCGTCAGGGCTAGGGAGGCGTCACATATTCTATTGCGAGACGTGGGTCGCAAGCGCAGGATGATATTGATGACGAGGTGGATCCTGACCTCGATGTGCCTTTGGTACCTCCGCCCCATTCCACTTATGATCATGGAGAGTCTTCTACTGCTCACCCTCCACCTCGTCCATGGTATTCGCGGTAGTTTCGGCAGTTCTTCGACACCGAGCTCTCGCCATGCTTAGATCATATCGAGGCGGCTCAGACGCGGACGGAGGACCTCCTCATCCAGATCAGAGACCACTTGGGGATCGCTCCTTGCCAGCCGGCAGCTCCTGCCCCTCCTTCCTTCCCTGACGATGAGACCAACCATCCCGCATACTTCTGACGTGTCTCTATGTTGTGTTGTCTTTATGTATATATGTCTTGTACTATTTCTTTATATCAGTGTATTTTAGTTCTTTCAGCTATTGTATATCAGTGTATTTCATTGCAGCTCCTGTTTCATTACTGTGATCTACTTTTCATGATAGCAGTTTTTTTTCTTATTTCTTCGTGAAATTACTCTATGTCCGCTCTTTACATTGCACTGAGGACATTGCAAATTTTAAGTCTGGGGGTGGAATGGCTGTTCTTCAAATTTATAATTGCCGTGTTCGACGTGGTTACAATTGATTCTAATTTGGCTATCATAATACTCAAGTTTGTTATACCCCACCCCTAAATTTTTTTTTTGATCCTTTAAGCTCTCATTAATTCATTCATTTGGGATTATAATTATCTAATTTAACTTCGCACGCTGATTAAAATGAATTGATGTAGGCTCATAGAGTGTTCAACTTTGTTGATTCGTAATTAAGTATAGAAATTCATTAGCTTAATTTTCTCTATATAATTTACTTTTAAGATTAATCCTCTATATTATTAACTATCAATCACTCTATTTTAGAAAATATACTTATCTATAATAATGTGAGTCGATGAGTGTAACATTTTTTTTATAATTTGGTATTTGGGAATCAAAATGAAAAATACTCTCTATTGATGTCTAGAACTTATCCTCTAGCGATCCTCAAAGCATCACATAGGTTAATTAGTAAGGGCGGAAATAACTTAGGCCCCCTATTGGATAGCTTGAGCCTTGTAAACCCAAAACCTTTAACATGATACCCTTGCACACCCAATTTGAATCTAAACCCCATCCTTTTGATGCTCTACCACTAAAATTCACCAAGGCCAAATCCTTACCTATTAGCACACCTATCATTGAGACCTTCTTGGAATGAGTTTGTTCATAGTGATATGTGGCCTGAGTGCGTGTATATTTGCACCGACTTGGAATAATCCCTACTATGAACCCAAAGCCTAAAAAAAGAAAATATAGTGATATGTGGCCTGAGTGTGTGTATACTTGCACCCACTCGGAATGATCCCTACTATGGCCCCTTGGTTAACAAAAATAAAAGTTTGGGGTATCTTTCAAAAAAATATGGGAAGTATGTTAATTGCAAAGTGTGCGGGTGCTTTTATAACACTGATGTATGTTAAGGTATATAACAACAAAAGGCTCAATCATGATTTAGGTGTGGAAAACCCATCTCATTTATCTTTGATTACCTAGCATATAATCTTCTATCCTAAGCCAAAAGGCTACACCACCATACAAGTCCTAAGGATTCGACCTTACTGAGTCTAACTAGTGTCGTGGAGAGGATGTAAAAAGGGTAAGCTCGTGACCGTCAATATGGGTACTTATAAGTTTTAAAATACTAATACGTATCTTATTGAGATTGTTATTTTCTCCTCATATTTGTTATAGATGACAATACTCTTATTTCTAAAAATGAGTGAGAGATAGTTAACAGATATATTAGAAGAATTTTAAGATTACGTTATATTTAGAAAAGTTTGCTAAACTATTTCCTATGCGATTACATCATCAAAGTTCTCTTAAATTCATAGCAACCAGTGTGCGGAGGTAAAATTATTTATTGGTAACCCAAGTGTTTGAATTAGTTTGCTTAGGGGCAAGCAAACATCTAAGTCTGGGGGTATTTGATGAGTGCGATTATGATAGGCTTTTTACTATCATAATTGTAATCATGTCTACTATTTCTACCTCCTTTTGTAGTGATTTCGCGAGAAAAGTCAAATAATTGTCTTATCATCATTAGGAGAGCACAGTTAGGATTTTTGTTATTCCTTATATTGAGCTATCTAATTTATTCCTTCACTTTTATATGCAGGTAGCGCTAACCAGTGGAAATAAAGGTCTTGGAGCAAACAGAGGAGTTCACAGAGTCAACATGGCTGATGACAGGACAAAACTTTTGCGCATATGGGTGGACACACGGCCATGTTAATACCCGTGTCCTATGTTCCCTGGAGCTGAAGAAATTGGACGCAGGAGACAGAGACTCACACGGGTAGGAACACGCCTGTGTGCCTACCCGTGTCATATTTGAACACGACTACCGACCAACCCGTGTCTGAAGAATGTGAAGAACAACACGGCCGTGTCAGTACCCATGTCATCTGACACGGCCCACTACCAGACACGCCTGTTCGTGGGGAACCGCCTAGGAACCATCAATACGACCTGACATACGGCCGTGTTGGAACCCGTGTCCGACCTGTTTGCAATGGGACTATATAATTCCTGTAGAAAAATTAGAGAGGACTTTTGGATCTTTTCTGCATTAGGAGTATTCTGGAGAACGAAGTGGAGCATCCAAGAGGAGGAGGATTTGAAGGGTATTTTTGTATGCTTTTATTCTTTCATTCATCCCTTTTAATCTCCCCTTCTCTTGGTGATTCATCTTGATTTATCTTTTATTTTGCATGAACTTTAATTTCAAACAATTTGTTAATCATGTCTCGCATTGTTTACATCAAATTTGTAGTATTTTATTCGTATGTAGGCTTACAAACAAAGATCTTTATCCTAATTATGAATTGCTTATTTGTCTTGCATGAATTGCAAATCTCTAGATTGAGAAATTGGATGTTTGTGATGAAATTTACATGTTCATATTTTGGTATGAGATCTCTTTATAATTCGAATTTCATGATTGAGAGATATGTTAATTGGATAACTGGAATACGAATAAATGAATTCATGATATTTTAGAGATAGGATTTAATGGATTTATGTAATAGATAGGGTGTTTTATTTAATGGAAATTTGAGTATTGTAAATTGTTCGAAAGAAAATTTACTAACTTAGATTTAGATTTTGAATTGCTCGAGAGAGAATTTGATAATTATTTACCCTTTACAATACAACAAAATTGATAGTCTTATGCTTTCATGAATTAAAAAGAATTGAGTGAATGAATGAATATTTTCATGTAATTGCTCATAAGCTTTCGGGTTGTCATCATGTTCAATCTTCCAATGTTGATTTATCCAAATAGTCATAGTTAGGTTAATTTAGATTAGAAATCACTTTTAATTATATGTATGATAATAAAGTGAGGGTGAGTACGAATGCTTGAAAAGGCCCCGTGGAATACGACACGAGATGAAGATTTCTCCTATACTATGACTGATAGGTGCACTTGCTTGAAAGATAATTCAATCTAGCTTATGCCCATCTACATAGTTCAGACTAGAGTGTAGAATGAATCTGCATCAAGTTTATCACTTGTTAAGCAAAGCAATCATCAACCGCCCGGCCTCCATACTGCAACACTCCCCATCAAGCTGGAGCATAGATATCAATCATGCCCAGCTTGTTGCAAATGTGGAAGAAGGAAGATGACACTGGCTTGGTGAAGACATCTGCCAACTCGTTGTCGGAAGTGACGAACAGAGTACAAATCTGCTTCTTCAAGATCTCTTCACGAATAAAGTGGCAGTCAACTTCTATATGTTTTGTCCTCTCATGGAAGACAGGATTTTTGGAAATGTATATCGCAGCCTTGTTGTCATAGAACATAGGAAGAGGATAGTTGTAGACCTCTCATAAGTCAAGCATGAAAGCTCGTAACCATTTCAACTCACATGTGATCGATGTCATACAGCGATATTCTGCTTCTGCACTAGACCTGGAAACTACAGACTGTTTCTAGCTCTTCCAACTCACAAGATTTCCTCCAACAAACATGCAGAAACCTGATGTTGACTTGCGGTCACCTTTATCATCACCATAGCTCAAATCCGAGTATGCTTCAACCCTTAAGTGACCATTCTTCTGAAAAAGGATTCCTTTCACTGGTGCTGCTTTAATATACTCCAATATCCTTAGGGCAGATTGTAGATGACACTCCCTAGGAGCTTGCATGAACTGTCTCACCTTACCCACAACATAAGAGATGTCGGGTCTGGTTACAGTGAGATAAATAAGTTTGCCAACCAGACGTCGGTACCTCGTAAGATCAGATAGAAGGGGCGAGTCATCTGTCCAAGTTTTGTCTTCTCCAGCAGCCATGGGACATCAAGCAGGTTTAGTACCAGTCAACCCTGCCTCCTTTAGAAGATCAATAGCATACTTCCGTTGGGAAAGGACCATGGAGTTGGGCTTCCTAGAGATTTCAATCCCCAGAAAGTATTTCGGGGAGCTCATATCCTTTGTGACCAAGCATTGATGAAGGTGTTTATTTGTCAAAGTTACCCCATCCTAGTCATCGCCATTAATATACATGTCATCCACATATACCACAAGAACTACCAGACCCGAGGTGGTTTTCCGAACGAACAAGGAGTGATCGGCTAAAGCTCTTGCAAAACCAATGGACGCAACAATGTCGCTGAACTTGTCAAACCAAGCATGAGGGATTTGCTTTAGGACATAAATAGCCTTCTTTAGTTGGCATACTCGTTTCTCCACCTAAGCAACATACCCAGGAGGTTGCTCCATGTAAACATCTTCCTGAAGATCACCGTAGAGAAAAGCATTCTTAACATCCAGCTGTGAAATGGGCCAATCCCTGTTGACAGCTACAGAGAGGACCTGAATGGTGCTGAGATGAGCAACGTGAGAGAAGTTGTCAAAGTAATCAACACCATAGGTCTGAGTGAAACCTTTGGCAACCAGATGGGCCTTGTATTGATCCACACTGCCATCCAGACGGAACTTTACAAAAAAGACCCAGCGACAGCCAACCACATCAGTGCCCAAAGGGGTGAGAACTAGGGTCCAGGTACCCCATTCAGTGAGGGTTGCAAATTCCTCATCCATGGCGGCCTTCCAATGAGGAACAACAAGAGCTTCCTGGTAGGTGCGGGTAGTGGCATTCACAGAGATAGCCAATGCAAATGCCCTATAAGAAGGAGTGAGACGATCATATGAAGCAATATCAGCCAGCAGATGTTGGGCACACGTCTGCACCCCTTTGTGAAGAGCAATGGGAAGATCCAGGTCAGCTTGTTCCTAATTAACCGGAGCATCCGTGGCGAAGAGAGCTGGCCCAGGAGAGGAGAGAGACGGCCGCGGAGACGACGGAGAGAGCGTTGGTGATGAGGAAGAGATGGAAGGAGGTGATGGTAGAAGGTATGGTGGGAAAATCTCGATGGGAGTAGATGGGGTGGAGGGGACGGTGGGAGAATGCGAAAGAATTGTAGAGGGAGAGGCGTCAAAAGAGAAATAGGACACATTCTCGAAGAAGGTTACATCCGCGGATACGTATTGTTTAAGAAGAACGAGATCAAAGTAACAGTAGCCATTTTTAGTATTTTAGTAACCCAGAAAGACACATTTGGTGGCATGTGAGTTGAGTTTGTCATGAGTGGCAGAAGGAGTGTGCACAAAGGCTGTGCACCCAAAGATTCGCAGAGGGAGAGGAAACGAATCCTTGCCTGGATAAAGAATAGAGAATGGGGTTCGTCCGTGGATAACTGTGGACGGAATATGATTAATGAGGTAACAGGAGATGAGGAAAACATAGCCCCAATAGGAGCGAGGAATGTGCATCTGTGTCATGAGAGTGCGAGCGACTTCGAGGAGGTGATGGTTCTTGCGTTCCGCCACCCCATTTTGTTGGGAGGTATAGACACAGGTGGTTTGATGAATAATACCATATTGCATACAAAAAATAGAAAGCAGTGCTAAGATATTCCTAAGCATTTTCAGAACGTAATATTTTAATAGACATATCAAACTGATTCTTAATCATATTATAAAATGATGTTCATACAGAAAAGCGTTCAGAGCGATCATTTAAAAGATACACCCACGTACATCTAGGGAAATCATCAATAAATGTTACAAAATTTAAACTACCCCGAACTATGGTGAGGGTATGAGCAGGACCACAGATGTCAGAGTGAATAAGTTCAAACGGCTGGGAAGAGTCATGACCTTGCTTCAGTGAGAAGGAGGAGTGGTGATGCTTGCCAAGCTGACATGCTTCACAGTTGAGAGGTGGACTCTGCGGAGGAAGATGTGGTAGAAGATGACAGAGAAGACGTGGAGGAGCATGACAAAGGCAAAGATGCCACTGGAGAATATCAGTAGAAGGTGTGGAGAAGGCGGAGAGTGCGAAAACATTATCGAGGAAGTAGAGGCCACCGCTCTCAGTCCTAGTAGTAAGCATCCGTTTGGTGTCTGGATCCTGAAAAGATCAAGTAGTAGAAGTGAATGTGATAGAGCATTGTAGTTGTTTACAAAGCGAAGTAATAGATAACAAGTTGTAAGGGAACTTGGGCACGTAGAGGGTGTCTGCCACGTGAAGAGACGGAGTGACTTGAACCAAACCTGTTCCATTGACCGGTGAGGGAGAGCCGTCCGCAACAAGGACCGAGGGCAACCGGTCATGCTGTTCGAGGAGTGAAAAACATTACGGATTGTCGGTTATATGATTCGTAGCACCAGAGTCGACCAGCCATTTGAGTAGCGACGTGGGCACTACCTGAAGACGTGACCATGGAGGCGGACAACTTCGAAGAAGAAGTGGAAGTGTCCCCAGATGGTCAAAGATGAGGATGCTTCTTCCAGCAGTGATCAATCATGTGGCTGGTGGGGCCACAGTGAGAGCAGAGAAAGCAGGAAGAACCACTATCTCTTGATGGGAGGTGGCGGCCACCAGAGCCACTTCGCTGCATATGGTGAGTGGAGTTGTTCGGTTGAGGAGGGGAGGATAACAGCAGACGTTGGAGCAGAGATTTTACAGCGGCTATGCGGGTAGTAGTGAAATCTAGGGTAGGAGACTCCGCCTCGCCAAGGATTTGCTGACGAATCATGTCATACGACTAAGGAAGTCATAGAAGATAAAACACAACCAGAAGCTCCTGAAAGTGTTTGTGTTGCTCAGCGAGATCAGCAGAGAAGGGGAGATTTTGTCGAATTGCGACCCCGAGAGCCTGAACTTGTTGGTAAGCAACAGCTGGAGACATGGAGGGACGGGCAAAGAGGTCCGCATATAGAGTATAGATGCGAGATGTTTGAGCACCCTTGGAGTAGAGAGCGGCAAGATGGAGCCAAGCGGCCTTGACCGTTTCATCATGACGGATGACAGGGAGGCATTCGTCAGAGAGCCTGTTAGCCAGCCATGTGTGGACAAGAGCATCGCTGGCATCCCAATCATCAAAGAGAGGGGAATCATGCGGAGGAGGGTCATCTGTGAGATGATGACGTTTGCATTGAGAGCGAAGAAGGATGGTGAAGGATACACTCCAATCCGAGTAGTTAGGACCGATGAGTTTGGAAGCGGTGCCAAGGTTACCAGAAGGAGTGGGAGGTGTAGGAGGATGGGAGGCAATGGGATTAGTAGTGGTAGAGATATCAAAGTTGGCCATAGAGGAGAGCAGCAAGAAGAACAAACCGCACGTCTGAAGAGGAAGTCGCGGCGACTAACACGCAGGAGCGGCTAGAAAAGGAGGCCACACAAAGGAGAACAGGTCGCAGTGACTTAGGAATAGGTCGTGGCGACTAGAGAGAGAGAGAGGCTAGAAAAGGATGCCGCACAAAAGTGAACGGGTCGCGATAACTTAGGAACAGGTCGCGGAGACTAGGGAGCGAGAGCAGTTAGAAAGGAGGGGTAGAGAGGACGCCCACACAAGAGAAGAAGAAACCGCGCAAACATGGCGTGACAAGAGAAGAAACAGATCGCGAGAATAGGTCACGAGAAGAGGAATAAGCCGAGCATACAGGTCGTGTGGGCAGAGAGGTCGCAAAAAAAAGAGGAAAAGATCGAGTGCTCTGATACCATGTGCGAACAGAAAAAAGTAGACCGAAAATTTGGAGTAACAAAATTTTTATTATCCAAAAAAGATATTTATTACAAAGATATAGCCTCCCTTTTATAGAATGGAAGAGATGAGAGATATGATAAATAAACAATGTGGAACTAAAAAATTACAAGTATATGCGGCTTTACAATTAGACAAACCGGACAAGTCGTGCGGTTAGACAAGTCGGCTAACCGCCCGACAACCAACAGTAGGAGAGAACAAGTGCCACAGAGAACAAGCCGCCACAGGAGACCGCTAAGCCGCCTGGTCTCCAAGTCGCCTGATAAAAACCGTCAGACCACTAGGATACCAAACAGAAACAGCCCGGCAGACAAGCCGGCTAGGATAAACCACCAGACCGCCCAGCCTCCGAACAGCAACAGACCTCCTGACCTCCATACTACAATAATGACTAACCCATGAGTTAGTATCACCATAAGGTGGCATTTCTGGGCATAAGACCCGAGTAACTCCTTGGTAAAGGGAGGGGTCTTCTACAGATAGTATCAGAAGTATGGTTGGAAAGAAGTTAGCATAGTCAAGGAAGACAAGAAATTGACTAAGTACAAAAGCATTGAGTGATTACACATCACTCAATGCCCAAGGCCAAAAAAACATTGATAGTTTAACTCTCACTCATAGCCTCAGTGGAGAAGCTGTAAAATCTAAGTACAAATGCATCGAGTGAAGGACTTACACTTGACACATTCTCAAAGAAAGGTTGTCAAGTACAAATGGGCTGAGTGAAGAACATTCACACAATGCCTTAACATCAGGCAGAATTTGGCTAAGTACAAAAGCGTTGAGTGAAGGAATTACACTCTACACTTTCTCAGTAAAAATGTTAAAGGGCAAATGCGTCGAGTGAAGAACATTCATTCAATGCCTCAACGTCAGGCAAAATTTGGCAAAGTATAAAAGTGTTGATTGAAGGTCTTACACTCAATGCCTTCAGAGTAAAAATGTTAAAGAACAAATGCATCGAGTAAAGAAACTTCACTCAACGCCTCAGTGTTGGGTAGAATTTTGCTAAGTGCTAACACATCGAGTGAAGGTCTTTCACTCAACACTTATGGAGTTAACTGTCTATGTACTATTTTTGTACAACCCCATATTCGCTGAGTTAGACCAGGAGGCACAATGGTCACAGTTGAGCTAGCCAAAGGATTTCCCTCCCTAAAGGAGATCTCGCCCAAGGTGGCAGGAACGTTCGCGTCAAGTCGTCGAATGGAGATCAACGGGCCAAGATCGTCGAGCGCAGCCAACGCGGGAACGATTGCGCTAGCACCAAGCTCCAATCTTGAAGGGGCTCTCGCATGTAAGCAGGCGAGATCGTTCGCGCCGTCTCTGGGTAAAAGGCTCTCGGTTTAGAGCTCTCCCCGAGTGGGGCCCAAGGCCTAGGGTTAAATGACCAGATTGCCCTCAGGTAAATTTACCCCTGTGCCCTCAGGAAAACAGCGGGATTCGGCTATTGGCAGACCAACTAGGGGCTTTTCAGTAATTTCAGGTCAGCAAGATGCTATAAATAGACCCATAAGGGCTCCTTAGAAGGCAAGCTGTCATTATCTCTCAACTTCCAGTGCTTTCTGAGGAGCTCCTAGCCCAGCTTTGGCTTTGGAGGGGAAGCTCTCAGAGATCTTCCGGGTGTGAGGTGGGACCTCCCTGCTGAGGCTTTGGGTCAGTCTTAGGTCCTTCACAGCTAACGAGGGTTGAGGCTTGAGAGAAGTAGGTGTTGGCTGCACCCCTATTTTTGAACTCCCGTTGAGGTCATTTTTGATTTCAACAGTTTTGGTACGGTGAGGGTGGAAGGCAGCCGATACAAGAAAGCCTCGAGTCTTGTCCCATGGATGGAGGTGAAGGTGAAGGGTCAGGTTCTGGAGGCTCCCCCACCCGGGTAGAGGAAGCGACGAAGAGGATGCTGGATGAATTCAGGCGAGAGGTCCTGCAGACGATCAGTTTGGCCTTCTCGGCCAGAAGCGAGTGGGCCACCCCTCAGGTCCCGATAGAAGATGTCCCGCTCTTGGGCGAGAACGCCCCAGGACAGCGCCCAGGAAAGGAGGTCCCGGCGGAGGCTAGCGAAAGAGATGTGGCGGCACGGGAACTCTTCCCAGGCCAGAGCCAGCGCCCGGGCAAGGAGGCACTGACGGATCTGGGCGAGAAGGAAGCGACAGCGCTAGAGCTCTTCCCGGGGCACGGTCTCGTGGATCGGGCCAGTCAGTCGAGGCCGCGGGATGTGCCTTCATGCCAGACAGGGGGCGAGAGCCCGTTCTGCGAGCTCATCATCTCAGCTCCGGTACCGGAGGGGTTCCGGGAGCCTGACATGTCCTACTACTCGGGGAAGGATGACCCTGTACATCACGTACAGTGGTTTGAGGACGTCGTATCGATAAGGCAGATAACAGATGCCTTCAAGTGCCGGCTATTTGCCATCACGTTGAAGGAGAATGCTCGGGACTGGTTCCACCAGTTGCCAGCAAGATCAATCTACTGTTTTGAGGATCTACGGAGACGTTTCCTATTGAGGTTCTCAACCTCAAAGAAGCAGAAGAAGGAGGCGGAGTGCCTGTTTACGGTGAGGCAGAAGCCGGATGAGACACTGGGTCACTATGTCGACCGATTTCAGGAAGAGATCCTCCTGGTCCAGGAGGTCCCAGGGTACGCACTGATGCTAGCCTTCACCTTGGGGCTGAGACCGGGATTCTTTAGCATGGAATTGAAGAGAGTGCCCACCCTCTCCTTTGAGGAGCTCATGGAGAGGGCGGCAAAGGAGATTGACTTCGAGAGAGCAAACCCAGCATTCGCCAGGAAGTTGGCCAGGCTGGCGGAGGACGACGTGAAGGAGCCAGCAGCAGGAAGACAGAAGGAGCCAAGGGAGCAGAGGGAGCAGAGAGAAGAAATGAGAAGGGAAGAGCCCCGAAGGCAGGGGCAGCAGCAGGGATGGGGGGCCCGGGAACCGAACAACCGATTGGGTTGGAGGCCCCAAGAGGGTCGCCCCCAGGGCCAAGGAGGAGGCTACCAGGGGAGTGATAACCTGCGAGAACCGAGGAGGTTCGACCAACCAGCATGGAGACATGAGCCAAGGGGTCGTGTCCCGATGCCGCAAGAGGCCAATGAAGTGGGCAGAGGAAGAAGAGTGGGGAGAGGAGCTCGAGGAGGAGGAAGAAGAGGAAGAGGAGAAGGAAGAAGGGGCGGGGTGGCGTTGCTCTTTTGTGACTTCCACCAGGAGGAAGGTCACGCAACGGACACCTGCCCGGAGTTCTTAGAGATAAGGGAAGCAAGAGGAGCAGGGAGGCAGGATCCACCGGGGAGGATAGTAGAGGTGCAGCAGGGTGAGGTTGAAGATAGGTGCGAAGATCGGGTAGATGTAGGGACCCAGGGAGGAATCGTGGTGATTCACGGAGGAGTGGGGATTGAGGCTGCCCGCAAGGGGATCCTACAAACCATGTACCGAAGGGGAGTCGCCTCTACCTCCCAGGCTCCCCCCACTAGAAGAGAAAATCACTTTCTCATCAGCGGACATGCCAGACTATGAGAATCCATTCTGTGACGCCCTGGTGATCCAGACGGCGGTGAAAAATTATACGGTCTCGATGATACTAGTAGATAACGGGAGCTCGGTGAATGTCGTCTTCAAAAAGGCCTTCGATGAGATGAGGGTTGAAGGGAAGAGGTTCCTGGCCTCGGATGGACCGTTGTTTGGGTTCTCCAAAGAGAGGAAGAAAGTGGAAGGGGGAGTAGGGCTGCACGTGAAGTTGGGGGGCATGTCACGGAACTGCAGGTTCATGATCGTGGACGCCCCAAGCAGCTATAATGCCATCTTTGGGCGCCCCCTCATCAGCGCCTTTCACTGCGTCCCCTCCTCGTTCCATCAATGCCTCAAGTTCAACAATGGAGGGGTGTAGGTCAGGGTAATAGGGGACCCGAAGGAGGCAAGACAATGCTACGTTACAGCAGTCAACACCATTTCGTGGATGGCAGAGGCAGAGGAGTTGGGGATGGAGATAGCGGCACTTGAGGAGGTTGTTGAGGAAGAGGAGATGGGCCTAGAGGAGGCAAGAGAGATAGCTGAAGAGGAAGTCGGAGAAGAGGGGATGAGAAGCAGCAAGGAGATGTGCAGGTGGTCCGGGGGGACGAGGAGCAGGAGAGCCCGGAGGGGGGCGATGGAAGTAGGAGAACAAGTGGCAGGAGGAGTTGTGGGAGAGGCCCCGAGTGGCATGGGAGTCGAGCAGCAGCAGGAGGGGCTAGTATAAGCGATGGGAATCGAGGAGGAGGTAGAAAGGGGAGAGCTGGAGCTGGAGGAAGAGGCAAGGGTCGGCTGGGAGCAGTCGCGGCTGGAGCTGGCCGAAGAAGTGGTGGAGATGGAGGTCTTCACCAGCGCGGGCAAGTACAAAGGGTGCGGGTCAGCGGGGGCTTGAGTCCCGAGTGCCGGGAGCGAGTGCGGGCTTGCATTCAAAGCAACGTCGACATCTTCGCCTGGAGCATGACGGACATGCCAGGCATCGACGCAGACGTGGCCTGTCATCGCCTGAACTTGGACCCCTGCACTTGCCCCATACGCCAGAAGATGAGAACCATTGCCACCAAGCTGGAGGAGCCCATTCGTGAGGAGGTCAGGAAGCTCCTGGAGGCCGGCTTCATCTCAGAGATCCAGTATCCGGGCTGGATATCGAATGTGGTAATGGTTAAAAAATGAGGTGGTAAATGGAGAATGTGTATTTACTTTTCTTTGTTAAATAAATCATGCCCTAAGTATTGCTACCCCCTGCCTCGGATCGACGCGCTGGTTGATTCAGCCGTCGGTTTTTCTGTTATGAGCTTTTTAGATGCTTTTTCAGGTTATCACCATATCCAGATGCACCCTCCTGATACCAAGAATGTTTCCTTCATCACAAGGGAGGGATGCTTCAGTTACAAAAGGATCCCCTTTGGGTTGAAGAACGCATGGGCTACCTACCAATGCATGATGGATCGGGTCTTCCGAGATCAGAGGGGGAGAAATTTGGAGGTCTACGTCGACGACCTAATGATCAAAAGAAAGTGCATGGATTCGCACCTGCAAGATCTAGAAGAGACATTCGCCACCTTAAGGAGGTTCAAGATGAGGCTGAACCCCTTTAAGTGTGTCTTCGGGGCCAGCTGCGGGAAGTTCCTCGGGCATCTTCTGACTCTGGCAGGGGTGGAGCCCAACCCGGATAAGGTAATGGGCATCCTGGATTTGGAATCACCTCGCGACGCCAAGGAGGTCCAGTGCTTGACAGGCAAACTGGCTGGGCTGAGCAGGATCCTCTCCAGGGCAGGAGACAAGTGTTCTTCATTCTTTAAGGTGCTGCGAGGGAATCAAAGGTTTGAATGGACCACCGAGTACGAAGAGGCCTTCTAAGGGCTGAAAAGACAACTCTCTCAGGCTCCTCTGCTTTAGAGCCCAAAAGAAGGAGAGGACCTGACCTTGTACCTCGGAGTAGGATCGGAGGCGGTGAGCTCCGTCCTAGTGAGGGAAGAAGGAAAGAAGCAACTGCCCATCTACTACGTCAGCCGGATATTGAGAAAAGCAGAGCTCCACTACCCCATCCTCGAAAAGCTCGCTTTCGCCTTGGTCATCTCTGCAAGAAAACTCCGGCCGTACTTTCAAGCACATTTGATTAGGGTGGTGACCGTCCACCCTCTTCGCAAGATCTTCGAAGGAGTGGAGCACTCGGGGAGACTTGCTAAGTGGTCTATTGAGCTAAGCGAGTTCGACATATCTTTTGTCCCAAGACTCTCCATCAAGGCGCAGGTAGTGGCGGACTTCCTAGAAGACTATATTGTTGAAGTCGAGGAGGGAGAGCAGCAGCCACGAGAAGCGTGGAAGATGATGGTTGATGGGGCCTCGGGAAAGCACTCAATTGGAGCAGGGGTGGTATTGACAAGTCATCAGGGGATAACCATAGAGCAAGCGGTCATTTTACATTTCCCCGTGACCAACAATCAAGCGGAGTATGAGGCCGTGATCACCGGCCTTCGCTTGGCAAAGGAGCTGGAGATTCAGGATGTGGAAGCTTTCACTGATTCAAAGGTAGTAGCGTCTCGGATCCGGGGAGAGTTTGATGCTCGGGAATCCACCCTCATCAAATACCTCTCCAAGGTAAGGGCGATCATCGGGGGGTTCCGGTCATTCTCCGTCCAGCATGTTCCAAGGGAAGAAAGCGTAGCTGCCGATCGATTGGCTATGTTTGGACCTCGGGGGGGGGGGGGGGACCTTGACGGAGCTATTTCGACCGGCTATCGAGGAAGGAGAACTAATGGTGGTGGATCGGCGACCCTTGTGGGTGGATCCCTTGGTGACCTTCTTAACCACCGGTGGACTCCCCGAGGGGTCCAAGGATGGGAGAAGCTTCAAGCATAAGGCAGCTCACTACCTAGTGGTAGAAGGGGGCCTGCATCGTAAGATATTGTCAGGACTCCTAGCCAGGTGTGTGACCGAAGAAGAGATCCCGAGGATCTTGGAGGAAGTGTACTCGGGCGAGTGCGGCAGTCATTCTGGAGGAAGGATATTGGAGGCAAGAGTGGTCAGGCAGGGGTACTTCTGGCCCACCCTAAGGAAGGATGCCACAGAGTTTGCGAGGAGGTGTCAAAAATGTCAGCTCTGCGCCCCTCTTCAGCTCTTGGCAGCTCAAAGGCTCCAAAGTATCACGGCACCGTGCCCGTTCGCCATCTGGGGAATGGATTTAGTTGGACCCTTTCCTCCGGCTAGTGGGCAGAGGAGGTTCCTCTTGGTCATGATCGATTATTTCTCAAAGTGGCTGGAGGTTAAGGCCCTAGCCAAGGTCACCTCGCAAGTCATAAGGAACTTCATCTGAGCAGAGATCATTTGCAGACATGGGTTGCCCCAAGCAATAGTGACAGATAACGGCCCCCAGTTTGCCAGTGAGGAGTTCATCAGCTTCAGTTACAAAATGATGCCCTTTGGGTTGAAGAACGCAGGGGCTACCTACCAACGTATGATGGATAGGGTCTTCCGAGATCAGAGGGGGAGAAATTTGGAGGTCTACGTCGACGACCTAATGATCAAAAGCAAGTGCATGGATTCGCACCTGCAAGATCTGGAAGAGACATTCACCACCTTAAGGAGGTTCAAGATGAGGTTGAACACCTTGAAGTGTGTCTTCGGGGCCAGCCGCGGGAAGTTCCTCGGGCATCTTCTGACTCCAGCAGGGGTGGAGCCCAACCCGGACATGGTAAAGGCCATCATGGATTTGGAATCACCTTGCGATTCCAAGGAGGTCCAACGCTTGACAGGAAAACTGGCTGGGCTGAGCAGGTTCCTCTCCAGGGCAGGAGACAAGTGTTCTTCATTCTTTAAGGTGCTGCGAGGGAATCAAAGGTTTTAATGGACCACCGAGTGCGAAAAGGCCTTTCAAGGGCTGAAAAGACAACTCTCTCAGGATCCTCTGCTTCAGAGCCCAAAAGAAGGAGAGGACCTGACCTTGTACCTCGGAGTAGGAGCACAGGCGGTGAGCTCCGTCCTAGTGAGGGAAGAAGGAAAGAAGCAACTGCCCATCTACTACGTCAGCCGGATATTGAGTGAAGTAGAGCTCCGCTACCCCATCCTCGAAAAGCTCGCTTAAGCCTTGGTCATCTCTGTAAGAAAACTCCGGCCGTACTTTCAAGCACATTCGATTAGGGTGGTGACCGACCACCCTCTTCGCAAGATCTTCGAAGGAGTGGAGCACTCGGGGAGACTTGCTAAGTGGTCTATTGATCTAAGCGAGTTCGACATCTCTTTTGTCCCAAGACTCTCCATCAAGGCGCAGACAGTGGCGGACTTCCTAGCAAACGACATTATTGAAGTCGAGGAGGGAGAGCAGCAGCCACAAGAAGCGTGGAAGATGATGGTTGATGGGGCCTCGGGAAAGCACTCCCTTGTAGTAGGGGTGGTATTGACAAGTCCTTAGGAGGTAACCATAGAGCAAGCGGTCATTTTACATTTCCCCGTGACCAACAATCAAGCGGAGTATGAGGTCGTGATCGCCGACCTTCGCTTGGCAAAGGAGCTGGAGATTCAGGATGTGGAAGCTTTCACTGATTCAAAGGTAGTAGTGTCTCAGATCCGGGGAGAGTTTGAAGCCCGGGAACCCACCCTCATCAAATACCTCTCCAAGGTAAGGGCAATCATCGGGGGGTTCCGGTCATTCTCCGTCCAACATATTCCAAGGGAAGAAAGCGTAGCTGCCGATCGATTGGCTAAGGCTTCGTTTGGGGGGACTTATTTTCACAGGTCAAGCGGTTACGACCGCATGAACCGGACCATAATTAAGGTCTGATTCATGCGGTCGTAACCGCTTGACCGGTGAAAATAAGTCCTTCCAAACGAAGCCTAAGTTTGGACCTCGGGGGGGGGGGGGGGGGACCTTGACCGAGATATTTCGACCGGCTATCGAAGAAGGAGAACTAATGGTGGTGGATCGGTGACCCTCGTGGGTGGATCCCTTGGTGACCTTCTTAACCACCGGTGGACTCCCCGAGGGGTCCAAGGATGGGAGAAGCTTCAAGCGCAAGGCAGCTCACTACCTAGTGGTAGAAGGGGGCCTGCATCATAAGATGTTGTCAGGACTCCTTGCCAGGTGTTTGACCGAAGAAGAGATCCCGAGGATCTTGGAGGAAGTGCACTCGGGCGAGTGCGGCAGTCATTCTGGAGGAAGGACGTTGGAGGCAAGGGTGGTCAGGCAGGGGTACTTCTGGCCCACCCTAAGGAAGGATGCCACGGAGTTTGCGAGAAGGTGTCAAAAATGTCAGCTCTGCGCCCCCCTTTAGCTCTTGGCAGCTCAAAGGCTCTGAAGTATCACGGCACCGTGGCCGTTCGCCATCTGGGGAATGGATTTAGTTGGACCCTTTCCTCCAGCTAGCGGGCAGAGGAGGTTCTTCTTGGTCATGATCGATTATTTCTCAAAGTGGCTGGAGGTTAAGGCCCCTGCCAAGGTCACCTCGCAAGTCATAAGGAACTTCATCTGGGGTGAGATCATTTGCAGACACGGGTTGCCCCAAGCAATAGTGACAGATAACGGCCCCCAGTTTGCCAGTGAGGAGTTCATCAGCTTCTGCGCCCACCTGGGGATAGAGCTCCGGTTTGCCTCTGTCCACCACCCCCGGAGTAACGACCAGGTGGAAGCGGCAAACAAAATTATTGTGAACCTACTAAAGAAAAAGGTGGAGAACTTAAAGGGAAATTGGGTGGAGCAGCTCCCCTCGGTCTTGTGGGCCATGCGAATGACCCCGAACACGGCCACCGGTGAGACCCCCTTCAAGCTCTCTCATGGGTGTGAGGCCGTCCTACTAGTGGAGTTCGAGGTCCGGTCCCCGCGAGTCACAGCCGCGGGCGAAGGAGACGAGACTTGGAGGTTGGAGAATGAGGAGGGGCAACGCCTCTCGCTAGATATGGTGGAAGAACTGCGAGGCGTGGTAACTATCAGGCAAGAAGAGATCAAGCGGTGAATGACCAAGTATTTTGATAAGCATGTCAGGGTCAAGCAGTTTACTGAAGGGGATCTGGTGCTGAGAAAGGTTGACGTGGCAGGAAGGTCGGCTCCCGTGGGCAAGCTCAACCCGAACTGGGAAGGACCATACATAGTGAAGGAAGTCCTCGGAACAGGAGGATACTACCTCTAGGACGTGGAGGGGAGGGCCCTAAGCCACACCTGCAGCGTTGATGACCTAAAACGCTTCTACCTATGAAAGGGGAAGGATGTAACCATGTATCTCAAAAATAAACTTATTATACTACATCGGTTGATTTTCTCTTGACTATTGTCAAATTGTTTATAATATAACGTAATTATGTGTTTTGTAATACTCCGAGATCGGCTCGGCCCCCCAGGTAGACCCGCTGCGCAGGCTCTCATCTAGCTGGCAGGTACGAAGGCTCGCCTGTGGGGGATAGGTTTGGTTTGAGATCGTCATCGGCACCCCGAGCTCGGCTCGGCCCCAGATAGGCCCGCTGCGCAGGCTCTCATCTAGCTGGTAGGTCCAAAGGCTCGCCTGTGGGGGATAGGTTTGGTTTGAGATCATCGTCGGCACCCCGAGCTCGGCTCGGCCCCAGGTAGACCCGCTGCGCAGGCTCTCATCTAGCTGGCAGGTCTGAAGGCTCGCCTGTGGGGGATAGGTTTGGTTTGAGATCTTCATCGGCACCCCGAGCTCGGCTCGGCCCCAGGTAGACCCGCTGCGTATGCTCTCATCTAGCTGGCAGGTCCGAAGGCTCTCCTGTGGGGGATAGGTTTGGTTTGAAAATGTCATCGGCACCCCAAGCTCGGCTCGGCCCCAGGTAGACCCGCTGTGCAGGTTCTCATCTAGCTGTCAGGTCTGAAGGCTCGCCTGTGGGGGATAGGTTTGGTTTGAGATCGTCATCGGCACCCCGAGCTCGGCTCGGCCCTAGGTAGACCCGCTGCGCAGGCTCTCATCTAGCTGGCAGGTCCGAAGGCTCGCCTGTGGGGGATAGGTTTGGTTTGAGATCGTCATCAGCACCCCGAGCTTGGCTCGTCCCCAGGTAGACCCGCTGCGCAGGCTCTCATCTAGCTGGCAGGTCCGAAGGCTCGCCTATGGGGGATAGGTTTGGTTTGAGATCTTCATCAGCACCCTGAGCTCGGCTCGGCCCCAGGTAGACCCGCTACGCAGGCTCTCATATAGCTGGCAGGTCCGAATGCTCGCCTGTGGGGGATAGGTTTGGTTTGAAAACGTCATCGGCACCCCGAGCTCGGCTCGGCCCCAGGTAGACCCGCTGCGTAGGCTCTCATCTAGCTGGCAGGTCTGAAGGCTCGCCTGTTGGGGATAGGTTTGGTTTGAGATCTTCATCGACACCCCGAACTCGGCTCGGCCCTAGGTGGACCCGCTGCGCAAGCTCTCATCTAGCTGGCAGGTCCGAAGGCTCGCCTGTGGGGGATAGGTTTGGTTTGAGAACGTCATCGACACCCCGAGCTCAGCTCAGCCCTAGGTAGACCCGATGCGCAGGAGCTCATCTAGCTGGCATGTCTGAAGGCTTGCCTGTGGGGGATAGGTTTGGTTTGATATCTTCATCTGTACCCCGAGCTCGGCTCGGCCCCAGGTAGACCTGATGCGCAGGCTCTCATCTAGCTGGCAGGTCCGAAGGCTCGCCTATGGGGGATAGGTTTGGTTTGAGATCGTCATCGGCATCCCGAGTTCGGCTCGGCCCCAGGTTGACCCGCTGCGCAGGCTCTCATCTAGCTGGCAGGTCCGAAGGCTCGCCTGTGGGGGATAGGTTTGGTTTGAGATCTTCATCGGCACCCCGAGCTCGGCTCGGCCCCAGGTAGACCCGCTACGCAGGCTCTCATCTAGCTGGCAGGTCTGAAGGCTCGCCTGTGGGGGATAGGTTTGGTTTGAAAATGTCAACGGCACCCCGAGCTCAGCTCGGCCCTAGGTAGACCTGCTGCGCAGGCTCTCATCTAGCTGGCAGGTCCAAAGACTCGCCTGTGTGGGATAGGTTTGGTTTGAGATCATCATCGGCACCCCGAGCTCGGCTCGGCCCCAGGTAGACCTGCTGCGCATGCTCTCATCTAGCTGGCAGGTCTGAAGGTTCGCCTCTGGGGGATAGGTTTGGTTTGAGATCTTCATCGGCACCCCGAGCTCGGCTCGGCCCCAGGTAGACCCGCTGCGCAGGCTCTCATCTAGCTGGCAGGTCAGAAGGCTCGCCTGTGGGGGATAGGTTTGGTTTGAGATCTTCATCGGTACCCCGAGCTCGGCTCAGTCCCAGGTAGACCTGCTGCGCAGGCTCTCATCTAGCTGGCAAGTCCGAAGGCTCGCCTGTGGGGGATAGGTTTGGTTTGAGATCGTCATCGACACCCCGAGATCGGCTCGGCCCCAGGTAGACCCGCTGCGCAGGCTCTCATCTAGCTGGCAGGTCCGAAGGCTCGCCTGTGGGGGATAGGTTTGGTTTGAGAACGTCATCGGCACCCCGAGCTCGGCTCGGCCCCAGGTAGACCCGCTGCGCAGGCTCTCATCTAGCTGGCAGGTCCGAAGGCTCGCCTGTGGGGGATAGGTTTGGTTTGAGATCTTCATTCGTACCCCGAGCTCGGCTCGGCCCCAGATAGACCCACTGCGCAGGCTCTCATCTAGCTGGCAGGTCCGAAGGCTCTCCTGTGGGGGATACGTTTGGTTTGAGATCGTCATCGGCACCCCGAGCTCGGCTTGGCCCCAGGTAGACCCGCTAGGCAGGCTCTCATCTAGCTGGCAGGTATGAAGGCTCGCCTGTGGGGGATTAGTTTGGTTTGAGATCTTCATCGGTACCCCGAGCTCGGCTCGGCCCCAGGTAGACCCACTGCGCAGGCTCTCATCTAGCTGGCAGTTCCGAAGGCTCGCCTGTGGGGGATAGGTTTGGTTTGAGATCGTCATCGGCACCCCGAGCTCGGCTCGGCCCCAAGTAGACCCACTGCGCAGGCTCTCATCTAGCTGGCAGGTCCGAAGGCTCACCTGTGGGGGATAGGTTTGGTTTGAAAACGTCATCGGCACCCCGAGCACGGCTCGGCACCAGGTAGACCTGCTGAGCAGGCTCTCATCTAGCTGGCAGGTCCGTAGGCTCACCTGTGGGGGATATGTTTGGTTTGTGGGAGATAGGTTAGGATAGGTTAGGTCTGGTTTGCGGAAACTTCATCGACACCCCGAGCTCGGCTCGGCCCCAGGTAGACCCGCTGCGCAGGCTCTCATCTAGCTGGCAGGTCCGTAGGCTCGCCTGTGGGGGATAGGTTTGGTTTGTGGGAGATAGGTTAGGATAGGTTAGGTCTGGTTTGCGGAATCTTCATCGACACCCCGAGCTCGGCTCGGCCCCAGGTAGACCCACTGCGCAGGGTCTCATCTAGCTGGCAGGTCCGTAGGCTCGCCTGTGGGGGATAGGTTTGGTTTGTGGGAGATTGGTTAGGATAGGTTAGGTCTGGTTTGCGGAAACTTCATCGACACCCCAAGCTCGGCTTGGCCCCAGGTAGACCCGCTGCGCAGGCTCTCATCTAGCTGGCAGGTCCGAAGGCTCGCCTGTGGGGGATTGGTTTGGTTTGAGCAAGGCAGGAAGCACACTCGGAACACGAAATGGAAAGAGGTAAAGGTAGGATAGGTCTCGGCCAGAAGAGATCTCGACGGGGAGATCCCCGCCATAGAGGTCTCGCCGAGGGAGGACTTCGCTGAGAAGGCTCCTAATAATATTTTTGAGCAGACAGGCGGAAACGTTGTGCGACAGGCTTGAACGCTTTGCGCAAGACAAAGGGAGACGGCTCCATCTTCAGGGTTCGCGGAAACATTCCCGACTGACAGTTTTCAGCAGCTTCCCGCCGATCCATCGCTAAGGGAGGCTATCCTAGAGAGGCCAGGGGCCTCGGCGGAAGCATACGTAGGAAACACTCGGCCACAACAATTACATCAAGCACATTCACAATAACAGGACGAGACATTTACAATGGAACGTTTGCAACATATATTACACACGTACAAGTTTAGAGCGTCTCGCTCTTTACACTAAGGCAAAAATAAAAGAAAAAGGGGCCCCTCAAGGAGACAAGCTATACCCCTCAGAGCTCCCGCTTGAGCTCCCGCTGGAGCTTTTGCCGGAGCTCTCCCCGGAGGTCTCGCCACCCACGGCAGGGGATTTCGGGACATCAAAGGGTGGGGTATCAGGGGCGCCTGGTGGCTTTGGAACAGGCTCGAAGAGCCAGGGAACGAGTTGTTGAGCGGTGATGTTTTTGCCCCTCCCATCCCAGCAGTCGACATCTCGCAGCGTCTCCACCATCATCCTGACTGTAGCCTGCGTGTTGGCCTGGAGAAGCTTGTCGATGTCATAGACCGAGTAGTAGCGGCTCTTTAGTCTCTCATCCAGCAGGGGGGGGGGGCGCATTCGCATCCAGACGCGCAATCTGCTCCCTCAGAAGGACGTTGTCGTATCGCGCTTGGGATAGCTCCTCGCGAAGCGTGGCTTGGGCGGAATCCTGAATAGCGAGAGGTTAGCATGAAAGAGAAAAGAGTTAAAGTAGCGAGAGCAAGCGCTGTGAAATATCTCGCTTACCCCTTCCGCCTGGCGCGAAGATAGCAGTTGCTGGGCCTTTGCCAGATCCTTTGCCAAAGTGGCCTCCTGAGCCACCGCGTCATCCCTGGCCTTGAACATATCCTGGAAATTGCGGTCTATGGTGATGCTCCGACGAGCACACATGTGTGCAAGCTCCATCCCGCGCATCAGGGCGCGAGTAGAATCATAAGCCAGCAGCCGGGTCGACATCCTGTCGTAGATGCTGGCATCCTCCCGGCTGTAGAGGCAGTAACCTAAAGCAAAAGCCTCGCTGGTAACCTCGTCTCGCTCTGCCCAGCTAGGCAGGAGGGACGAGATCGAGACCCTGTTGGCATCGGGGTCCCACTGTAGTAGCGGCTTGTTCTCCGCGTCCAGGCACCTCATGCCGAGACCAAAATTGCGGTGGCCACGCGGCACCTCTCCAGACAGAGGCTGGCCGGATGTCTCGGCGGCGGCTCCCTCGCCCTCTACAACACCGGGGGCCTGAGGGTTCTCGGCAGGGGCCTCAGCGCCGCCCCTAGTAGCTGCGATCTCGCTGACAGCCTGCAAGATCTCCTCAAAGGAGCGGCCTGCAGTGAGAGGTTGGGAGGGCGGCACCATAACGGCTTTGCCCTTCTCGGTATCAGTTGTCTTGGGTCTCTTGATCGGTTGAGGCGGAGGGGCGTCGGGCTTTCGCTTCCCGACACCAATTGAAGGAGGCGGTGCCGGCTCTTTCCGGCAAGCTTGTGCAGCGGCATTTGCGAGAGCCAGCGGGTATTTTGAAGGTTGGCTCCCGCCAGCGCGAGCCTCGTCAAAGGGTTGGCGTAGGGGGATCTCGCGCTCTCCTGCCAAAGTGACAATACTAAGTTCAAACCTTGAAAAGGACAAGGAATATCAAGATAAAGGCGAGACCTTACCTTCGCCTGGGTGCACGGGGAGGAGTGAATCAACGTCTCGCCGAAGGAAGAGGACGTCGAAGTCCTTGGTTCCAAAGAACTCAAGGAGGGTGCTCTCGCGCGAGCCCAAGGAGGGGGGCTTGTAGGCGGCATCCTCGTATTGGATGGGCGCGAGAGGCACGTTCCCGAAGTTGCCGGAAACAAAGATGAACCTCTCGTCCCAGTGATGGTGCTTGTTGGCGAGACCGATCGTCTTGAGCAGTTGTCCTGAGAAGAAGACCACCCCTCCTTTGGCGCGGAAAGTGATCAGCTTACGGAAAATTGGCAGGCTGAACTCGATCCTCTCGGATCGCATGTAGCATATGAAAGCCACGAGAATCGCAACCGAATTTGGATTCAGTTGCACGGGAACCACTCCGTAATACCGGAGGGCCTGGCGCATCTCGGGCCACAGCGGGAGGCGGAAGCCCACCTCGAAGTGCTCAAGGGGGATGGCGAGCTCCCCCTCCCCCGCGGTGTTTACCTTATCATGGTTGCCTGGGTTCCGCGCGGTGAAGCCGAGCAGGAACGTAGCGAGTCTGGATTAGGTTGAAGTCGTCCCCGGTGAGGGTGCAGGAAGGAAAAAGGTGCTTCTGAAAAGCTTCCGCACAGTTGGATCGTCCCTCACCTCCGCCCGGCATCGTGATGAAGAGTTTGAAGGCGAGTGCTTCAAGAGGGAGGCGAGAGCAAGAACCGTACGGGAACGGAAGGATAAGGCGAAGACAAGCGAGAGCTTTTGAGAGACCGTGAATGCAACAGGAGAGGAGAGAGATTGGGATCGGAGAAATGAATGTGGTAGGTGAGCTTCCCTATTTATAGAAAACCGTGATAATGATGACTGTTTCCAAAAAGGCGGCGGGGGTATAACCAGCACGCCCCTGATCAGCGGCGCTTCGTTTTCCCGCCCAAGTTTGATAGTGACTGATTGACCGAATGATTAGCGCAAGCGTTGTGAGATGACATGCGGCAAGCAAGATAAGCGGAAGCAAGGTTGCTCTCGCCAACCGAGAGCCCAGGATAATAACATATATATGCATACAATAACTATATTAGTGATAAGAGCAAAGTTATTAGCGAAAGCCGGATAAAGAGTAAGCAAATAACAGCAGAGTTATTAGCTACAGACTAGTGAAAATAAATAAATAAGGGTACATCTGAGAAGGGGATGGCCTGGGGGAAGAGAAGGGGAGGTGTCGCGTTTCAATAAGGCTCCCACCGCCAATTCCCTTGCTCCCGCAGCTTGGTCCTGGGTGGCGCCTGCGGGTTGAAGTAGGACGACAGAACAGTGCATCCTAGGTTGACCCGGCGAGACAGGTCCCGAATCCGCGCGATGCACCTTTTGGGTGAAGATCCGGCGGTAGACCCTCCTGGCCGGTCCATATCGCCGATGAGATAGTCCCGCTCCAGAGTCTCCAGCCTCTTCTCCACTCATTGGCGAAACTCTTTCGCCGCGAGGTCGCGGACCCATTCTCGCCGGATGAGCTTCGATAGGACGGCGGCAACCTTCTTCCCCCATCTTTTAGCGCTCCCGGCACTAGTCAAGATCTCCTTCATCTCGTCAGATGAAGGGAAAGGGGAACTCTCGCCGTCTTCCCCCTCTCTTTCTTCTTCTTCTTCTTCTTCTTCTTCCTCTACCTCGGCTCCAGGCCGCGAGCCCATGTCCCCTAGCAAAAGAATTCCAGTTATAGCGAGAGCTAGAGGATTGTTGTGATAAATATTCCACATACCTGTAGCATGACGAGGCCCCCCGGTTGACGGCAGGCGAGAAGGCCCAGCCCCCCCCCCCCCCCCCTCAGCTCCAAAGAGTAGGTGGATCGGCTTTCCTTTTCCTGGGGGGAAAATTTTGCGAATGGTAATCCCGGCTTGGCCGGAAGCGGGTGAGGAGGTCTCCTCTCCCACAGGATGGCTGGCATCTAATGGAGGCATGGAAGATTCGACAGTCTTTCCTCCCACTGGTATGGAGGAATCAACCGCAAGGGCAGGCTGATTCGCAGCCCTCGCTCTGCTCTCCCAGGTGGCGAGACCCGGCGGTGCGAAAACTGGCGCTGCAAGAAGACAGTTCAGCATTCAAAGATTTGAGTTAAGAGCGAGAGGGGAACAGTTACCTGCGGTGCTCGGGTCAGGTGGAGGAGACACCTCCGAAACCCGTGGTTGATCCTCGAGGTGGCGAGAGGATGGATCCAAGGATTCACGCGGGGACGTCGCAACATCGGGAACCGTTTCCTGCGAGAAATATCGCGTCAACTACTGAACGGCTGGTGTTTTCAATAATTGGCAAATCAAACATACCTTCCACGGCGAGGGATCGTCCGCGCGGCTTGGGGTTGGGGTGGGCGGGCTCCTATTCTCGTGGGGCAGGTCCCGCTGAACCACCTTCGCCCTCTTCTTTTTCTTCTTGGGCAGATAAGGCTCAGCGGCCGACGACTGTCTCGCTAGCCATCGGGCAACCAGGGCGTTGTTAGCCTTGGGTCGCTCCTATGCCGTGTTGATGCGGTCTTGCAGATCTTGCGGAAGCGGTTTGTCGGCACGCTTGGAAGGCATCGCGAGAGGAGGCGAGCGCTCAGGCGAAGAATGACGACTCGAGGGAGGTGTTATGGCCGTCTATCATCACACGTATTTATAGACACGGTACGGCCCTCCAAAAGATTCCCTGATGTTGACACGTGCTCAGCGAATATTTTTGGGTTGGACGTGTCTTTTCGAGTGTAGAGCTAGCTCAAAAGGAGCGGGGATAGTGTACAACCTATATTCGCTGAGTCAGACCAGGAGGCGCAATGGTCACAGTTGAGCTAGCCAAAGGAGTTCCCGCCCGAAAGGAGATCTCGCCCAAGGTGGCGGGAACGTTTGCGTCAAGTCGTCGAACGGAGATCAACGGGCCAAGATCGTCGAGCGCAGCCAACGCGGGAATGATTGCGCTAGCACCAAGCTCCAATCTTGAAGGGGCTCTCGCCTGTAAGCAGGCGAGATCGTTCGCGCCGTATCTGGGTAAAAGGCTCTCGGTTTAGAGCTCTTGTCGAGTGGGGCCCAAGGCCTAGGGTTAAATGACCAGATTGCCCTCAGGTAAATTTACCCCTGTGCCCTCAGGAAAACAGCGGGATTCGGCTATTGGCAGACCAACTAGGGGCTTTTTAGTAATTTCAGGTCAGCAAGATGCTATAAATAGACCCATAAGGGCTCCTTAGAAGGCAAGCTGTCATTATCTCTCAACTTCCAGTTCTTTTTGAGGAGCTCCTAGCCCAGCTTTGGCTTTGGAGGGGAAGCTCTCAGAGATCTTCCGGGTGTGATGTGGGACCTCCCTGCTGAGGTTTTGGGTCAGTCTTAGGTCCTTCGCAGCTAATCGAGGGTTGAGGCTTGAGAGAAGTAGGTGTTGGCTGCACCCCTGTTTTTGAACTCCCGTTGAGGTCATTTTTGGTTTCAACAAATTTGTCAAGACATATGGGTTCACTCAGTGCTTGTAGAGATTCAGAAAATATTTTAAGTCATTGGCACAACAAAGTCAAGTCTGCTAACGTCATTCATAATTTAAATAGAAGCAAATTACACACTAAAATACAGAGTTTGCCATACAGATCAGATGCGTTATCCTGGATAAATCAACCATTAAAGTCATCTATAACACTTTCCAAAAGAGGGATATAGCCATTGTTGATTCCAATGTATAAAACTAAGTAGGTGAAATTCTTACAGGGACTTTTGCAAGAACTTTTGCAAATCTTTCTAAACCCTAATTTTGCAAAAGTTGGCCAGCGGAGCAGAGCAAATTTCGCATTATCTTCAAGCCTGCTATACAGAACTGTTATTGTTCTTAAGCTTGAAGAAGAAGATAAAGAGCTCTACAAGGTTTCAATATAGTATAGGTTGAACCAAATCTAAAGAATCATCTTCTTATAGCTGTGTTGAAGAAGGGGTGTCTGTTGATTCAGGTAAAGAAGAAGACTCAAAAATTTTCTCTTGAGTCAAATTTCTCAAATACTCATTTTATCTTGTAGGATCTCACTGAGATCTGAGTGTATTCCTATTTTATAAAGGCTGAGTGTAGGACTGTGAGCAGTTTGAGTTATAGGAGTGTGAATCACTCCAAGTTGTACAGTTTTGGGAAGGATCTGAGGTAGGTCTTATGCCCATGGTAGGATCTTTTTGATGATCTGAGGTAGGAGACCACTGGGTCTCTGAGCTATAGGATTTGGAAGACTCTAAGTCGTAGGGCTATTTAGCATAAGGTAGGAGACCGGTGATTTTCTCCGAGGTAGGACTGTGAGCAGTCTGAGCAATATGAGTGGAGAGTACTTTGAGTTATAATATCCAGGATGGGATTTGAGGTGTAATATATATTTGATCTGAGTACTGGACGAGTTGACTTAATCTCGCTCACTGCTAGATAGGTGAAGTGAGAAAGTGGATGTACCCTAGATAGGGGAACAACTATAAATTTCTTTGTGTTGTACGTGTTCTTGAAAGCTAACCAACTAATACAAACACACATCAAGATCATTTTTAAAAAGACTGGAAATATTCAAAAAGAAACCTATTCACGCCCCTCTAGGTGTTTAGCTACCCATAAAAGACTTTCGTGCACAAACTACAAACTGAGTTAGTGCCCCTTGTTCTAGACTTAGTATGAAATAGAAAGAAACATGAGGAGAATTTTCACTTTATTTCTCTTGTATTAGCATATTAAATTATAGAGATAAAACTTGTATTTATGATTATTTCTACTTGATGTTTCTCTCTCCATGCTACACGTACACCTGTCATTATTCTATCTAACGCTTACATTCATAAGAATTGGAATTAAATTACACTATCAGTCCATAACACGTATGTTCTAGTACATGATTTATATTCACGATGCTTACAATGCTGCATTGTATTAACTCTATAATTCTCCTAACATTGTATTCCAAATCGTGTCTATTTAGATCACATGTATTGTCCAAATTTCATATGCTCTAAAATTGTTTTCAGGTCAACTATTCTTCGTGTGTTGGGTAGGTCTATATTCATGGTGTTCAGCTCCTATTTTTGCCCATAGTGATTATGTTTTTTTACAAGCATGTGTGCGCATTTCTCATCTCTTTGTTTTCACGAGACATGTTTGTTAATCCCTGACCCTTTCAATAAAATCATCATGTTATATTTCACACACTTACTGATAGGATTACATTATATCTTTTGTATTACTATTTATATCTCATGAACGGGATTTGATATTATCAAAAGGGGGAGCTTGTTGAAACGTATGGTCAACATCTCTTTGGTTTGACAATATCAAAATCCTAAGTTGTATTTGATAATACTTGTGTTGGGTTAGTGTGCAGGTTTTCAGGTACAAAAAGACTAAGAAAATAAACTTCTGCCACCAACCGCCGCGCGCTAGGTCTACCGCCCTCATTAGCATGGATTTATTTATACTGCTCTTTTCTTCTTCCTTTCTTGCTACAAGCCGCATCTCATATGACAGCAGCTTTCCGAATAGAGTTGGAGGAGGAGTGTCGGCTAACTTGCCCATTTCCCTAATGACACAAATCTTTGTGTTCCAATCCTTTGAGAGGGACCTGAGAAATTTTTCATTCAGCTCATAGGTGCTGAAGAACCTTCCATATATTCTCAGTTCATTCACAATTCTGAAAAATCTCTCAAAGCTCTCGGCAATGCCCTCAGACTTTCCTTGTCTGAAGGCCTCATACTGATGGTTGAGCATGGATTTTCTATCATCCCTCACCTCCTCTGAGACCTCCATGAACACAACTAGGGTGTCCCACATCTCCTTGGAGGTCTTGTAGTGCACAAGATTCTAGAAGGTTGAATCATCTATTGCACTGGCAATGATGTTTTGAGCTCTCTTGTCTGTGGAGTTAAGTAGGAGCTTATATTTGTTCATTTCCTCATAGGATTTAGGTGTCTGGATGTTGGCATCCAGAACTGAGGTCTTCATAGGGATGAAGGGTCCTTATTTAACTGTGATGTAAATCCTAGGGTCAGCAGCTTCCATGAATAGTCTGACCCTTTCCTTCTAAAGGCCAAAGCCTTCCTTTCGGCAGATAGGTAGTTTCATGGCTCCCAGTTCCTTGTAGTTTACACCAGACCGCATTCTTATGCCTTATAGCTAACCTTGGAGGTATACTCAGATTGTTAGATCCTTTTTGAGTAATCTCCCTCTGATACCACTTGAATTTTATTTAACTTAAGGTTAGCTAGTCACCTAGAGGGGGGGATGAATAGGTCTTTGAAATTTTTAAGTGTTTACACTAATTTCTTACTAGGTGATCTAGAGCTTGTCCTTATCACCTACAATATAAGAACCAAACAAACATCACAGTCAAGCACACAGTTATTTATAGTGGTTCCCCAATTATGTACATCCACTTTGCCTCCCACCTATCCAATTATTTTGTTGGACTAGGAACAAACTCCACCACTATGCTCCTCAGAGCTTACACCTCAGGCCCTCAGCCATGCACACAAGTTCTCTTCAGAACCCAATCTCAGAACTGCAAGGGTTCCTACCTCAGAGCCCTGCAGAGCTCCTACAGCTCAGTGGTCCACTGACCACCTACCTTAGCCATATCTCTAAGGCCTACAGCTCAGGCTCTTCAGCCCTACAACTTCAGGCATAAAGCCCTACTCGCATAGTACTGCAGCACTCATACAACTCAGTACCTATTTAGAAACCTACCTAAGTGCCCTTACAGGCACCTACAGCTCAGCATCCTCCAAGGCCTACAACTTAGTGACACACTTGTCACCTATAACTTAGTGACTCACCAGTCACCTACCTCAGCCTAATTACTAAGGCCTACTTCTCAGGCTGAGAGGACAACCCTACTATCAGATCCACACTTGGATCCTACCTCAGTACCCCAGCAGGGCACCTACTTCAGTGACTAATTAGTCATCTACATCTCAGGCTAAAAGGCCCTACAACTCAGATTCAGGTAAACTGAATCCAACAGTAGTTTATACAAGATGAAATAAATTTAAAACAACTGACTCTGAGATAAATCTCTGAGCCTACCTTGCTTGACTGAGCAGATATCAGTCTAGCCCACTTGCTGTAGAAGGAATGAGTCTTCTTCTACAGCCAGCTCCTTTATTGCATTGGTGAACATATATCTACTATTGAAGGCTAACAGACCTTCACAAAGCTAACTTCTTGCTGAATAGTTGAATCAACTCCCTTGTTCTGGAGAGAACAGTCTTGCTGAACTTGAAGAGCTTCAGCTAAATTTTCACTGCCTTCTGGCTAATTATGCTGGACTTGGCTTTCAAGCTTATCAGAGATGATGAAGTCAAGCTGCCTCTATTTTTTGTGTTTTCTTCCTGTGTTCTGCATTTTTTCTTCGTTACCCTAATCCCCTTTTATTTCTTCCTTTTATATGTGTTATTTTGAATCAACAACAATTTAGTGCGGGCCCAGCCAAAGATGGTGAGCGCCACCTCCCTTAGAAAAGGACAGAATCTACTACAGCTTTCCCGTAACGGCTTCATGTATTTTGACTTTGTTGACTTCTTGGTGACGTCTGAAAGAGAGGGTTAGGCCTGATATACTCTAGAGGGGGGGGGGTGAATAGAGTATCTTTAAATCCTTTTCAGTTTATAAAAACTTCATAGTAAAGCAATTAATAAATACTAAAATTTGTTGTAAGTAAAAGATCAACCTAAGATAAATCTAACGGTAATATTCAGAGAATATAAAGCATTGATTATTCAGGAATTATTGCAATAAAATAAGGACAGAGGGAAGGAAAAATCCAAGTCTGGATATGCACAGAAATCATCGAGCAAATAACAGATTTCATCGACCTGAGTCCAGAGTTCATCGAGTTGAGTAGTCATGTTCGTCGACCAGATAATTATTGTTCGTCGACCTGAGATCCAAGATCGTCGACCAGAGAATTGCTAACTGCAAACTGCCAATTCTTTGTTCTAAGATCGTCGAGCTGATAACATAGATTCGTCCACTGGAGTTCAGAGAAATGATTCTGGACTTGGAATGTTGAAGTTGAGCATCCAAAAATTGTCGACATGAGAACCAAGTTCATCGAGCTCAACTCAGAGAATTCTCTCTGAGTTCGTCGAGCTGAGCATGGCTTTCGTCGAGCTGAGTTCGACGAACGTCGAACTCACTTTCTTGAAACTGATTTTTCTCTAAGTCTTGAGTTTTCAGTACTCTCTTGTTGGCTGGTATATGTATTGTTGACTCTAAGGACATGGCCTAAACTCTAGGACATAGACATGACCCTAGCTATACAAGATGGGTCAATTATCCTAGATTAGTTAACCTAGCCCAAATCCAACTAGGGATCCAACAATATCCCCCTATTTGGGTGAGGTCACTGATCACAGACACAAAACATTTACAAAGCTATAGAAAAATATATCTGGCGAAAAACTTTAAATTATGCAGCAGATATATATATACAATGAGCTTTGTATCAGGAAATAAATAAGCAGTTTTAAGATATTCAGAAAGACTAAACAGTTTAAATTCATTTCTTCTACTTTGGCTCCTTTTGCTTATCCTCTTTAGCTCTATCATTAGGCTGGGTGAATTTGATTTCCCTATTTGGATTGGCTGCTTGAGTCTTTGTCATGGGCATATCAGCTGCTCCAATAATATTGAGGGATGTAGCCCTTGACACCACAGCTTTTGGATGTAATTTCATGTAATCATCTACATTAAAGAATTTTTTAGATTTTGCAAACTTGTTGAGTTCCTCCTTTCTATATTTGAATATTGTTGTATATTCAGAGGGATCCTTTCCTTCAACTTTTGACTTGTTGATCATAAATAGGCCAACCAATTCTTGGAACCTGGCCATCCTTGCAGTAGTAGCTGTTTCTGGGTCCTCAAAAGGGACAGGAGGAGATTCATGCTTCTTTGGACTATCAGCTTTCTGAGCTTCTGGAGTTTGTTATAGATGATGCTGTTGATATTGATGTTGCTTGGCTGAGGAGTAGTACCTGTGCTGGCTGCTTCCAGAAGAAGAAGATCTACCATGCTGTCTCTGATAGGTTTAATATTGGGTAGTCCTCTGAGATGAAGAGCCTAAAGCACCAGCAGCAGGTGGAGGAGGAGGAGGAGGGTCTTTCCTGTATCTCTGTGGAGGAGGAGAATACTTCATGCTTTTCTTCCTATCTTTCTGCTGATTCTTGGACAACCACATCCAAGCTAGCATGCCCTTGTATGGAGTGATATTCTGAAGAGTAGATGGTTTCTTTCATCCAAAGGCTTGGTGAAGATATCTGTTCTTTGTAAATCAGTGTAGATATAGACAAGTTTAATTTTTTTTTGTCTACACACTCTCTAATGAAATGATGTCTAATGTCTATATGTTTGGTCCTATGGTGATGGACTGGATTTTGTGCTATGGATATAGCACTTGTATTGTCACATAAGAGAGTTTAATTATTTATGTTGAACTCGTAGTCCAGGAGTTGGTTTTGAATCCATGACATCTATGAACAGCAACTGCCAGCTGCAATATATTCTGCTTCAGTAGTTGATGTAGACACAGATGATTGTTTCTTGCAAAACCAGGACACTAATCTCATACCAAGGAACTGGCATGTCCCTGAGGTACTTTTTCTGTCTACCATATATCCAGCAAAGTCAGCAACTGAGTATCCAGTTAACTCAAATTCTGACTCAGTAGGATACCAAAGTCCTAGACTAGGACAACTCTTTATATATATAAAATTCGTTTTAGGAAAACTAGGTGAGATTCTTTGGGATTCACTTGGAACCTAGAACAAAGATATGTAGCAAACATTATGTCAGGTCTGCTTGCTGTAAGGTATAGTAGGGACCCAACAATGACCTTATATAATTTCTGATCAACAGGGTTCTCATGTTCATCATAATCTATTACAACATTAGTGGTCATGGGTGTTTTCTTTGCTGAGGCATCAGCCATCCCAAACTTCTTAATATGCTCTTTAGCATACTTAGACTGGGATATGAAGATGCCATCAGGTAGTTGCTTCACTTGGAGACCAAGGAAGTAGGAGAGCTCACCCATGTTACTCATTTCAAACTTTGAATGCATGAGGTCAGAAAACCTCTTGAATAGTTTGAAATCTGTAGACCCAAATATAATGTCATCTATATAAATTTATACCAACAAGATTTTATCCTTATGGTGCCTAGTGAATAATGTCCTATCTACAATGCCTCTAGTAAATTTATGCTCTATCAGGAAGCTAGCTAAGGTCTCATACCAAGCTCTTGGAGCTTGCTTTAAACCATAAAGAGCTTTATACAATTTAAAGACATATGAAGGATAAGTTGGAGAGATAAAACCTGGAGGTTGTTCAACATAAACCTCTTCTTTCAGTACTCCATTGAGAAAGGCACTCTTGACATCCATCTGATAGACTTTAAACTTCTTGTAGGCAGCATAAGCAAGGAAGATCTTAATTTCTTCTATCCTTGCAACTGGTGCAAAATTTTGGTCATAGTCTATTCCTTCTTCTTGCTTGTAACCTTGAGCAACAAGCCTTGGCTTATTCCTGACTATAACACCTTGGGCATCAAGTTTGTTTCTGAATACCCACTTGGTTCTAATGACTGGGTAGTCTTTGGGTCTAGAAACCAAGTCCCAAACTCTGCATCTCTCAAATTGATTGAGTTCCTCTTGCATTGAATGATCCATTGGGGATATTGCTGGGCATTTTTATGGATTGAGGCTCAACTTGAGAGAGGAAACATGCATGCATCACATCTTGGTTGAGTTGATGCCTTGTCTATACACCTACTGACATGTCTCCAGTCACTTGAGATGTAGGGTGATCCCTTAGTGTGATAACGTCAGTGGGTGGAGTTGGTTCAGCAACAACATTTGGAATTAATTCCTCATGTGGAATAATGTCTGCTGTTGGAGTAGGATCGGGCATTTCCAAAAATTCATCTTCACTATCCTCATCAGCTTGTGGAGGAGAATGAGATATGACCTTTTGAGTAAGGTTTAATTATTCCAATTTCTTACACATGTGAGGTACCTGCAAAGTGCTATTGGTAGAAATTTCTTTCTCCTTATAAGACATGTTAGCCTCATCAAAAGTCACATCAATTGATTGCTCAAATTTTAAGGAAGATTTATTAAATACCCTATAAGCTTTTCTGACTTGGGAATATCACAGAAAAATTCCCTCTTCAGCCTTACCTTCAAACTTTCTAATATGTTTCTTGTTATTATTATGAACATAACATATGCAACCAAATACTTTAAAATAGGTGATTTTAGGTTTCTTCCCTTTAAGCAATTCATAGGGAGTTTTATTCTTAAGTTTATGTATTAAACTCCTGTTCAGTACATAGTTTGTTGTACTTACAACCTCTGCCCAAAAGGATAGGGACATGTAAACATCTGCAAGTAATGTGTCTGCAGCTTCAATTAAGGTTCTATTCTTCCTTTCAGCTACCACATTTTGTTGAGGAGTTCTAGGAGCTGATAAGCAATGTATGATTACTTCCTTCTCACAGAACTCATGCATAAGAAGAGACTCAAACTCAGTACCATGATCACTTCTGATCAATGTAACTGGAGTAGAGTACTCAATCTATATGGTCCTGAGAAAATCTGTAATAACCTTGAATGTATCTGACTTAGATCTCAGAAAGAACACCCAAGTGAATCTTGAGAAGTCATCTACAATAACTAAAGTATAAGATTTCTCTCCTAGGCTTTGCACAACAATAGGTCCATAAAGGTCCATATTTAGCAAGTACAGGATCCTAGGTGAATCACTCTTATAAACTGATTTAAAACTAGATTTAGTTTGCTTGCCTAGTTGACAAGTGCTGCAGAGGCCTTCCTTCTTGTAGGGACCAGAAGGCAATCCTCTCACAAGATTATCTTTAGATAGCCTAGTAATGTTTTTCATATTAACATGTGCTAGTCTTTTGTGTCATAGATCATTTGGATTGCAAACAATATGAAGTAAATAGATATCTGAAGTTGCAGAATGAAAATCAACTACATATATGTTACCTTATCTATTTCCAATTAAAACAGTTTGGTTTTCTTTATTAGAAATAATAAAAGAACTTGAGTTAAAATGTACCTGATAACCTTCATCACATAGTTGACTTATGGAGATGAGGTTATGCTTGAGTCCACTTATATATATCACTTTCTTGAAGGTGACTGCTCCAATCTTTACTTCTCCAAAGCTTTTAGACTGGCCACAATTTGAATCACCAAAGATCACCATTGGTCCGAGCTTCGACTTGTAGTTATTTAAGTTGTCCTTGCTGACAGTCATATGCTTGGAGCACCCAATGTCTAGATACCATTGTTGATTAATAGCTGGACAACTCTTTACCTGCAAAGAAAAGAGTTAGTTGTTCTTGACCCAGATTACCTTGGGTCCTTCATTTTGCTGATAAGAAAAGCTTGATATAACTGAAAATTTAGGTTAGGATATATAGCCTAAGGGATGATATCTCCTAGGTGGAATTTCCCAATCAACAAGTGGATTAAAAGGTTTTCTAGGTTGATTAGAGTTTTTGTTAGAATTATGACTTTTTTAAGTCTGACTAGCTTCGACGAATAGTTGTAAGTTCATCGACCAGTGTTTGACGAATAGTTGTAAGTTCATCGACAAGAGTTCAACAAAGTGGGATGAGATCGTCGATCTCTACTCAGAGAATGAACATGTTCATTTTCTGTGCCCCAAGTTCGTCGATCTCTGCTCGACGAACCATACAAAATTCGTCGATCGCAGTAAGATGAATTATTACAGCTAGTGTTGGTGTTCATAGATCGTCGATCGGAGTTCGACGAACTAGCCACATTTTGTCGACCTATGTTCGACGAAATCTGTTGAACTTTGTTTTTACTTAGAGTTTTCTGGTTTCTGTTCTTTTGATTTCTAGAGTTAGGTAATTCTTCTGTAGTTTGTTTATTGTTTATTACCGCTTTACCCTTAGCTGAAACAAATCTAATAGGGGTTGATAATATGTTTTTCTTAAGTTTGAGGGGTAAACTTGATGATGCACCCAAGCCCAGTTTGCCATTCAGTCTGGCATTGACTTACTTGTGATGTCCATCAGCTTAAGGCTTCTCCCATTTAGAGATTCCTCAAGTTGCTTAGCCTCACATAGCTCTGTTTTTAAAGAAATAATTTGTTCATTAGCTAGAGCTAGTTCATCTTTTAATTTAGTATTTTCAGAAATTAAATTTTTTTGATTAGTGTGTCTTTCCCTAAGTATTTTGATTTCTTTTTCTGAGTTAATTAAGTCAATACACATGATTTTAAATTCAGTTTTGAAACTATCAGAATTATAATCAATTAAGGATAATACCTAATCTGGTACTAATTCTGAAGCCTCTTTATTATCAGATACTTCTTTAGCATCTGATGGACTGCCAGAGGCATTGATGGCCATGAGGGAGACTTCCCTGGCCTTTGCTTCTTCTTCCTCTTCATAGGAACTAGAAGATGTGGATTCATTTTCTGTGTCACTCTAGGTATCAGCAACAAAGCCCTTCTCCTTACTTTTTTGTTTATTGGAGGAAGGTCTGCTGTGATGTTGTCTTCTGGAGTCCTTGTTTTTTATTCTTTCTTTCTGATTCTCTAGACACACTGAGATGAAGTGTCCAGGTTTCCTGCACACAAAAAATACTACTTCTTTAGTAGGAGTTTTATCATACCTTGGCTTATCATCCTGCTTGGATGATTTTCTCCTAAAGTCCTTTCTTGCCATTTTGTAAAATCTCTTGGCAAAGAGACTCATTAGTTCCTCATTAACTGTTGAAGCTTCAGTCTCTTCAGCAGCCTTGAATGCTATGTTGTGCTCCTTTCTTGCTGGTGGAGGAGTCTTTTGTTCATCAGCTTCACTAGACTTTATAAGCTGCTCATAAGACTTGAGCTTTCCCGATAGAGATTCTGTGAAAATCGTATTCAAACTCCTGGCCTCCTTGATTGGACAGATCCTGGAATCCTATGAGCTTGGGAAGCACATGCGGATTTTATCATTTACTTCAGTAAGGGTGATGTCCTTATCTAAAGTCTTCAGCTCATTGATTATTGAGCTCAGTCTATTGTACATGACAGCAACAGATTCTGACTCATCCTTCTTGAAGTTCTCATACCGGAATATGAGATTTGATCTTCTGTCTTTCCTCTCATCAGCAGAGCCAGCCACCATTTGGTTGAGAGAGTCCCAAATAGCCTTGGCTGATGTACATTCAGCCACCTTCTGGAAGATATCATCAGACATAGTCTGAGCAAGAATGTTCATTACCTTTGCATCAGCAATCTTGGCCTTCTTTTGAGCATCTGTCCACTCAGGTGGTGGAACAGCATGTGTGCTTGATGTTGAGGTAGATGCATTTGGTTGAGGAGGACCTGTCAAAATAGAATTGTAGATGTCCTCATCAATAGAATACATATAAAGTTTAATTCTTGCCTTCTAGATGGCAAACTTATTTAAGTTGCACACTGGAAGTCTGGTGCTTGCATAATCCTTGTTTTGTGTCATGCTGTGAAAATAATCCTAAAGAAAGTAGAGGATTAGGTCTAACACTGGATCTTTTGGTTCAAGGGTTAGCTTGTACAACCAAAGAAACACTCCTCTGATACCAATTGAAAGAGAGGGTTAGAGCTGATATACTCTTGAGGGGGTGAATAGAGTATCTTTCAATCCTTTTCAGCTTATAAAAACTTCAGAGTAAAGAAATTAATAAATACTAAAATTTGTTGTAAGTAAAAGAGCAACCTAAGATAAATCTAGCGGTACTATTCAGAGAATATTAAGCATTGATTATTCAAGAATTACTGCAATAAAATAAGTACAGAGGGAAGGAAAAATCCAAGTCTGGATCTGCACAGAAATCGTCGAGCAAAGAACAGATTTCGTCGACATGAGTCCAGAGTTCGTCAAGCTGAGAAGTCATGTTCGTCGACCAGATAATTATTTTTCGTCCATATGAGATCCAAGATAGTCGACCAGAGAACAGCTAACTGCAAAATGCCAATTCTGTGCTCTAAGATCGTCGAGCTGATAACATAAATTCGTTGACTAGAGTTCAGAGAAGTGATTCTGTACTTGGAATGTTGAAGTTGAGCATCCAGGAATCGTCGACCTGAGAACCAAGTTCATCGAGCTCAACTCCAAGAATTGTCTCTGAGTTCGTCGAGCTGAGCACGGCTTTTGTCGAGCTGAGTTCGACGAACATCGAACTCATTTTCCTGAAATTGATATTTCTCTAAGTCTTGAGTCTTCTGCAGTCTCTTGTTGGCTGGTCCATGTAATTTTGACTCTAAGGACATGGCCTAAACTCTAGGACACAAACATGACCCGGGGTATACAATATTGGTCAATTATCCTAGATTAGTGTACCAAGCCCAAATCCAACTAGGGATCTAACAATGTCGGCAGTGGTCATCATGTGCTGTTGTAGCTTTCCCGCAACTGTAAGAACAACTTTGACTTGTTTGACTTTTGATGACGTCAGCAGTGGTCATCACCATCTGGACTTAGAAAAATTCCAGAACTTCACTAAGCGTTGAGTGATGTTAAGTCACTCGACGCCATCTGTCTTGGCTCTCAACGCTTCTGTACTTGGTGAATTTTCACTAGCATTTTCTCAGTGCTTCTTTCTCAACTATCTCAGCAGTTTATTATTTAATAGTTGAGACTATATTTTGTCTCAGCCCTTCCTTCTCAGCGGTCTCAACATTTTCTTCTTCTTAGCTGAGATTGACTCCTGTCTCAGCAGTTTTCTTCTCAGCGGTCTCAGCAGTTTCTGCTTTACAGGTGAGACTACCTTCTATCTCAGCGGTTATTTCTCAACTATCCCAACACTTGCTTCTTCTTTAGAAACATTTAGTGAACCTGCTTCACTCAATGCTTCTGGACTTAGAGAAATTTCTGCTAACTTTGTCTTAGCGATTATGCTGTGATATACTTCTCATCTGTCTTAGCGCCTTTGCCTTAGTCAATTCTTCTTGCTTTAGTTCGACGAATATTGAACTGCATTCGACGATCGGTGGGCTAAGCTTGATGAATTCTGGATTCCAAGCTTCTGGATTTAGCTTAAAGAATGGTGAGCTCAGCTCGACGAATGTTGAACTGCGTTCGACGATCGGTGGGCTAAGCTCGACAAGTTTAGAATCCCAAGCTTCTAAATTTAGAATGATGAACGATGAGCTCAGCTTGATGAAAAGTGAGCTGAGCTCAATGATTTCTGAATCCCAAGTTCTGAACTTTGTTCGACCAATGGTGAGCTTAGCTCGATAAAAGATGAGCTGAGCTCGACGAAATGTCAACTAAGCTCGACGATTTCTAAGTCTTCCAGCATACTCTTTAATTTCACCAATCCAATCATGGGCATATTGCATGTATGAACTCAGACAAACATTAAATACATTATGTGTGTATGTCATTGACCAGTTTCAATTCTTACAAATCTAGGACATTGGGATCAATAGATACAACAAACACAACACAACAATCCAAGATAAAACACCAAAATAAAACCCACCAAGTTCAATGATTCATGAGCCGACACTATGTTGGTGGTCCTTTATCCACTACCAACCATGGGCCACACCTAAACATCCATAAACACCTAAAAACCTCAACCAAAACACTGGGCTTCTCCAATGGCAAGAAGGAAGAAAAATTCTGAAATTCACCCTAAGACCCAAACTTGACGAATTGGCTCAATTTGGCGAGAAAAAATACCAAGTCCTTGCTGATTAGTCGAGTATACTCGATGAATACAGTGGACACTCGACGAAATATACTTACGATTTGGCTAACATAACCTTGATACTCGATGAATCGGCGAAATTACCTAAGTCCACGGGAAATTCATTGAGTATACTCGACGCCAAAGCAATTTCACTCGACGCTTGGACTTAACTCCACAGTTTTACTTCACTCAATGCCTTCACTCTGCGCCTAGCTGAGTGGACTCAGCGCACTCGACGCTAAAGGCAGTAACACTCAAAATACTCATCGCTTTTTGGTTCACGGGATGCTCTCAATGCCAAACAGCCAATACTCGACGAATTCGTCAAGATTACATGATGAATTAGACTTAGCCTCACCGGCACTCGACACTCTCGATGGCAAGACCAAATCACTCAACGCCAAGGCTGAAACATGACGAATCTTACTTAGACTAACAAATCACTCCACGCTCTCAACGCCAAGGCTGATAGTAGATGAATTCATCGAGATTACTCAACGAATCTGACTTAACTCAATGCCTAACCTATTCTACAATTTTGACTTAGTACAAAACCCATATCTAACGAGTTTCACTCAGGCTGACCCACCATATTCGATGAATTTAAACTTAAGCTAATGGTCACAAACAACGAATTTTACATAGGCTAACTGTCACCTACTCGACGGGTTACACTTAGGTTGGCTCCACCATAATCGACGAATTTCTTCTAACCGGACTCAACCCTCCGACAAAATTACCTTGGTCGGAAATCCTATACTACTCAATAAATCGATCTTGGCCTACCCTTTCACTACCTTTACATTCTAAGGAGGGAATGAAATGAAAGGAATGAAAAACAAGAACAAAATAGCAAGGGGATGATTCGCCACTTGCCTCAAGCTTCCAGAATCCGTCCTTACGAGCACTCCTCCTCATGGATCCGGCCATAAGAAAACGTTGGCTACACTTCCTAAAACTTTTCAGGGCAAACAAGGTCAAAACGAATAACTTATCGCCCATAAATCCTAGAAATTGGAAAAACACAGCGCTCACGTATAAATCCCGGTGAGAACTTTCCGAATCTACCCTCTGATGACAATTTTGTACACCGGAGCTCCTACAATCGACGATCGAAAGCTTGTGAAGTCCGCGGCTCCCATCTTCCACAAACGGCCTGACAGCCAGGGAAGAAGACGATGAATAGGGTTCCATCTAAATCGTAAGGTTATTTATACTTATCATACATAAATAATATAATATATTATTATTACACTAAACGTCCAAACGACCGGAAATTCCAAATCATCTCGGATTTCCATGAAATTCACCCCAAAACTAAATATCGATGATACAAGTCCAACGGCAAAGTCGAAATCAAATTCTGACAAACCAAACTCGGGTAAAAACTTCCCGAAGTCAAAACACTAAAAATCCCAAAAAGGCTCCACCGAGTTCCAAAACAAACCTGGCTCGCCTGGGAAATCTAAAAATTACACTGGAATTTAGCCATGCTGATATTCGAAGCCAAAACCTCAGAAACTAAATGAGCAAAATTCATGCTCCAGCAATGGTACCTATCAACTACGCGTCAACGTAACGCCCTGATGTCAAAAATATGTCACTAAAGGAATTAAAATAAACATCGAAAAATCAGGGGCATTACACCCAATCTGTGGACCCCTCCTTCCTCCGTGTTTGCAATTTCGTAGCTGTTGGTGGAGATCGTTGGTGTTGGGTAGCTTCATCGGAAGAATGTTGCACCCCCTTGAGTTGAATGTAAGTTCCGACCTCCATTTATTGCTCCTCCTTCGCTATTTCTGCTGAATACTAATTTGTTGAATCATTTCTTACCTTATTTCTCCCCAAAGACAATGGCAGAAAACATTTTTGCATGATCGTGCTCGATTAGAGGGTGTTATTATGAAGATTTTAAAGACTATTTTGGATTATTTGGCTTTTCCTCAAGCATTAATGTATATATTTTTTATTATTATGCAATGCAAATATACTTGGGGTTCTTCAATTTTTAGCATTTTTAGTGGTGTAAATTTTAGGAATATTGTTTTTAGAAAGATTTGGAAAGATAATAAAATTTATTTAGTGGATTCTCTTATTTGTAGGATGGAAATGATTGCCAAAAAAAATGAAGATCCAGCTAAATCCATTGAATTTGATACAGTAATGCACTTTGTTACAGATTTGACTTTTCCTACAAAAGAGTGCTTAGTTGAGTGGGATCGTAATGTTGCCAAAAGTTTGGGATCCATTGCACTATTCAAAGAGCAGACAAAAATGTTGGTAGACCTAAGCCTAGAGTTTTTATGGGATGTGATAGATCTGTTTTTCCTCGTGATAATCAACAAAGAAAGAGGTATATTAAGAGAAACTTAAGGAAAACTAGTTCGAATAGATGTGAATGTCAGTTTCTCCTACTTTTTCAAAACAAAGCATGTGGAGAAGGGTGAAAATTTGATGTTAAATGTAGCACACAGAATCACCAATTTGTTCATTTGGAGTCACACAGTTATGCAAGTTGATTAAATGATGAAGAATAAAGGATAGTTGAAGAGATGTTCGGCTCTTGTGTGAAGCCTTGAAAAATACTATCCTCTTTGAAAAATAGAAATTCCTCCAACATTACTATCATGAGAATAATATACAATCAAAAGTTAAATTGCATAAGAAGGAGATGGATGGTATAACTCTTATCCAATTTCTCTACAATTGTACTAGGGATGCAGAGTATAATAGCTACAATTATGTGAATCCTTTGAATTGTAATTTGGGAAGTATATATTTTTCTCACCCCACATCTATCCAACTATATAATATGTTTTCATATGTTTTTATAATGAAAAGCACATATAAGACTAATCGTTATAGACTACCATTGCTTTCTATAGTTGGGCAGATGTCTACAAATTTATCAGTTTTGTCACATTTGCATTCATATCCAATGAAACAACCTACACTTCCAAAACACATTGCACTAGAAATTAAAGGGAAAAAGGAGAAGAGCCTGCCTAGATCTCGGAATTACCAGGGAAAAACTGTAGCTGGAGGAGTGAGAGCAAGCGAGCAAAAGTGATGAACTTGGTCAGAACGAGCCATATATCCTGAAGCTACCGCGGCGCGTTAACTATACCACTGGCGGTAGCACTCTTTTTCGTACTGTCTCTTGACAATCAGCCCTGGCATCTTCACTACTTAGTTAGTATAATCATCAACACAAGACTCACTGAGATATGTCTCACAATAGCATGGGCGTAGGCGTGTCATCATTAGGATTGCTAACCTATAATCCATGTCTTCTCCTTAACCGGGGAAGGGTTCCAGTAGGTCCATGCGTGACACTGGGGGGAAAGAGTGTTCGGTTGAGTGGGTTCTTGTGCAGGCATTTGGGATTAACTGTAATGCCAATAATTTTCCGATCTTATTATTTGATTTGGTGTCTTCATATTTATGACATCGGGGCGTAACCCCCCCCCCCCCACTTTATGTTTTGTTGACGGCACTGCACCGGTTGTGCATTTTCGCGCTCGTTGGGTTTTTTGACCAGATTTTAGGATTTTGAATGGATTGAATATTTTCCTTGATTTAAAGGATGAAGTTTTGATGATTTGGATTTGTCCAGCTTTATTGCGATCCGAGCATTTTGGAGCCTCAGCGCATGAGTGGAGGTTTGTGATGATTTTTACTTATGTAAGAATTTGATGATGGTGTCTCAAGAATGGTGCGTCAGATTCTAGGGTTGTCTTCGCTTCTAAATTCATAGAGTGGGCATTTTGTCCCGGAATGTTAGTCAAATTCGAATTTCTGAAATTTGCCCGACTTAGTACTCCAGATGGACAGCCTTGTTCTCGAGAGTGGATTGTGTAATGTACTCGGGAGTTTTTCCCTTCTTTTCTCGAGTAGCCGGGACTTGTTCCCGAGAAGCGTGTTGTCCCTCAAGAAATGCCCTTTCTCTACTTGAGAAATTTTCCCCTCTAGTTCCCCAGAGGTCTTGAAGCTCTCGAGAAATACTTCTGTTTATTTCGAGAAATACTCATTTGTTCTCGAGAAGTAACTTATGATTTTCGAGAAATGCAGTCTTGTTCTCGAGATGTACTTTAACTTCTCGAGAAGGTTATATAGTACTCAAGTAATCTTCTTCTGTACTCGAGATCAACCCAGTTCTCGAGAAGGCCTTATCTTGTTCTTCAGAAACTCTACCTTGTACTTGAGAACATGAATTATTGTTCCCGAGTACTCTCCTACCTGTTCTCGAGTAATGCTTCTTGTACTAGAGAAAAATCTTCTCCCTTCTCGAGAAATCCATCTGCTCTCTATAAATCCTTGCTTTATTCCGAGAATTCTGGTTCAGCCGACCCTTGACTATTTCATTAAGTGTAATGATCCAACATGTTGTTTGTTTCGATATTATATATATACACATATATATATAATTAGGATAAACTTCTCCATCTCCTCCTTAGGCCGATTTTCTTCCTTCTTCCCAAAACCATAGAAGCATGAGCGAGAGAAAGAGAACGCTCGTTTGTGAATCTTTCGATGGCCGTCGACGGCGCTCCGGTGCTAGAAATCTTCAACCAAATATAGATCTGTGAAGCTCTCAATGAGAGCTACACCATCGTGGTAAAATCTTCCATATTCCTTGAGTTTTCTCGCTAGGGTTTTCGGCCCTAACTCCTATTTTTTGTCTGTTCTTGTTAGATTTTGATTTCCATCGTCGTTCTTGGTCCCGATCTACACTGTGGTGTGATTTGGTGGTCTTATCCGATAAAACCAAGGCAAGTGATGGTTTTATCCCTATCTTCCCTTCCTTCTCCTGATCTGCGGAAAATTTCTAACTTCTTCTTATCATTATTTTTAATAACTTGCCGAATATAGTGATGTTTAGATCACTTGTCTAATTCTACTTGTAGTTTTCATTTTCTTGATTTTGCTTCCTAGCCTTGTTAAGTGCTATATATTTTGATGATGTGTTTGAATATCGCTCACTTTACCGTTCCCTAACTGTTATGTAGGACGTGTTAGAGTTTATCTAGGATTATAAATCCTTCCCAAAGGTTGATCAACCATTTCTTAAATCTAGAAATGTCTAGTAGAATCTGATTTGCCGAGTCTCTAGATTTATATCATAGTTTTCTTCATCGCAATGTCGTGGGGCGAGACAAACCACCAGGCCCAGGAAGGGTTGTGGTGGGCATCTGAGCTCTAAACCCGGGTCGTTACGGGGTGTGACTTCATGGTTTTCTTTGTCGCGGGTGTTATTAGTGGGCCAATCCACCGTTGCAACGTTTGATCCCTCTATTAGTACCTTGTGGAACTCTACCGAGTGTTTGGGCATTTGCCATGAATGGTGGAGTATTGATGACTTGTTTTAGTCATCATTTTTGGGGTAGTTTAGTATGCAAAATTCCTAGTTTAATTATATGTTTTATGTATTTTTATGCATGTTTTGTTTTATTTCTTCTTAAAGTCTTTTTGTGTTAGGGTATTATAATTCCTAGTTTTTTATAGTTTTATTTGCTTGTTATATTGCAATTTTATTTTGTTATGTTTTGATATAAAAATATATAGTTTTAGTATATGTTTTATATCTTATGTTTACTTGTGTTTTGTTATGAATATAATCAATTAATAGTATGATGTTTGTAATGTTTAGTTTCATTTGTATTAACTAATGTTTTGTTTTGTTTTATTTATAGGTTCAAAGTCCAAGCATGTGCAGCCCACTACTTCAAACATGCAGCCCTTGAATTATTCCATGAAGCCCACATCAAGAGCAGCCCGAGCTTTCAATTTGGTGCAGCCCTCATGGTGAACCCGAGCCCATGCATGCAGCCCACTTCAAGCATGCAGCCCGGCCCTCTCCTTGGTGCAGCCCGGCCACCCATCTACTTCAAAAATGCAACCCATTACATGTGGAGCCCAAGCCCATGCAGCCCCTAGCCTCTACCCGAGCCCATGCAGCCCCTAGCCTCTACCCGAGCCTATTTAAAAGCCCAAAGCAGCCCACCTAGCCTCTACCCGAGCCCATGCTGCAACCCCCTCTTTCATATTTTACCATGCATGAATACATCCTACATGGCCGGCCACCTTTCAATGACATTCATGCATATCCACCCCTCTCTCCTCCATTTAATGCAATGCATGAACATGCACATTAGAGACATCATTACCATGCATTCCTTCCACATGGCCGGCCCCTCCACTCTCTCTCCCCTTTATTATTTTCTCTCCTTTCATATTTCTCATTCATCCCTTTTTCCCTCTCTCTCATTCTCATTTAAACACATCCATTCCCCCTCTCTACTTCATTTTATTTCATTTCCATAAGCCACATTCATGCATGTTCCCTCCTCTCTCTCCTTTTTATTATTTTTTCTCCACTCTTTATTACCATCCATCCCCCCTCTTATATTTATTTCATTCCTTTTAAATTTATATGCATGAATGTATCTTCTCCCTCTTCCTTCATTTAATATCATGCATAAATTCTCTCCACCTAATTAAATGCCATGCATGCACTCTCCCCTACACATGGCCGGCCACCCCCCTTGCCTCCTCTTCATTCCCATCTAGAATCCTCCCTCCTCATCTATAAAAGGCACCATGGTCTCATGCTTTGAGAGTTAGATTTTGGGAGAGCAAGTGAAGTGCTAGTTTAAGTGGAGAGTGCTTGTGAGTTGTTAGTTTACTTATTTTATTAGTTTTCTTTTCCATTAGTGCAAGTTTCCTCAATTAGTGCAATTTTCATTAGTGCAAGTTTTCTTTATAGCATAATCTTGTCTTTTTTATATTTTGTGTACTCCTTTTTGCAAGTAATAAAAAAATGTTCCTCTCTTATCTTCTTTTGTTTTCCTTTTCAATTATGCGTAGCTAATTTCCTATAGCATTCGATCGTGAGGATCCATGAAGTGAGATGAGAGTTTATTTTCTTTCTTAGTTTTATTTTTGTTATTTCATGCTCGATCCTTCTTTGATTTATTTTGCGTCGACTCCGTATTTCCGGTATACGGTAGTAGACATTGTTCTCATTTCATAGTAGTCGAGAGACTCATGATGTGAAAGATCACTCAAAGAAGGAAGGAGTTGAACGCAATCCTAGAGATAGGACGACGTAAATCCTCCGGATTGGAGTCAAATCCAATAGTGCGGATCACCTCGATAATGCAACTTTAGGCTTCTTTGGTTTGTAAAGAGATTTCGATCGAAGAGTCTATAAGTTAGGAGACCTAATGCTCTAGCGAGATTTTGTCTTATTTTCGGATCCGTCACGGTCGAGTATGATTTGCAAAATTAAAACTATCTTTATTTTTATCTCTCTCATCTAATTTCATGGTGAATCATTGATCGAATGCTAGCTTTATATTATAAGTTTTTCGTCTCGCAAATTGTCTTTTGTTTTATTCTAAAAGATTATCAAATCCCTTTAGTTTTCCGGTAGGATAATAGTTAGAGCGTGAGTAGAAGTAATTGACAGCCCCGTGTTTAAATACGACCTTGGTACTACGATTCGACAGGTACGCTTGCCTGTTCGGGTTTTAGCCCACCAAGTTTTTGGCGCCATTGCCGGGGACTTTTCTTCATCAATATTTTGAAAATGCTTGCGCTATTACTTCTATAAAAAAATCAAAAAAAAAATTATAATTTATATATTTAAATATTTATAATCAACCCACTTCACCTTATTTCTACCCCACCTAAAATCTCTCGAAAAGGGTAAGGGGCTTTAAGCGCCACCATTTTACCTAGTACCCGGCGAACCCTTCACCGGGTAGTCCTCGGGAAGTTCGAGAGCCAAGCCGTCTAAAAAAAATCTTTTTTTTTCAAAAAAAAAACAAAACAAAAAAAATTTTCCTTTCTTTTCCTCTTTTTCTTTCTTTTCCAAGCTTTCATTCTCATCTTCCCTCGTTTTCTTTACTAGTGCATGACCCGAGCGAATCCGTCGCTACTTGTTGATTTGGACCCAGAAATCGAACTCTCCTTTCGGAGACAACTACGATTCGGGGCTTCCACTTCTCGAACAGCTGTTGAGGATTCCTTCGGGGATTGTAATTATTCTGAAATGGGAGATCCCAACCCAGGAATGGCTCAGCAAAGGACTATGTCCGATTATGCTCGACCCAACCTGGAGGGGACTGAAACAAGTATTGTTCGACCTGCAATTGCGAACAATAACTTCGAGCTTAAGCCTAGCATCATACAAATGGTGCAGCAATATGTACAGTTCGACGGATTACAAGATGAAGATCCGAACTTGCATATTGCCAATTTTCTTGAAATCTGTGACACCTTCAAAATAAATGGTGTCTCAGATGATGCTATAAAGCTAAGACTCTTCCCTTTCTCCTTACGAACTAAAGCCAAACAGTGGTTGAGTTCTCTTCCAAGAGGATCAATCACTACTTGGAACATTTTAGTCGATAAATTTCTTGCTAGATATTTTTCTCCCGCTAAAACTGCTAAGTTAAGAAATGACATAACTTCTTATTCTCAAATTACTTCTGAGACCCTCTATGACACTTGGGAGAGGTTCAAAGAACTTTTGAGAAGATGCCCTCATCATGCTCTGCATGTATGGTTACAGGTTCAGACATTCTATAATGGGCTAAATCAAGAAACTAAGCAAATGATAGATGCCGCTTCCGCTGGTTCTTTGGACCGCAAAACTCCGGAAGCCGCTCTTGAGCTTATCGAGGACATGGCGATGAACACTTATCAGTGGAATTCGTCTAGGACTCGCCCATCTAAACCTGCAGGTATCTATGAAGTGGATTCAGTTTCGCAACTGGCGCTACAAGTGGAAATGCTGAACAAGAAGATTTCGGAGATGACTGCTTCCTCCGCCGCTAAGGTATATGAAAATGTGAATGCTGCTGCTGCCGAGCAGGTGGATTATCTGGGGAACATACCCAGGCCTGCTCAAAATAATTCTGCAAACAATTTTTCTGCTTTTCCAAATTTTTCTTCTCCGCCTGGTTTTTCTTCTTCTTCTAATTCTTATCACCCCGGATGGCGTAACCATCCAAATTTCTCGTGGAGTAATAATGCTAACGCCATACGCCCACCGCACGATTTTACACCACCACCACCACCGCAACAAAATTTTCAAAAACCTTCCCCTTTGGAAGAGATCCTCGCTAAATATATAAGCTCGAACGATGCCACTATTAGAAATTTAACAGGATCAATGAAAAACTTAGAAAATCAAGTCGGCCAACTCGCCAAGGCCTTTTCCGAGAGACCACCTGGAACTCTTCCCTCGAACACTAAGCCTAACCCAAGGGAACACGCAAATGCGATTTCCCTTCGGAGCGGTAAAGTTGTTAACGAGCCCACCACAAGGGAAGAGCCAAGGGTGATTGTCCCTCCTGTTTGTACCCCCAAGGAGAATAATAACATAGATCTTGAAAACGAAAAATCTATTTTTGAAAAAGAAAAGGATAGCTCCATTATTTCTAATTCTGCAAAAGAAAAAAATGGTTTTCAAAATGATGCTCCGATTGTTCTTCCGCCACCTCCTTATCCGGCTAGACTTAGGAAAGACAAACTAGATGATCAGTACCAACGCTTTCTTGAAATGTTCAAACAAATTCACATTAATTTTCCATTTCATGAAGCGATTAGTCAAATGCCGAAGTACGCAAAATATCTTAAGGACCTATTAACGAACAAGACGAAATTGGAGAACTTATGGCATGTAACATTGAATGAAGAATGCTCGGCAGTCATTAAAAATTCTAATCTTCCTAAAAAGATAAACGATCTGGGTAGTTTTTCCATTCCGTGCGTTTTTGGTGATCTGTTTGTTAAACATGCGTTAGCGGATCTAGGAGCGAGCATAAATTTAATGCCCTTTTCTTTATTCAAACAGCTAGGATTGGGCACTCTTAGCCATACAAGAATGAGTATCCAGTTAGCCGATAGGTCGATCAAATATCCGTTAGGTATTGTTTAGGACGTGCTAGTAAAGGTCGACAAATTCATCTTCCCGGTGGATTTTGTCATTCTCGATATTGAAGAGGACGTCGAGGTCCCTCTTATCCTCGGACGACCCTTCCTAGCCACCTCTCGAGCGGTCATCGATGTTAGTAACGGAAAGTTGTTTTTGCGTGTGGGAGATGATGAGGTCACATTTTCTATTAATCAATCAATGAAAAATTCTTTACAAAATGATGACTCATACTTCTTTATTGATGTTTTAAATGAAGATTCTTCCCTTTCCCTTTCCAACATTTCTTTCAATGAATTTTCCTCTTCGTTTTCTGAAATTTCTTCACATAATTTTGACAACCCGGTGATGTCGATCCAAGAAAATTTTGAAAATAATTTTGTTTGTAGTAGAAAAAAGTATGAAAATCTTGTTTTTGAAAAAGAGAAAAATTTCAAAAATTCTTATGACGAACCACCCCAGCTTGAATTAAAACCACTGCCTGACCACCTCAAATATGCCTTTCTTGCAAAAGATTCAAAATTGCCCGTTATAATCTCGGCTTTTCTTTCCCAATCCGAAAACGATCAATTGATCGAACTACTACAAAAGCATCGCCGAGCTATAGCGTGGCAAATTTGTGATATTCCTGGCATAAGCCCCTCTTTCTGCACACACAAAATATTTTTTGAAAATAATCCTAAGGGTGTAGTTCAACCACAACGTCGTCTTAATCCAAATATGAAAGAGGTTGTGAAGGGAGAGGTGCTTAAGTTATTAGATGCGGGGATAATTTATCCTATTTCAGATAGTCAGTGGGTAAGTCCAGTCCAGGTTGTTCCTAAGAAGGGTGGGATTACGGTAGTGACAAATGAAAATAATGAATTAATTCCAAATAGGACGATAACGGGATGGAGGATGTGCATCGATTACCGTAAGCTAAACGATGCCACTCGAAAAGATCACTTCCCCCTCCCCTTTATCGATCAAATTTTAGAACGTTTGTCCGGGCACAATTTTTATTGCTTCCTCGACGGTCTCTCGGGATACTTTCAAATCCCTAACGCACCCGAGGACCAAGAGAAGACGACATTCACTTGCCCCTTCGGAACTTTTGCTTATCGTAGAATGCCTTTCGGATTATGCAACGCACCCGCCACCTTTCAGCGGTGTATGCTTGCCATTTTTGATAAATACGTCGAGAATATTATGGAAATATTTATGGACGATTTTTCTGTTTTTGGCGACTCCTTTAATTTATGTTTAGAAAATTTGGAAAAAGTTTTACAATGCTGCGAGGAAACGAATCTAGTTTTAAATTGGGAGAAGTGACAATTTATGGTACGCGAAGGCTTAGTCCTTGGCCACAACATTTCCGCTAGGGGAATTGATGTGGACAAGGCAAAAATTGAAGTAATTGAAAAGTTACCGCCGCCTACAAATATTAAAGCGATTAGAAGTTTTTTAGGGCATGCGGGTTTTTATCGACGATTCATTAAAAACTTTTCAAAAATTACTAAGCCTCTCACCCACCTTCTCGAAAAAGACACTCCTTTCGTTTTTGATGAATCATGTCTCGCAGCATTTGAATTAATTAAATCAAAACTTATAAATGCTCCTATTTTGATCGCCCCAGTTTGGGATTTACCTTTCGAAATCATGTGTGATGCGAGTAATCATGCGGTAGGTGCGGTTTTAGGTCAACGAATCGCTAAGAACTTTCATCCGATTTTCTACGCTAGTAAAACTCTCACTTCTGCGCAAGAAAATTACACCACGACGGAGAAAGAGCTCTTAGCGGTTATTTTTGCTTTTGATAAATTCCGACCGTATGTTACTCTTTCTAAGGTTATTGTTTTCACGGATCATTCCGCTCTGAAGTACCTCCTTTCTAAACTGGATGTCAAGCCGCGTCTTATCCGTTGGATCCTCTTACTTCAAGAATTCGACTTGGAGATTCGGGATAAGAAAGGAGCGGAAAACTTAGCAGCTGATCATCTCTCTCGTCTTGAAAATCCCAATCTAGATCTTTTAAATGAAACTTTTATTAATGATTCTTTTCCGGATGAGCGTCTTTTTACTATTTCTTCATCTCCTACCCCCTGGTTTGCCGATCTGGCCAATTATCTTATGGCCCGGGTCATTCCAAAAGAATACTCCACTCACCAAAAGAAGAAATTCTTTTCGGAGTTGAAGTATTATTTTTGGGAAGACCCATTTCTATTTCGCATTTGTGCGGACCAGGTGGTAAGGAGATGTGTTTCACGGGAAGAGGGTCACCAAATTTTAAAACATGTTCATGAAGGTCCGACTGGCGGGCACTATCAAGCTAACCGCACCGCACACAAAGTGCTTAGTGCTGGCTTTTATTGGCCAAGCATATTTAAAGATGCACAAATCTTTGTGGGCGGGTGCGATCAATGCCAGCGGACTGGAAATCTCTCAAATAAAAATGAAATGGAACAAAACTACTTTCTTGAATGCGAAGTTTTTGATCTATGGGGCATAGACTTTGTCGGCCCATTTCCCTCCAGCTTAGGAAATAAATATATTTTAGTCGCTGTCGATTATGTTTCTAGGTGGGCAGAGGCCCAAGCTCTACCAAATAATGATGCTCGCGTTGTTGTCAATTTTCTAAAAAAAATATTTTCTCGCTTTGGTTTTCCTTGAGCAATCGTTAGTGATAGGTGAAGTCATTTTTGCAACGCTCAACTCACTAAGGCTTTGGCCAAATATGGCGTTACACATAAATTATCCACTGCTTATCACCCCCAAACTAACGGTCAGGTCGAGGTAGTCAATCGCGAACTTAAACGGATTTTGGAAAAAAAACGTTTCTACTTCTCGTAAGGATTGGTCTTTAAAATTGGACGATGCTCTGTGGGCCTATCGGACAGCGTACAAGACCGCCATCGGTTGTACTCCTTTCCGATTAGTCTATGGAAAATCGTGTCATCTTCCGGTAGAAGTAGAACACAGTGTGTACTGGGCGTTAAAGTTTTTTAATTTCGATCCACACTCGGTCGGCGAGCTTAGAAAAAACCAACTAAATGAGCTTGACGAGTGGCGAGCATACGCATACGAAAATAATAAAATTTATAAAGAACGCACGAAATTGTATCACGATAAGAACCTGTGCCACCCTAAAACTTTTAAACCAGGCGATCAGGTTCTTCTTTTTAATTCGCGTTTACGTCTCTTCCCGGGAAAGCTCAAATCTAGATGGTCCGGACCGTTCACGGTCAAGGATGTTTTTCCTTACGGCACTGTGCTACTTTCACACCCCGATAAGGGGGACTTTAAAGTTAATGACCATAGACTTAAACTCTATTTCTCTAATGATTCTGTGACTCCTGCAAAGGAGAATCTTCTTTTTGATTCTTAGTTTATTATTTTCTGATGGACAGTTTTATTTTTGGACTACTATTTTATGAAACTCTTTTATTTGGACTGTTGTAATATAAAAAAACATTATCGGGCATCTGCCCATGGACTCTATCTATTTTTCTTTTCTTTTGCTCTTTCTACCGGAGGCCAATCAAGTCCATGATCGTGGTCGCCGCTCCGCCGCTGCTGATATCAGATGGATTAAGTCATACCTGCTGACGATCAAGTACTCTAAAAAGCAAGCATGGGGGAGCGACATCCGCCTTCATCTCACGAACCCGGGGAAGTCCTGTTCTTATTTATTTATTTTTCCCGCATTTTTCTTTTTCTCTTCTTCTCAGTCCCCTTCTCTTTTTCTTTATGTTTTCTTCATTGAGGGCAATGAAGAATTTAAGCATGGGGGGTCTAGTTGCTTTTGGTCTTTTCTTTCTGTTTTTCTTCTTTCAACAGAAAAAAAATTATAATATTATGTTTTATATTAGTATAGTATTTTATGTTATGTCATCAAAATCCAAAAAAACTTATAAAATATAAAACCCAAAATAATTAGAAAAACAAAAATAAAAAAAAATTGTGCTTAAACCGATTTGAAAAACAAAACATAAAATTATTTCTATCTTTATTTTCATGTTTCTTCTAGTGAAGTGTAGGCCCGTGTGGTTTTTGTAGTTCTATATAGATTTCTTTGAATTGGTTTTCTAAATTTATCAGTTTAACATAGATAAGTTTTACTAGTTTCTTTTTCCTTAAATATAGGCATCCAATTTTTACGTTTTAAGTTAGCAATTTGTAGTTATGTCTTTTTATTCGGTTAGTTGCTTACGAATGGTTGCTAGGTAATGTTATCTCTTTTTCACTTGCGAGGTAGTCTTTCTTGGTGTCTAGAACTTGTACCAAGCTACTCTCGAAGCATTTGCGCCGTTTTTACGTTTTTTAGAAATGATTTAGGCCACCATTTGAATAGTTTGAGCTTTTCTTGCCCACCAAAAACAAAACCCTTGCAAAACAATTTTGGGCCTTTTCCTTTTTTTTTGTTTTATCTCCACCTTTCATTTCATTATATTCACCAAAGCCAAAAACCTTTCCTATTTTTGCACTATGAATTTGAGCTTAAAAATTATTCTTTGTGGGAAGGGTTTTATTATTGAAATGAATAGGAAATTCTCAAGCTCATTTTTGGAGCTTTCTTATCAATGCTATTCAAAAGGAAAAAAAATTTGAGAAAAAAATATATATCATTACGAAATCAAAAAAAAATGATGAATGCAAAAAGTTTATGTTTGGCCAAGTTTATAAAAGAAAAATTTTCATGGCCTTGTTTTTGTAGTTTCATATTGGAAAAATGACATACTTGTTATTTCTCACTTTTTTTATATGTTTATTTTTGAGCTCACCTTGGTTTAGTGCCTAAAACCTTCATGTTTATCTTTGATTCCACTTCCTAATCATTTACCTAAGCCAAGTTTTAATGCCTAGTAGAAGTCCTATTGATCTTAGAACGTAAATTCGCGTAGTGGAGAAAGTGTGAACGTACAAGCCTATGGCCACCATCATTGATGGATTTCTTTGGAGGTTATCTTGGAGTGTTTTAGGGTTAATGTTTATCTAGCAACCGAGTAGTTTGTTAATGCGCCGTTTATTTAGAACCTCTACTTTTGTTTTCCTTATTTTCAATTATTTTGGATGCCTTGTTTTAAGATTTAGAAATGTGTAAATCTTCTTTATGTTCTAATGATATTTTTAGGTCTCCACTTTCAAGTTTTCTATTGTGCACTTCTCACCCCACTAGTTGTTAACATAGGAATTAGGATAGTTTAATTTTTCATGTTTTGTTTTTCTTAATTATGCAACCTAAATCTTCTTTGTTTTCATTCCCTAGTTCTTTAAGTTTTATTTGCTTGAGGGCAAGCAAATACTCTAGCATGGGGGAATTTGATGACTTGTTTTAGTCATCATTTTTGGGGTAGTTTAGTATGCAAAATTCCTAGTTTAATTATATGTTTTATGTATTTTTATGCATGTTTTGTTTTATTTCTTCTTAAAGTCTTTTTGTGTTAGGATATTATAATTCCTAGTTTTTTTATAGTTTTATTTGCTTGTTATATTGCAATTTTATTTTGTTATGTTTTGATATAAAAATATATAGTTTTAGTATATGTTTTATATCTTATGTTTACTTGTGTTTTGTTATGAATATAATAAATTAATAGTATGATGTTTGTAATGTTTAGTTTCATTTGTATTAACTAATGTTTTGTTTTGTTTTATTTATAGGTTCAAAGTCCAAGCATGTGCAGCCCACTACTTCAAACATGCAGCCCTTGAATTATTCCATGAAGCCCACATCAAGAGCAGCCCGAGCTTTCAATTTGGTGCAGCCCTCATGGTGAACCCGAGCCCATGCATGCAGCCCACTTCAAGAATGCAGCCCAGCCCTCTCCTTGGTGCAGCCCGGCCACCCATCTACTTCAAAAATGCAACCCATTACATGTGGAGCCCGAGCCCATGCAGCCCCTAGCCTCTACCCGAGCCCATGCAGCCCCTAGCCTCTACCCGAGCCTATTTAAAAGCCCAAAGCAGCCCACCTAACCTCTACCCGAGCCCATGCTGCAGCCCCCTCTTTCATATTTTACCATGCATGAATACATCCTACATGGCCGGCCACCTTTCAATGACATTCATGCATATCCACCACTCTCTCCTCCATTTAATGCAATGCATGAACATGCGCATTAGAGACATCATTACCATGCATTCCTTCCACATGGCCGGCCCCTCCACTCTCTCTCCCCTTTATTATTTTCTCTCCTTTCATATTTTTCATTCATCCCTTTTTCCCTCTCTCTCATTCTCATTTAAACACATCCATTCCCCCTCTCTACTTCATTTTATTTCATTTCCATAAGCCACATTCATGCATGTTCCCTCCTCTCTCTCCTTTTTATTATTTTTTCTCCACTCTTTATTACCATCCATCCCCCTCTTATATTTATTTCATTCCTTTTAAATTTATATGCATGAATGTATCTTCTCCCTCTTCCTTCATTTAATATCATGCATAAATTCTCTCCACCTAATTAAATGCCATGCATGCACTCTCCCCTACACATGGCCGGCCACCCCCCTTGCCTCCTTCTCTTCATTCCCATCTAGAATCCTCCCTCCTCATCTATAAAAGGCACCATGGTCTCATGCTTTGAGAGTTAGATTTTGGGAGAGCAAGTGAAGTGCTAGTTTAAGTGGAGAGTGCTTGTGAGTTGTTAGTTTACTTATTGTATTAGTTTTCTTTTCCATTAGTGCAAGTTTCCTCAATTAGTGCAATTTTCATTAGTGCAAGTTTTCTTTATAGCATAATCTTGTCTTTTTTATATTTTGTGTACTCATTTTTGCAAGTAATAAAAAAATGTTCCTCTCTTATCTTCTTTTGTTTTCCTTTTCAATTATGCGTAGCTAATTTCCTATAGCATTCGATCGTGAGGATCCATGAAGTGAGATGAGAGTTTATTTTCTTTCTTAGTTTTATTTTTGTTATTTCATGCTCGATCCTTCTTTGATTTATTTTGCGTCGACTCCGTATTTCCGGTATACGGTAGTAGACATTGTTCTCATTTCATAGTAGTCGAGAGACTCATGATGTGAAAGATCACTCAAAGAAGGAAGGAGTTGAACGCAATCCTAGAGATAGGACGGCGTAAATCCTCCGGATTGGAGTCAAATCCAATAGTGCGGATCACTTCGATAATGCAACTTTAGGCTTCTTTGGTTTGTAAAGAGATTTCGATCGAAGAGTCTATAAGTTAGGAGACCTAATGCTCTAGCGAGATTTTGTCTTATTTTCGGATCCGTCACGGTCGAGTATGATTTGCAAAATTAAAACTATCTTTATTTTTATCTCTCTCATCTAATTTCATGGTGAATCATTGATCGAATGCTAGTTTTTTATTATAAGTTTTTCGTCTCGCAAATTGTCTTTTGTTTTATTCTAAAAGATTCTCAAATACCTTTAGTTTTTCGGTAGGATAATAGTTAGAGCGTGAGTAGAAGTAATTGACAGCCCCGTGTTTAAATACGACCTTGGTACTACGATTCGATAGGTACGCTTGCCTGTTCGGGTTTTAGCCCACCAAGTATCCAGTCTCCCCCACAATTATGATGGATTAATATATATATATATATATATATATATATATATATATATATATATATATATATATATAGGGGTATGTCCGGATGAGTTGACCACCCGGCCCGTGTTGTTTTTTGTGGAGTTGACCCTATGTGGCTAATAGAATTTTGCTTTCTTCCTGATTAATTAATCGTGATTTTTCCCCTTATAAACTTGTACATTTGGGGTACTTTTGTGTAAGACCCCCCCCCCCCCCTCTCGGATCCCAAAACACGGCACGAAGGGGGGTATTATGCCTAGAACAGCCGCCTTGTGGTAGCATTAGCACACGGGCTAACATGTACCACAAGACGCCTATTCTACCGGCTACAACCAATATTAATATATGCCAACCCAACCAAAACATAGTATCAAGAAGTCAAATCCACACAAAGCATATTAGTCCAAAATACATCAAAATAGAAAAGCTACAATAAGCTTCTACAAAGTATCAAAATACATCTAACATATGCCCAAAAGGGTGAAAGAATTAGTTCTTAACCACCTAGAGGAGGGGTGAATAGGTGTACTTTTTCTTTAACTTGTAAGGCAGACAATCTGTTCTGTAATTTAAGAAGAAATTGCAAATTCTACGACTACACAACATAGCAATCATAGAAATAATTCAACACAGAGTGCACTCAGATTTTTATAGTGGTTCCTCAAGGTCTGGGTAATCTACTTTTCCCCTTTGCCTATCTAGCAGTGTACTAGATTCAGCCTAACTTCTGCACTTCTCCTCAGATCCTCAGATCTTACAGTAGCTCAGAACCCAAACCAGGTTCCTACAACTCAAAGTGTCCCCACTCCAATAACTCAGGCAAACAGCCCTACCTCAGCCTTCACAAAGGCCTACACTCAGAGAACACAGTCTCCTACAACTCAGGCACAAAGCCCTACCTCAGTCTTAAACAAGACCTACACTCAGAGATCTACCTCTCTTACACTCAGCCTTTATAAAATAGGCTTACATCTCAGATCTATAATAAATCTTACAGAAATTTGATTAAACAAAGTTTACGACCACCACCCTGAAAGAGAGAGGGGATGGATGGCTTCTTGATGAGTTCTTGGAAGAACTTGATGGCAGGGATCAACCTCTCTTAGCTTTCTTCAAAGCTTCTTGAATCTGAACTCAGTCGGGTTGAATCTTCTGTGAAGTTGATCTTCAATCAGCTTATGACTTAAGATTCAGATCTCAATCTGAATCTTTTTTTGCAGCCTGGTTCAGCAACTGCTCTTCTTAGATGGAGCTCTCTCTCTCCAACTTCTTCTAGATCTTTTGTCGAAAATTTTCTGTATAATTACTTCTATCTGTATTGATCAGAATCTGTATTCTTCAATGATTGATCATTTCTTTCTGTTGAAGGAGAAAACCTTTATATAGTCTTCCTCCATGGTAACCGACTGATCCGGTTTCTAACAACCTTCTGACAACACTGACAGTAGTAGTTGACCGGTTGGAAATGGCAGCTGTCAAGTCATCCAGTCACTTCTTGAAATCACTGTCTCTATCTGAAAGTGTCGAGACTGAACTTCATTATGTGTCGACATAATTAGACTAAGTGTCGGCACAAGTGGACTAAGTGTCGACACTAGCCTTGGTGGTGTTGACACAACTCTTTTTGTTGTTGTAACAGCTTCTCGACACTGCTTCTTTAGAATGTGTCGACACTGATTCTGTGTGTCTACACAAGCCTTCTTTTCTTTAACCTTGTTAAAACTTGCTGTGTGTCGACACATCTCCTTTGTGTCGACACAAGTACTTCTTTACTTTAACTTTGTTTAAGCTTTGTTGTGTGTCGACACAAGTCCTGTGTGTCGACATAGTTGATGTTGACAAATACTTCTGTGTGTCAAAACTGCCTCTATGTGTCGACACATTTGATGTTGACAAATACTTCTGTGTGTCGACACTGCCTTTTGGTGTCGACACAGTTAATGTCGACTTTGCTTCTCTGTGTGTCGACTGAGCTTCACTGTGTGTCGACACATTCCTTCTAGTGTCGACACAGTTGATTCTGGTGTCGACTCAGCCTTTCCAAGTGTCGACACAATTAACTTCAAGTGTCGACACAGCTTTTCTCCAGTGTCGACACAAGCCTTCATAAGTGTCGACACTACTTCTCTAGGTGTCGACACATGGACTTAGAAATTTTTCTGCATTTCTTGCAATTACTTAACCTGCACATATAAACTCAAAACACATCAAATACACCTTGATGTATATCATTGAGTAGGGTGAGGCTTCTTCAAATCTTGTACACATTTTCCAATGTACCCAATAATCTCCCCATATTTGGAGAAGTCATAACCCTTAGTCAATGATATACACCATACATAAAAAATACACATTTTGATGTATAACAACAATATATGACAGGGTAATAACTAAAACAAAACATATAAAATATTTCATCACAGAATACTAATGCTATCACAATGAGCATTCATAATAGATTTGTTTCAACTACCAAAAGTTTCTTTAATCGAAAGTTTACATTAATTTTAGCACAAAAGATTACAAAGATGTAAACTTAAGAAAATCTAATCTAAGGCTGCTTTGGCTCCTTGATGACAATTCCCTTGCCTGATTGAATCTTGGCTTGCACAGGAACATCAGAGTCTTCAGCAGGCTTTTGGCCCTTTAGATCTTTCTTTTTCAGCTCTTCAACCCTTATCTTTTGTCTTTCAAAATAATGATAAGGCTTTGGGAAATATTTTCTAGGCTCTTGTGGATTAGGAGGTATCTTCCCAAGTTTTGCCTTCCTTCTATACTGAACTATGGCCTCTTGTCTGGCTTCATGTTTTCTCCATTCTTGTTCAGAATACCATTTGCCCCTCTCTAGGGTATTGTCCTTTGCAGCTTTCCAAGCAGTTAGTATAATATTTCTAGAAGTTGGGCTCCACTGTTTAAAATCAGGCCTTAACTCTATCTGTTCTCTGAATCTCTTCTTTGACAATAGAGCTTCTTGCTTTTTCAAAACTGCCTCTGACATAGGCTTGTCTACTTTCTCAATGATCACATTTTGAGCACCTTCAGGAGGGCTATACATAGACTGGACTTCTTGATGTATCATTTCAAAATCTGTTGGAGGATAGATTACTTGAGCAACTTCAGCTTGTTCACCTCCAAAATCAGCAGGATGCACTCTAGATTCAGCAACATTGTCATCATCACACAGGGGTGGATATCCAAGTGTGGCTCTGATGCTATTGGAAATCCATTTAGCATGGTCAGATCCAGCTTTGACTAAAACCCTCTCCCCCTTTATGACTTCTCTGGCTATGTGATCTTTGAGATCATCCTTTTGGAATCTGACTTGTCCATCCATAAAATTGACACCATCTTTGTAGAAGGCCTTTAATTTCATTAGCTGGCCAGAAATAGTCTTTTGAGAGTCCTGAATAGCTGTTTGGACAGCAGCTATTGCTTCTTGAAATTGCTTGGCAAATTCTGCCTTGGCTGCATTCCTAGCTTCAGTTTGAGCAGTAGAAAGATTCTTCATCTCAGTAATAATCACATTATGTGATTCTATCAGATTTTCATTCATTCTAATCTAATTTTCTAATACATAGCCCTGCTTAACTGCTATATCATCCACTTGTGTCTTTATCTTTTCTTGATGGGTTGCTAGGAAAACGACTGCATTACCCCCTTTGTAGAAACAGTCAGTCATTTCCTTCTTATTTTGATTCACTTCAAATCTTATGGACTTTATATTTGTTGCCAAAGAGAGTTGTAGATCTTTATGTGTCTCATCTATATACTTCTCCATAGCAATCCTTTGCTCATCTAACTTCACTTGCATAAATACTAACAAAGAACTGTAATCAATTGTTGGGGCAGGCTGTGGAGCCACAGTTTGTAATGCTTTCTTATAGCTCTGGCTTCTTCTTTTGAAGACCATGAGCTTCCTTTTCTTTGCTTGAACCTCAGCAGCATCCTCAGATTCAGAGGTACTAGCTATATCTACTCTATCCTTTGGACCATGAGGCAAGTCCTGTGCAGTCTTAGGTTGCTCCCCCTGAGTCCTTTGCTACTCAGTTTCATTTTAATTTGCTCCTCCTCATTTCTTGCAGTCTCCCCTTGAGACCTTACATGCTCTCCCTCAAGGTTAGCTTTCTCTCCATCAAAAACAGTTTTCTCCCCTTCAAAAACAACATGTTATCCCTCAAAATCAGTCTATACCAAATCAGGGAACAACTCTTCTATAGTAAACTCTTGTTGAGTAGGGATTGGAGATTCTCTTATCTCAGGAGCATTATCAGCAACTGATGTATCTTCCATGACAACATCTTGTGGTTGACTATTTAACTGAGTTTGCTGATCAATATCAATTAAAGGCTCAGTTAATATTTCATCCTCAATATGGAAAATTGATTGATTAACTTCATGTAGATGGTTGCTCCCCCTGCCTCTATGCATCTTCAGTTCTTACTGGTGATCTTCCAGCATTATCAGCTTCTTCCTCATTAAAACTGAAAACTACTTGTTCCTCTGAACTACTGGAAGTTTCAGGAGCCATTATTGCTTTCTTCTTCCTCTTCTGTGGAGGAACTTCCTTCTCTAGAGTAGGCATGTCCTTAGTTAACACTCTATCCCATCTTGAGATAATCCTGATATCCATCTTTCTCATATGATTAATCTTGGAACCAGCACTTTGTTCCATTACTTCAGGAATGGTTCCAGCCAAGTATAGACTCATTATCCTACCCAAATTGGGCTTCTTCAGACTTTCCTTAATCTTTTCAAACATCACTGCTGACCAATCAGTTTTTAGTTTAAAGATGATCCTTGTCATTAAGCTGAACATATGAGCTGATACCCTATCATGCCCACCTGGCTTGCACAGAATCACCTTTCCTACTACTTCAGACAAAAATTTTCCTTTCATATTCATTCCTATTCTGTTGAATACTGAGCCAATCTTCATGGTTGAATCTAGTCCACAACATTGCAGTGCTTCCCTAAGCTTAGAAGCAGGTACATCTTCTTCCTCTTGAGTTCTTGGTAGATGTAGAACTTTTCTCAAACTCTTCTGGGTGAGTTTTACTTTTACTCCATGAACTGCAGACTTGATCTTGAGTCCAGTTGAATCCAACGTAGCTGCACCATAGAATTCGAGTACTTCCTTCTTCCAAATCTTGGTTGGCTCAGAAACTAGAACTTCCAACCCATTCTCTGCAATTAGGGTTACAACCTCCTGAATTTCTGGTTCTGCATGGTCAAATGCATTGCGTACTAGCTCATATCCTTCATTGACGTTCTCCTCAAGCTTAGGCGCCATTAGGGTTTTGAGAAATCTTGAATTTATATGAGAGTGATGTCGACACAAAGGTTTGGTCTCGAAACTATTGAGAGCGTCTCGACAAACAATGTTGAAGACCTATTTATACCTTTCTAAAAACGAAGGTGAAAAGGCGCGTCATAATCCTCTAAATGTGTCGACACTATTAAAAAGTGTCGACACTGACTACTTAAGTCTCGACAACGGTGTTGACAACTATATGTCGAAACCAATTATGATGTGTCGACACAAATACATCTGCGCTCGACGAATAGTCGATACTCCACTCGACGAAATATGTGTAAATCCTAAGTGTCGACACCACTACTGGATGTGTCGACACCTATTCTGGATGTGTCGACACTACTTCTCTAACGTGTCAACACCAACTTTCTAGATGTGTCGACATCATTTCTCTGGAATGTCGACAACACATCTATGTGTCAACACAAACAACTCCTTGTGTCGACACCATTTTACTTGGCCAATTTTGTGAAACTAATCTAAGTTCAACATTCCGAATTCAATTTTAAACTAATTGAATTTAGTTTCATCTAGGGCTTAGTAAACATATCAGCAATTTGATTATCTGTTTTGACATATTCTAGTGAAATGTCTTCTTTCTCTACATGTTCTCTAAGAAAATGGTATCTAATTTCTATATGCTTTGTCCTACTATGTGAAAGAGGATTATTAGCTATAGAAATTGCACTTGTAGAATCACAAAATAGAGGTGTTCTACTGACTTGAATATCATAGTCTACTAGTTGGTGCTGAATCCACAAAAGTTGTGCACAGCAGCTTCCTGCAGCAACATATTCTGACTCAGCTGTGGAGATTGCCACACTGGTCTGCTTCTTACTGCTCCAAGACACTAGTCTTCCACTTAGAAATTGATAGGTGCCTGAAGTACTTTTTCTATCTTCCTTGCAACCTCTAAAATATGCATCTGAATAACCTGTCAGTAGAAAATCTCCATTCCTAGGGTACCAAAGGCCTAGATAAGGTGTGCCCTTAAGATATCTCAAAATCCTTTTGACTGCAGTCAGATGAGATTCTTTAGGGCATGCTTGGTACCTAGCATAGACACATGTAGCATACATGATATCTGGTCTACTAGCAGTCAAATACAGAAGGGACCCAACTATCCCTCTATACAAAGTTTCATCTACAGGTTTCCCTGCATCATCTATGCTTAGAGACATACTTGACCCCATAGGAGTTTTCATGGTAGTGGATGATTCCATATCATACTTCTTTATTAACTCTAGGGTGAACTTAGACTGGCATATGGACATGCCATCTTCAGTCTGTCTTACTTGGAGACCCAAGAAGAACTTAAGTTCTCCCATACTGCTCATTTCAAATTTTCCTTGCATAAGTTTTGCAAACTTTATGCAAAGATTACTTTCAGTAGACCCAAATATTATGTCATCTACATATATTTGGACTACGATAATCTTTCCTTTAGATTCCCTAAGGAATAGAGTCTTGTCTATTTTCCCGCTTGAGAATTTGTTCTCAATGAGGAAACTAGACAAGATTTCATACCAAGCCCTTCGGGCTTGTTTTAACTCATACAATGCTTTCCTAAGTCTATAAATATAATCAGGTTTGAGAGGATCAACAAAACCTGAGGGCTGCTCTACATAGACTTCTTCCATTAGATTTCCATTTAGGAAAGCTGACTTTACATCCATTTGAAATACCTTAAAGCCTTGATATGCTGCATAAGCAAGGAACATCCTGATTGCTTCCAGTCTTGCTACTGGGGCAAAGATTTGATCAAAGTCAATACCTTCTTCCTGCCTATACCCTTTTGCAACAAGTCTTGCTTTATTCTTCATAATGATTCCATTCTCATCCAATTTGTTCCTAAAGATCCACTTAGTTCCAATGATGTTGTGGTCCTTGGGTTTAGAAACTAGCTTCAAGACCTTGCATCTTCTGAACTGATTCAGCTCCTCTTGCATGACATCAATCCAATATGGGTCTAGAACTGCTTCTTCAAATTTCTTTGGTTCCACTTGTGATAGGAAACTGGAGTAAAGAACTGTGCTCAAATTCCTGTTTCTTGTTTGCACGCCTTGTCTTGGATCACCAATTATCTGATTTGCTGGATGATCCTTTAAGTGTCTATTAGCTGGAGGTAGTCTATCTCCAGGTTGTACACCTCCAGCCTCTTCATGAAGCTGCACCTCTTAGTTTTCTTCAGCATCAGGAGAGTCTTGTACTCCCCCTGGACAGCAGCCACCGTTTTCCACTTCCTGATTTGCAGTAGAATCCTCTGTAATGGTAAGCTTGTCCATTCTCTCATTTAATCCTGTAGAACTGCAAGCACTACTTGACAACTCACAGTTAATCAGTCTTGTTTCACCAAAGACTATATGTACAGACTCTTCTACAACTTGAGTAATCAAGTTGTAGACTCTATAAGCCTTACTATTATTGCTGTACCCAACAAATATCCCATCTTGGGATTTGGCAGCAAACTTGGTTAGATAAGACCTGCCATTGTTAAGTATATAGCACTTGCAACCAAAGATCCTAAAATAGGATAAGATTGGTTTTCTGCCCTTCACAATCTCATAGCGAGTCTTTTTGTGGCCCTTGGTGATAGTAGCCCTATTGATTACATGACATGCAGTGTTTACTGCCTCAGCCCAGAAATATTCTGGGAGAGAAGTGTCACTCAATAGAGTTCTACCAGCCTCTATTAATGTTCTATTCTTCCTTTCAGCAATACCATTTTGTTGTGGTGTTCTAGGTGAGGAAAATTCCAGAAAAATCCCAAATTCTTCACATAGTTTTGTCATACTTTCAGACTAAAATTCAGTACCATGGTCACTTCTGATTTTGACCACTGTACTGTTCAACTCATTCTGAATTTGTTTAACAAAACTATATAAGACAGTTGGGGTTTCAGATTTTTGTCTTAAAAAGAACACCCAGGAATATCTAGAATAGTCATCTACCACCACAAATGTGTAGATCTTCCTACCTAGACTGTGAACTGGCATAGGACCAAAAAGATCCATATGCAAGAGGTAAAGATACCTCACTGAATCCTTGTTTTCAAGGCTATGAAAGGTGGATTTGGTCTGCTTTCCTTTTTGACAAGCTGAGCATATCCCATCCTTTATACACTTAACTTGAGGACCATTCCTCACTAACTCTTTGCTAAAGAGTTGGCCAATAGTCTTATAGTTAAGATGAGCCAGCCTCTTGTGCCATTTAACACAATGAGAGGCTCTCTCATCAGCTACAAGATAAATAGGAGAAACATTGTTCTCACACTCAAAGTTAAGACAATAAACATTTCTCTTCTTATATCCTGTCAAAATAATCTTTTGATCACTTGACCTTTTGATATGACAACCATTCTTAACAAATGAGATGTCATATCCTAAATCACTCCGCTGACTTATGCTAATGAGGTTATGTTTCAAACCCTTCACATAGGCCACTTGAGTGATAGTAATCTGGTTACTAGAAATGTTACCAAAGCCTTTGATGATTCCTTTTTATGAACCACCAAAGGAAACTTTAGGGTCATCCATGATAGGTATGTAGTCCTTCAGCAACCCCCTTGTTCCAGTCATGTTCCTGGAACATCCACTATCCAAGTACCATATTGTGGCATGGCCACTTGGACTCACCTGCAATAAAGACTACTTAACCTTAGAACCCAAATGAGTTTTGGGTCCTTGGTTCATGTTAGTCCTAAATCTAACAAATCTGTCTGTAGGTCTTCTCACAGGCAGACTGTTATTCTCCTTGACACTAGAATTGTGCCAACAATCTATAGCAAAGTGGCCTACTTTGCCACAACACCAGCACTCAAACTTTTTGTACCTTTGTTTAGGTACAACCCTAGCTGAATTATCTACAGTAGGCTTCTTGTTTAGTGCTGGGGATTTGCCTTTAGATTTGGACCTAGCAGTCCAGACAGGTTTTTTAAACCCTAATACAGCCTTACCCTGTTGAGGTACAAACTCATCATTCAATGGTAAAATAGATTTAGGTTTAGAAAAGCTAGCCACAATCTCTTTCTCTTTCTAAAGTCTAACCTCCAAATTTCTAATCTGATCATTTTTGAATGTGATTGTGCCCATTTGAATAACAGTTATGTTTTTCAATCTGGCAATCTCATTCAGCTTCTGATCCAGCAATTTCTCTGAATCAGATACAACCATCTTAAGATCAGCAATTTCCTTAGTTAGAGTTTTGACCAGGTTTTTTCTCTTCTTAAGTGCCTGCAATAGATCTCTATATTCATCTATCAGTTGATGAATATCACCTTCAGACTCAGACCCATCCACATCACTTGATGCAGATGTTGTTGACTCTGACTCAGTACTGCAATCTGAAAGACATTGTACCTTACTGGGACCAGGCTGATCCTGGCACATGTCTTCTTCTGATATAGCCATCAGTCCCTTGCACTGATGGTCTTCTTGCTCATATATTGAGTTCAGCACTTGTAAAAACTCTTCTTCTTCATCTGCAGCAAACAGACCAATGTAAGCCTCAGCTTCAGATTCTGACTCTAAAGTAGATTGGTCTGACAAGGTCTTCTCCTTCTTAGCAACAAAGGATTTCTCCTACTTGATTTGGTGTTGACTCTTCTTCTTATCTGCAGTCTCTTTTCTTTTATCTGGACATTCATCCACTACATGTCCAGGCCTATTACAATAGTAGCAAACAATCTTTGATGTTGTAGGCTTGTTTGGCTTAGACTTGCTCCTGACTTTCCTGGATGACTTCCTCTTTTGATAGTAATCATCCTTAGGCTTAGATGTGAAAGGCTTAGACTTCCACTACTTTTTCTTCAGAAATCTCTGCAACTGCCTTGTGAAGGCAGCAAAATTTTCATCAGAGTCACTGCTGTCTGAATTCTGATTGTCTGAATTTTCTGAAGCAGTTTCAGCAATAATCTTATGAAGAGATGGAGACATCCTCCTATTCTTCTTAGTGGCTTCAACCTTAAAGGCCACAGACTTTTCTCTATGCCCACCTTTTGCACTCTTCTCTTCCTCTTTCCTAGCCATAAGTTGCATCTCATATGACAGCAACTTTCCAAACAAGGTTGGAGGAGAAATATCTGCAAGTTTGGCCACTTCTCTAATGGCACAAATCTTTGTGTCCCAATCGTTTGTCAAGGATCTTACGAATTTATCATTCAGTTCATAGGTACTAAAGATTCTTCCATAGGACATCAGCTCATTAATGATTCTATAGAACTTTTTGTAGCATTCAATGATACTGTCAGACTTTCCTTTTCTGAAACTCTCATATTCCTGGTTTAGTATAGATTTTCTATCTTGTCTTACTTCTTCAGACCCTTCCATATAGACTATCAAAGTATCCCACATTTCCTTTGAAGTCTTGCAATGAATCAAATTCTGAAAGGTTGCATCATCAATGGCACTCACTATGATATTCTGGGCTCTCTTATCCATAGTGGCCAAGATGATCTCATCCTTGGTCATCTCTGAATAATCTTTGGGTATTCTTTGGTTTGCATCCAGAATTGATATCTTCATTGGAACATAAGGACCTTCCTTGACTGTAATATAGATCCTTGGATCAGAAGCCTCCATAAACAGCCTGACCATTTCTTTCCAGATACCAAATATTTTCTTTTTGTATATGGGTAGTTTCATTGAACCTAGTTCCTTGTGATTTTCACCTGAACCCATTTTTTTGATTCTTTCTTGATTCTTAAATCTGCCTTAAGGATCTCACTCTGACTGTTAAGATCTTCTTTGAGTAACCTCCCTCTGATACCACTTGAAAGAATTAGTGTCTAACCACCTAGAGGGGGGTGAATAGGAGTACTTTTTCTTTTACTTGTAAGGCAGACAATCTGTTCTATAATTTAAGCAAAAATTGCAAATTCTACTACTACACAACACAGCAATCACAGAAATAATTCAATATAGAGTGCACACAGATTTTTATAGTGGTTCCCCAAGGTCTAGGTACATCCACTTTCCCCCTTCGTCTATCTAGCAGTGTACTAGATTCGGCCTAACTTCTGCACTTCTCCTTAGATCCTCAGATCTTACAGTAGCTGATGAATTGTAAATATACGTATTTTTGTGCACATTAATTTAGTCATTTTCATTTATTTTCATCGTTTTTACTTATTTTTGTTCAATAAAATGCTCCTATTCTTGTAAATTTATTACTAACTTATTTTATTTTATTTTGCAGAAAAATTTCAAAATCTGCCAAAATTGGGCAGTACACGCCCGTGTCAATTTGGTCACGCCCGTGACAGGGCCGTGACATTGCATTTCCCGTGAAATCGGATGATTTCTGAAGTACAAGCTTGACACGCCTGGCGACACGCCCGTATCACCCGACACGGGGCGTGACAGCAGCCGTGTCCCCTCCACTCGACGAATTCAGTTCAACGATCGTCAAACCCGCGTCACGCCCAGAGTCACGCCCGTGACCTAGGGCGTGACTCAATCTCAGCTCAATGATTTCAACTCGACACTTTCCGCTCGACATTCGTCGAGTGTCGACACCAACTGACACGCCCAGAGTCACACCCGTGACCTGGGGCGTGACCTTTCCAGCTGGCCCGACAAGATGCTGCCAAAGACTTTTGATGCAACCCGCGCCCGGTTCTACCTCCCCGACACGCCCAGAGTCACTCCCGTGACCTGGGGCGTGACTGTCGCGAACTCAGCCCGAAGTCAACTTTCCTGTCCAATCGCCGGCCGCCTTCATGAATAGTACTGACACGCCCCCCCTACACGCCCGTGACCTAGGGCGTGTACTTAGAATTTTTTGCCTATAAATTGCCCATTTCTGTAAGGTCCAAGGGTTCAAATTTTTGGGCCATTTTAGTGTCTTTTTGTGGGCTGCATCCGTGATTTCCTTGCTAGGTAAGGAGATTTCTCTCCCCTTTTTCTTTTAATTTTGTTTTTGCTTTAGCTTTGTCTTTGTAATAGCTTGTAATAGTTTCTTTTAATCAATAAAAATGTTAGATTTTCTCTTCTTATTTGGCTTTGGAATGAACACTTGTGCCCACTTTTTCTCCCCTTTTTATCCTTGGTTTTATCTTTGTTCTTCATTTATGAAAAGTGTGTGTGTGTGTATGAGTGTAACTTATTTACTTTACATGCTTTTAATTTGTCTCATGATAGGTTTTGTTAGAAATCTATGAAATGATGAATTAGCTTTTTCTCTTTTTCTTCATGTCTTCTTTTAATGTTTTCAACATCTTCACTCTTATGAATGTGTAAAAGAGTTACTAAAGTATTTTTGATTTTTTTTACTTAGCTTTATTTTAGGATGAAAACCCTTTTTGCTCTTTCTCTTTTCATTTCAACTTTTTTAGCACTTTTATGAAATCATAGGAATGAAAATGTTGAAATTTTAATTTTCCAAAAACTTTGGTTTTTAATTTGTTTTGAAAAACTTTTGTCTTCTAAAAATTGTAATTTCTTCTTTTTATTTGTTTTTGGCAAAACCTAAGCATTGAAAAAGTAAAAGTTTTAATTTTTAGGTAACTTTCATTTTGCTTTTAATTTGTGTGTGTGAGTGTATGAGAATAAATGTTTTGATGCTTTGATTCAAATTTGTAGAGTGTGTGAGTGTAGGTGTTAAATTTTAATGCTTCTTTTAATGCATTGTTCAAATTTTGTAGAGTGTGTGAGTGTAGGTGTTAGCTTTATTGCTTTCTTGAAATTCATATGGAGTGTGTGTGTTTGTGTGCATTTATTTCCGTCTAGTCGTTAAGAGTTAAATGGCGAATCGTTTTCATTTTCAGTCCTACTCTTTTGAGTAGGACTTGTAATTTTCTTTCTTTATTTTTCTGCCTACTCACTTGAGTTAAATGGACGGACTTTATTTCCCGCCTACTCATTTGAGTAGGACTTGTAATTTTATTTCTTTATTTTTTCCGCCTACTCACTTGAGTTAAATGGACGGATCTTTATCTCCCTGTAAATATTTGAGAAAGCACTGTAATCACATTTATTTTCTCCTACTCATTTGAGTAGGACTCGCTTTCATTTCAGTCCTACTCGTTTGAGTAGGACTTGCAATTTTCAGCTTTTATTTACCGCCCCCACTCGTTTGAGTGGGACTCGCAAATTTCAATTATGCAAATTTCTTTTATGTGTAACTTAGTTTCTGTTTAATTTATAATTTGGAGTGTGCGTGAGTTCTTGTTTTAGCTAACTTTTTAGTTTTCTAAATGTTTGTTATTTTTCTTATGTCCCCTTCTTATAATCGTTTAGCGTTTAATTTCGAACTCGCGCCTCACTAAATTATAAAGTCGTCCCCATACCGATGTGTGGCTAATCGCTATTAGCCTCGGCATCGAAGAGCATTGGGACATTTAAAATGATTTCTAATAATTGAAGCTCTTTATTTTCATTTTAATTTAAGGACTTAAGGTTTACCCCGAGTTTACGACGTGTAGGACCACATATCGATGTGTGGGCCTTATTTCCGTAGTCCATATGCTAGCTAGCCGAGAAGCCGTGCATATGGACCGATCACCCCTGGGTAGATAGAGTTACGTGCATACCCTCGAGAGAGGACAAGCGTAATTCTAACGGATTGGGTTCCCCACCCAATAGCGAGGTTATTAGCGTAATGCAGACATTAAGAGGAATCCTTTGTCGGACTAACGTTCGGTCGAATAGTCTTAACGTTTAGGTGAGCGATATCCCTATAGCTAGGTGAGCTCACATTTGTGGAACCTGCACGGCCAAGTTGCCTTTTATTAATTTGAAAACTAAGTCCTATAATTATTAAAAAATGTTTTAGTCTTAATCTGATTCGATGCCGAGCGTTAACCCTTCATCGAATATTTTCTAAAATGTTTTTTCGCTCCTTTACTTTTTCCGTCTTTACTTTACTAAAAAAATCCACCTTACTTTCAGTAAAATAATAGTCCTCCCGGAGGAGTAAGAATAGTCAACATGACCCCGAGAACAATACGACCTCGGTATTCCCCCGAATATCGAGTACTACTTGCGATAGTGCACTTGCCTACCTCAGCAAGCCCGCGGCGATCTACTCACCGAACCAACCATAGTAAGAGTCTATTCGCTGGCCCATCAAGTTTTTGGCGCCGTTGCCGGGGAATCTCTTTTTGAGTTGCTATTTCGAATTCCGGAGTCTATTACTTTTACTTATTTTCTATAAAAAAAACTAAAAACTTTATTTTAAAACAAAAAAAAGAAGTTTATTTTGTTTTATTTTTGTTTGGGTGTATGACCCGTGGACAACCCTCCGAGTCTGAAGATTTTGACTTCGACCCTGAGATCGAACGCTCTCTTGCGCGTATCCGATCTCAACGCCGAAATCCTTCTTTAGATCCCGAGGAATCTATTGGAGAACCCACTGTTGTAGTTATGGCCGCGCATAACCTTCCCCCGGCGGACGAGCGTACTATGTCTTATTACGCCCGACCTAACCTGGATGATTTTGGGTCGAGTATTGTTACAGCTCAAATGCGGTGGCGAATAATAGATCTTACAGAAATAAAGTCGAGTGTCATTCAAATGGTCCAAAATGCCGTGCAGTTCGATGGAATGCCGGATGAGGACCCGAATGGCTTCCACATGTCCAATGAGTTCTTGGAGATATGCGACACCTTCAAGATTAATGGCGTCACTGATGATGCCAATTCGTCTTGCGCTTTTCAAAGATTTCCTTGAATTTACCTTAAGTCCAAAGCCAAGGCGTGGTTGAATCTTCCCTCCCGCGAGGATTGTGATCTTCAACCACGTGGGCTGAGTTGACGGAACGGTTCCTAACGAAGTACTTTCCGCCCGCAAAAACTGCAAAGTTGCGGGCGGACATTTCTTCGTTTGTGCAAAACGATCCTGAGTCTCTATACGAGACTTGGGAACAGTTTAAGGAATTTTTCCGCCGTTGCCAGCACCACGCGCTGCCAACGTGGTTGCAAGATCTTCTGTCGAAAATTTTCTATATAATGGGCTACTTCTATCTGTATTGATCAGAATCTGTATTCGTCAAATGATTGACGCGGCTGCCGGGGGTATTTCTTTCTGTTAAACAACAAAACCCCCGAGGCCGCCCAGGCTTTATTCGAAGAGATGGCTATGAACGCCTATCCAATGGAACGTCCCGCGGGCTGATGCGATTTCTAACAAAGCCGGCGGCTGGTCTTTTTGAAGTGGATGCCACTGCTCTCTTGACCCTTCAAGTTGAAAGGTTAACAAAGCAGGTGGCGGAGATGTCTGCTGCCTCCTCCAACTCCACTTCTTGTTTTATTCCCCCTATCATTGTCTGCTGTAGCTGAAGAGTGTCGAGACTGGACTTCATTATGTGTCGAAACAATTCGACTAAGTGTCGTCACTAGCCTTGGTGGTGTCAACCCCAACAACAACCCTTTATAGTAATAACTATAATCCGGGTTGGAGGTAATCACCCCAACTTCTCGTGGAGCAACTGCTTCTTTAGAATAATGCTCAGCGTCCCCCTATTGATTCTGTATGTCGACACAAGCCGGATTTCTTCCTCCTTTAACCTCCTCTTCCGAAACCCTCCGCGATGTGAGTCGAAACATCTCTTTTGTGTCGACACAAGTACTTCTTTACTTTACTTTGTTTGCTTTGATGTGTGTCCAACGAGTCAAATATCTGTGTGTCGGAACATCACCGTTGATCGCTAAAAACTCTGTGTGTCGACACTGCCTCATGTGTCGACATTTGATGTTGGACAATACTTCTGGCGAGGATGATGTCCGAGCGCGCGCTCGGGGCACTGCCTTTTGGGGAAACATGGAGCATGTCAACTTTGCTTCCGGGAGAACGCCAACGCTATAACCCTCCTTAGCGGAAAGGAGGTGGTCGATCCAAGTTAACGGACCGACCCTCAGGGTTTCAAGTGTGACACAATTGGACTTCCCCGAACGCGTTTCAGGGACGTTTCTACCCCCCCAGTGTCCAGAAGCCTCTCATTAGTTCGACACTACTTTAGGTGTACATATCACATTGGACTTATTTAATTTTTGCATTTCCGCATACTGACCTACATTACAAAAACATCAAATGGAGACACCTTGATGTTGGACTTAAGTATGGGGGTATTTTCGTGCTTTACTTCAAATCTGCACTTCAATTTTTTCTGCATTTACCCAAAAAGGGCTACAAATCGCTGAAAAAATACATATAACAACAAAACAAAACAAAAAAAATTAAAAACATCTTAAAATGAAAAAAAATCTATTAAAATGAAAAATCCAAAAAAATATAACAAAACAAATTTTAAAAAAATATATATATAACAAAAAAAAAAAAAAAACAATAATATTTAGTTTCACTTTGTAAATATTTTTTTTATTATTTTTTGTACATACTATTTTCTCTCTCCCCCTTCCTCATTCTTGTAAATACTCTCTTTTTCTCCCATATTTTTGTACATAGAATGAAATTCTCTTAAAAAATACAAAAAAAGCTTATAATAGTTGAAAAAAAATCAGTTTCAAAAAAAAAATTAAGTAAGTCAACAAAACAAAAATACAAAGAAAAAGAGATAATAAATGATTAAAACAAAAAAAAATCTTGTAGGTGCAAAAACTATAATGTAATTATATGTAAAAAAAATGTGTTTTGAAACACCCATGATACGCAATCAACCGCTATGTTCGACATCAGACTTATTCCCACTTTTCGAGCAGGTGCTACCTCCAGGAATCAACCGCCGTTTTGGCCAGGCAGCGACAGTTTAGAGCGGGCTTTTATATAAGCGAATTTGATTAATTCTTTGTTCACTAAGAACACAACAGCAGACCCGTTTGTTAATTATTGATTGAAAAATTTAAATAGCCGGGGTTAAGTTTTACCAAGCCCCGAATTCTTTATGCTTTGTTACCTGAAAGGAGCCTAGCGAACTCGTTTTAGACCAAGCCCACATTACTTGGCACAGAAGGATTTTTCGGGAATGAACACCTAGGACCAAGCCCAATCGCCCAAAGTCTATATCAACTCCCATGTTAGGAAATAACGACTGGCGAGCCCGTAGACCTACACTATCCTTGACCCAGGATTATACTTACTTTTAGCTTTCTCGGAGAAAGCATGAGGACCAAGCCCACCCGTCCGCTCGGCATGGAGGAGCCCCGTACAAATTATTAAGGTTGCTCTGAGGACCAAGCCCAACCATCCATTTTAACTCATTCAAAATCTAGTTTTCCAATTCAGTCGGTCAACACTCCCTTACACCCTTTCACATGCTACCGTATGGAGACACCACTTGGCATGACTACTAAATTTCTATCCTTAAAAAATCCTATGTCAATGGGAATAAGATTTCATTCCGTAAATTCATAGGCACCCAATAATTTTAAAAGATTATAAATGGAATAAGAGGATAAAATTCATTACTCCTACAAATATACATTGGGTTACCAATTTTTACCAATTCATTTAGTTTGAGTAGTTGACTTCACAAATCAATTATATTCGGAATCCAATAAGATTTAAACGTTTCATCCTAATAATCCAAACTATGATGGTTAAAAAAATGGAGGTTCGAGACCTCAAAATTTGCTGCATTACCTCACCTCAAATATCAAAGTTAACCCTCTTCATAAACCCACTACCCCCTTAGCCAATTACACGATTCTAGAATTAATTCAGGAAGCAATCTTTTTAGAGCATAATTCCCGAAGTAAATCCGGTGAAGGCGTGTATCCCACGATGGAAAGGTCTTTCCATGAGTAGCACTTTCGTATACAAGCTAGACCCAGTTCTTGAGATAATTCCACCTGAACTATTGGCTTCGTTAATCCGCTCTAACCATTACACAATGTTGCCTTCTACATGCTTGGTTTTCGGCCGTCAAATTACATCAAGAAGTCTTCCTTGCTACCAAAACTTTTGCGCTGAAATCGTTAAATCATCGTTGGAACAGGTAATTTCAAGGACTTAACTCTTACACCCCGTATATTTATTTCGAAATCTCAGTTCTGAACATATCCCAATTGATTAAGCCCGGAAGATGCTGCTGCAGAAACTTAGATTCTGCGCGCATTTAAGGCGGAATGAACCACATCGGTTATCTTCCTCCTATAGTCGTTTCACCAAATCACACCAGAAATTCCTCCTCCCTTTTCACCCTCTAAGGACATTACTCTTAGCAACGAAGCTTAACTAGAAGTATGGAGAGGTTGAAGACACCACTATTTAGAGATGAATTGCCCTAAATATACGTATTCCTAGGGAAATGCACATTCGCAATTTAGACTCATTTTCATTTATTTTCGTCGTTTTTACTTATTTTTGTTCAATAAAATACTCCTATAGATCTTGACCAAGGGAGAGGGGAATTTATTACTAACCTCATTTGTTTTATTTTATTTTGCAGAAAAATTTCAAAATCTGCCAAAATTGGGCAGTACACGCCCGTGTCAATTTGGTCACGCCCGTGACAGGGTTCTTCTCCGTGACATTGCATTTCCCGTGAAATCGGATGATTTCTGAAGTGAACAAGCTAGGGTTTGACACGCCTGGCGACACGCCCGTGTCACCCGACACGGGTTGCGTGACAGCAGCCGTGTCCTTACCCGTATCCACTCGACGAATTCAGTTCAACGATCGTCAAACCCGCGTCACGCCCAGAGTCACGCCCGTGACCTAGGGCGTGACTCAATCTCAGCATGTTCAACGATTTCAACTCGACACTTTCCGCTCTTGACACGCCTCGTCGAGCTCATGTCGACACCAATGGGTAGGGACACGCCCAGAGTCACACCCGTGACTTCTCGGGCGTGACCTTTCCAGTTGGCCCGATCTCAAGATGCTGCCAAAGACTTTTGATGCAACCCGGGTAGGGCATGCCCGGTTCTACCGTGTCATCTTCCATAAGTAGTGACACGCCCAGAGTCACTCCCGTGACCTGGGGCGTGACTGTCGCGACAACTCAGCCCGAAGTCAACTTTCCTGTCCAATCGCCGGCCGCCTTCCCACATGAATAGTACTGACACGCCCGTGTCCCCTACACGCCCGTGACCTAGGGCGTGTACTTACCGAATTTTTTTGCCTATAAATTGCCCATTTCTGTAAGGTCCAAGCCCCGTTCAAATTTTTGGGCCATTTTAGTGTCTTTTTGACTCAAAAACGCGCACGAGGGTCCCAGTGCGAATCCGTGACGTTACAAATCCTTAAACAAAATAGGTAAGGAGATTTCTCTCCCCTTTTTCTTTTAATTTTGTTTTTGCTTTAGCTTTGTCTTTGAGAAATAGCTTGTAATAGTTTCTTTTAATCAGAAATAAAAATGTTAGATTTTCTCTTCTTAAACAAAATTACCTGGCTTTGGAATGAACACTTGGGTGCCCACTTTTTCTCAAGGCCTTTTATCAACTCCCATGGTTTTATCTTTGTTCTTCATTTATGAAAAGTGTGTGTGTGTGTATGAGTGTAACTTATTTACTTTACATGCTTTTAATTTGTCTCATGATAGGTTTTGTTAGAAATCTATGAAATGATGAATTAGCTTTTTCTCTTTTTCTTCATGTCTTCTTTTAATGTTTTCAACATCTTCACTCTTATGAATGTGTAAAAGAGTTACTAAAGTATTTTTGATTTTTTTTACTTAGCTTTATTTTAGGATGAAAACCCTTTTTGCTCTTTCTCTTTTCATTTCAACTTTTTTAGCACTTTTATGAAATCATAGGAATGAAAATGTTGAAATTTTAATTTTCCAAAAACTTTGGTTTTTAATTTGTTTTGAAAAACTTTTGTCTTCTAAAAATTGTAATTTCTTCTTTTTATTTGTTTTTGGCAAAACCTAAGCATGAAAAAGTAAAAGTTTTAATTTTTAGGTAACTTTCATTTTGCTTTTAATTTGTGTGTGTGAGTGTATGAGAATAAATGTTTTGATGCTTTGATTCAAATTTTGTAGAGTGTGTGAGTGTAGGTGTTAAATTTTAATGCTTCTTTTAATGCATTGTTCAAATTTTGTAGAGTGTGTGAGTGTAGGTGTTAGCTTTATTGCTTTCTTGAAATTCATATGGAGTGTGTGTGTTTGTGTGCATTTATTTCCGCCTAGTCGTTAAGAGTTAAATGGCGAATCGTTTTCATTTTCAGTCCTACTCTTTTGAGTAGGACTTGTAATTTTCTTTCTTTATTTTTCTGCCTACTCACTTGAGTTAAATGGACGGACTTTATTTCCCGCCTACTCGTTTGAGTAGGACTTGTAATTTTCTTTCTTTATTTTTTCCGCCTACTCACTTGAGTTAAATGGACGGATCTTTATCTCCCTGTAAATATTTGAGAAAGCACTGTAATCACATTTATTTTCTCCTACTCATTTGAGTAGGACTCGCTTTCATTTCAGTCCTACTCGTTTGAGTAGGACTTGCAATTTTCAGCTTTTATTTACCGCCCCCACTCGTTTGAGTGGGACTCGCAAATTTCAATTATGCAAATTTCTTTTATGTGTAACTTAGTTTCTGTTTAATTTATAATTTGGAGTGTGCGTGAGTTCTTGTTTTAGCTAACTTTTTAGTTTTCTAAATGTTTGTTATTTTTCTTATGTCCCCTTCTTATAATCGTTTAGCGTTTAATTTCGAACTCGCGCCTCACTAAATTATAAAGTCGTCCCCATACCGATGTGTGGCTAATCGCTATTAGCCTCGGCATCGAAGAGCATTGGGACATTTAAAATGATTTCTAATAATTGAAGCTCTTTATTTTCATTTTAATTTAAGGACTTAAGGTTTACCCCGGGTTTACGACGTGTAGGACCACATATCGATGTGTGGGCCCTATTTCCGTAGTCCATATGCTAGCTAGCCGAGAAGCCGTGCATATGGACCGATCACCCCTGGGTAAATAGAGTTACGTGCATACCCTCGAGAGAGGACAAGCGTAATTCTACCGGATTGGGTTCCCCACCCAATAGCGGGGTTATTAGCGTAATGCAGACATTAAGAGGAATCCTTCGTCGGACTAACGTTCGGTCGAATAGTCTTAACGTTTAGGTGAGCGATATCCCTATAGCTAGGTGAGCTCACATTTGTGGAACCTGCACGGCCAAGTTGCCTTTTATTAATTTGAAAACTAAGTCCTATAATTATTAAAAAATGTTTTAGTCTTAATCTGATTCGATGCCGAGCGTTAACCCTTCATCGAATATTTTCTAAAATGTTTTTTCGCTCCTTTACTTTTTCCGTCTTTACTTTACTAAAAAAATCCACCTTACTTTCAGTAAAATAATAGTCCTCCCGGAGGAGTAAGAATAGTCAACATGACCCCGAGAACAATACGACCTCGGTATTCCCCCGAATATCGAGTACAACTTGCGATAGTGCACTTGCCTACCTCAGCAAGCCCGCGGCGATCTACTCACCGAACTAACCATAGTAAGAGTCTGTTCGCGGGCCCATCAAGTTTTTGGCGCCGTTGCCGGGGAATCTCTTTTTGAGTTGCTATTTCGAATTCCGGAGTCTATTACTTTTACTTATTTTCTATAAAAAAAACTAAAAACTTTATTTTAAAACAAAAAAAAAGAAGTTTATTTTGTTTTATTTTTGTTTGGGTGTATGACCCGTGGACAACCCTCCGAGTCTGAAGATTTTGACTTCGACCCTGAGATCGAACGCTCTCTTGCGCGTATCCGATCTCAACGCCGAAATCCTTCTTTAGATCCCGAGGAATCTATCGGAGAACCCACTGTTGTAGTTATGGCCGCGCCTAACCTTCCCCCGGCGGCCGAGCGTACTATGTCTTATTATGCCCGACCTAACCTGGATGATTCTGGGTCGAGTATTGTTCGCCCTGCGGTGGCGAATAATAATTTTGAAATAAAGTCGAGTGTCATTCAAATGGTCCAAAACGCCGTGCAGTTCGATGGAATGCCGGATGAGGACCCAAATGTCCACATGTCCAATTTCTTGGAGATATGCGACACCTTCAAGATTAATGGCGTCACTGATGACGCCATTCGTTTGCGCTTATTTCCTTTTTCCCTTAAGTCCAAAGCCAAGGCGTGGTTGAATGCCCTCCCGCGAGGATGTATCACCACGTGGGCTGAGTTGACGGAACGGTTCCTAACGAAGTACTTTCCGCCCGCAAAAACTGCAAAGTTGCGGGCGGACATTTCTTCGTTTGTGCAAAACGATCCTGAGTCTCTATACGAGACTTGGGAACAGTTTAAGGAATTCCTCCGCCGTTGCCAGCACCACGCGCTGCCAACGTGGTTGCAAGTTCAAATTTTTTTATAATGGGCTAAATTTTCAGACGCGTCAAATGATTGACGCGGCTGCCAGGGGTACTCTAAACAACAAAACCCCCGAGGCCGCCCAGGCTTTATTCGAAGAGATGGCTATGAACGCCTATCAATGGAACGTCCTGCGGGGACGCCCAAAGCCGGCGGCTGGTCTTTTTGAAGTGGATGCCACTGCTCTCTTGACCTTTCAAGTTGAAAGGTTAACAAAGCAGGTGGCGGAGATGTCTGCTGCCTCCTCCACTCCACCTTGTTTTATTCCCCCTAATGTCTGCGTAGCTGAAGAGTTCGTGGACTTCATGGAAACTTCGGGTCGTCCTCCCTTCAACCCCAACAACAACCCTTATAGTAATAACTATAATCCGGGTTGGAGGAATCACCCCAACTTCTCGTGGAGCAACCCGAATAATGCTCAGCGTCCCCCTATTTCTTATGCGCCCGGATTTCTTCCTCCTCCTCATCTTCCGAAACCCTCCCCGATGGAGGAAAATTTTTCGAAGTATATTGCGTCCAACGAGTCAAATATCCGGAACATCACCGGATCGCTAAAAACTCTCGAACAACAGGTTGGACAGCTAGCGAGGATGATGTCCGAGCGCGCGCTCGGGGCACTGCCGGGATACACGGAGCCCAATCCGCGGGAGAACGCCAACGCTATAACCCTCCTTAGCGGAAAGGAGGTGGTCGATCCAAAACGGACCGACCCTCAGGGTTTCTGATTGGACTTCCCCGAACGCGTTTCAGGGACGTTTCTACCCCCCCCCCCCCTCTCTTTACTTTTGTACATATCACATTTTATTTAATTTTTATTCCGCATACTTACGTTACAACATTGGGGACAATGTTGGACTTAAGTATGGGGGTATTTTCGTGCTTTACTTTCTGCACTTCAATTTTTTCTGCATTTCAAAAATACAAAAAAAAATACATATAACAACAAAACAAAAACAAAAAAAATTAAAAAACATCTTAAAATGAAAAAAAAATTATTAAAATGAAAAATCCAAAAAAATATAACAAAACAAATTTTAAAAAATATATATATATAACAAAACAAAAAAAAACAATAATATTTAGTTTCACTTTGTAAATATTTTTTTTTATTATTTTTTGTACATACTATTTTCTCTCTCCCCCTTCCTCATTCTTGTAAATACTCTCTTTTTCTCCCATATTTTTGTACATAGAATGAAATTCTGTTAAAAAATACAAAAAAAGATAATAGTTCAAAAAAAAATTTTCAAAAAAAAAAAATTAAGTAAAACAAAACAAAAATACAAAAAAAAAAGAGATAATAAATGAAAAACAAAAAAAAAATCCAAAAACTATAAAAATCAAAAAAAATTTGTGTTTTGAAACAAATAAATCAAATATTCCATCCTTAACTTTTCTGCTATCCAAAAATTCCGTTTTGTGTTTATTTATATGCGAATTTGATTAATTCTTTGTTCACTACCCGTTTGTTAATTATTGATTGAAAAATTTAAATAGCTGGGGTTAAGTTTTAAAGAATTCTTTATGCTTTGTTAAAAATAGCGAACTCGTTTTAGGCACTACTTCTAATTTTTCAATGATAGGAGCACGTATATTATGTTAGGAAATAACGATTATAGAATTCAATTATACTTACTTTTAGCTTTCTGAAAAAAAATTGGAACGTACAAATTATTAAGGTTGCTCTCAAAAATGTTTAGGATTAAAATCTAGTTTTCCTTTCTCCCCTTACTTTTCATGACCTACTTGGCATGAAAAATTTCTATCCTTAAAAGAATCCTATGTCAATGGGAATAAGATTTCATTCCGTAAACATAGGCACCCAATAATTTTAAAAGATTATATATGGAATAAGAGGATAAAATTCATTACTCCTACAAATATACATTGGGTTATTTTTATTCTTATGAAGTTGAAAAACAAAAATTATATTAGGAAAATAAGATTTCGTTTTCCTAATAATCCAAAAGAAAAAAAAATGGAGGTTCGAGAAAAAATTACCTCACCTCAAATATCAAAACCCTCTTCATAAACCCACTACCCCCTTAACCAATTACACGATTCTAGAATTAATTCAAAAATCTTTTTTAGAGCATAATTAGTAAATTGTATTATTTCCAGTAGCACTCGTATAAGCTAGAGTTCTTATAATTCCAAACTATTTTCGTTAATCTAACCATTACAAATGTTGCCTTCTATTTGATTACATCAAGAAGTCTTTTGACCAAAACTTTTGCGCTATTTAAATCATCTACATAATTTTAGGACTTAACTCTTACACCCCGTATATTTATTTAGATCTCTCTTATAATTGATTAAGCGATAGCTAAACTTAGAGTTTTTTTTATTCCTTATAGTTTCACCTCAAACTTTTGCTCTGGAATAGCAAAAGCCTAAGTATGGGGGTATTTGATGAATTGTAAATATACGTATTTTTGTGCACATTAATTTAGTCATTTTCATTTATTTTCGTCATTTTTACTTATTTTTGTTCAATAAAATGCTCCTATTCTTGTAAATTTATTACTAACTTGTTTTATTTTATTTTGCAGAAAAATTTCAAAATCTGCCAAAATTGGGCAGTACACGCCCGTGTCAATTTGGTCACGCCCGTGACAGGGCCGTGACATTGCATTTCCCGTGAAATCGGACGATTTCTGAAGTACAAGCTTGAACACGCCTAGCGACACGCCCGTGTCACCCGACACGGGGCGTGACAGCAGCCCGTGTCCCCTCCACTCGATGAATTCAGTTCAACGATCGTCGAACCCGCGTCACGCCCAGAGTCACGCCCGTGACGTAGGGCGTGACTCGATCTCAGCTCAATGATTTCAACTCGACACTTTCCGCTCGACATTCGTCGAGTGTCGATACCAACTGACACGCCCAGAGTCACGCCCGTGACCTGGGGCGTGACCTTTCCAGCTGGCCCGACAAGATGCTGCCAAAGACTTTTGACGCAACCCGCGCCCGGTTCTACCTCCCCGACACACCTAGAGTCACGCCCGTGACCTGGGGCATGACTGCCGCGAACTCAGCCCGAAGTCAACTTTCCTGTCCAATCGTCGGCCGCCTTCATGAATAGTACTGACACGCCCCCCTACACGCTTGTGACCTAGGGCGTGTACTTAGAATTTTTTGCCTATAAATTGCCCATTTCTTTAAGGTCCAAGGGTTCAGATTTTTGGGCCATTTTAGTGTCTTTTTGTGGGCTGCATCCGTGATTTCCTTGCTATGTAAGGAGATTTCTTTCCCCTTTTTCTTTCAATTTTGTTTTTGCTTTAGCTTTGTCTTTGTAATAGCTTGTAATAGTTTCCTTTAATTAATAAAAATGTTAGATTTTCTCTTCTTATTTGGCTTTGGAACGAATACTTGTGCCCACTTTTTCTCCCCTTTTTATCCTTGGTTTTATCTTTGTTCTTCATTTATGAAAAGTGTGTGTGTGTGTGTGTATGAGTGTAACTTATTTACTTTACATGCTTTTAATTTGTCTCGTGATAGGTTTTGTTAGAAATCTATGAAATGATGAATTAGCTTTTTCTCTTTTTCTTCATGTCTTCTTTTAATGTTCTCAACATCTTCACTCTTATGAATGTGTAAAAGAGTTACTAAAGTATTTTTGATTTTTTTTACTTAGCTTTATTTTAGGATGAAAACCCTTTTTGCTCTTTCTCTTTTCATTTCAACTTTTTTAGCACTTTTATGAAATCCTAGGAATGAAAATATTGAAATTTCAATTTTCCAAAAACTTTGGTTTTTAATTTGTTTTGAAAAACTTTTGTCTTCTAAAAATTGTAATTTCTTCTTTTTATTTGTTTTTGGCAAAACCAAAGCATGAAAAAGTAAAAGTTTTAATTTTTAGGTAACTTTCATTTTGCTTTTAATTTGTGTGTGTGAGTGTATGAGAATAAATGTTTTGATGCTTTGATTCAAATTTTGTAGAGTGTGTGAGTGTAGGTGTTAAATTTTATTGCTTTCTTTTAATGTTTTGTTCAAATTTTGTAGAGTGTGTGAGTGTAGGTGTTAGCTTTATTGCTTTCTTGAAATTCATATGGAGTGTGTGTGTTTGTGTGCATTTATTTCCGCCTACTCGTTAAGAGTTAAATGGCGAATCATTTTCATTTTCAGTCCTACTCTTTTGAGTAGGACTTGTAATTTTCTTTCTTTATTTTTCCGCCTACTCACTTGAGTTAAATGGACGGACTTTATTTCCCGCCTACTCGTTTGAGTAGGACTTGTAATTTTCTTTCTTTATTTTTTCCGCCTACTCACTTGAGTTAAATGGACGGATCTTTATCTCCCTGTAAATATTTGAGAAAGCACTGTAATCGCATTTATTTTCTCCTACTCATTTGAGTAGGACTCGCTTTCATTTCAGTCCTACTCGTTTGAGTAGGACTTGCAATTTTCAGCTTTTATTTACCGCCCCCACTCGTTTGAGTGGGACTCGCAAATTTCAATTATGCAAATTTCTTTTATGTGTAACTTAGTTTCTGTTTAATTTATAATTTGGAGTGTGCGTGAGTTCTTGTTTTAGCTAACTTTTCAGTTTTCTAAATGTTTGTTATTTTTCTTATGTCCCCTTCTTATAATCGTTTAGCGTTTAATTTCGAACTCGCGCCTCACTAAATTATAAAGCCGTCCCCATACCGATGTGTGGCTAATCGCTATTAGCCTCGGCATCGAAGAGCATTGGGACATTTAAAATGATTTCCAATAATTGAAGCTCTTTATTTTCATTTTAATTTAAGGACTTAAGGTTTACCTCGGGTTTACGACGCGTAGGACCACATATCGATGTGTGGGCCCTATTTCCGTAGTCCATATGCTAGCTAGCCGAGAGGCCGTGCATATGGACCGATCACCCCTGGGTAAATAGAGTTGCGTGCATACCCTCGAGAGAGGACAAGCGTAATTCTATCGGATTGGGTTCCCCACCCAATAGCGGGGTTCTTAGCGTAAAGCGGGCGTTAAGAGGAATCCTTTGTCGGACTAACGTTCGGTCGAATAGTCTTAATGTTTAGGTGAGCGATATCCCTATAGCTAGGTGAGCTCACATTTGTGGAACCTCCACGGCCAAGTTGCCTTTTATTAATTTGAAAACTAAGTCCTATAATTATTAAAAATTGTTTTAGTCTTAATCCGATTCAATGCCGAGCGTTAACCCTTCATCGAATATTTTCTAAAACATTTTTTCGCTCCTTTACTTTTTCCATCTTTACTTTACTAAAAAAATCCACCTTACTTTCAGTAAAATAATAGTCCTCCCGGAGGAGTAAGAATAGTCAACACGACCCCGAGAACAATACGACCTCGGTATTCCCCCGAATATCGAGTACTACTTGCGATAGGTGCACTTCCCTACCTCAGTAAGCCCGCAGCGATCGACTCACCGAACCAACCACAGTAAGAGTCTGTTCGCGGGCCCATCAGTAGCTCAGAACCGAAAACAGGTTCCTACAACTCAGAGTGTCCCCACTCCTACAACTCAGGCAAACAGCCCTACCTCAGCCTTCACCAAGGCCTACACTCAGAGAACACAGTCTCCTACAACTCAGGCATAAAGCCCTACCTCAGTCTTCAACAAGACCTACACTCAGAGATCTACCTCTCTTACACTCAGCCTTTATAAAATAGGCTTACAGCTCCAAATCTATAATAGATCTTACAGAAATTTGATTAAACAAAGTTTATGACCACCACCCTGAAAGAGAGAGGGGATGGATGGCTTCTTGATGAGTTCTTGGAAGAACTTGATGGCAGAGATCAAGCTCTCTTAGCTTTCTTCAAAGATTCTTGAATCTGAACTTAGTAGGGTTGAATCTTCTGTGAAGTTGATCTTCAATTCAGCTTCTGACTTAAGATTCAGATCTCAATCTGAATCTTTCTTTGCAGCCTGGTTCATCAACTACTCTTCTTAGATGGAGCTCTCTCTCTCCAACTTCTTCTAGATCTTCTGTCGAAAATCTTCTATATAATTACTTCTATCTGTATTGATCAGAATCTGTATTCTTCAATGATTGATCATTTCTTTCTGTTAAAGGAGAAAGCCTTTATATAGTCTTCCTCCATGGTAACCGGCTGATCCGGTTTCTAACAACCTTCTGACAGCACTGACAGTAGTAGTTGACCGGTTGGAAATGGCAGCTGTCAAGTCATCCAATCACTTCTTGAAATCATTGTCTCTGTCTGAAAGTGTCGAGACTGAACTTCATTATGTGTCGACACAATTAGACTAAGTGTCGACACAAGTGGACTAAGTGTCGACACTAGGCTTGGTGGTGTTGTTGGGTATTGTATCCACGATTACCTAGATTTGAGGAAGCCCCCTGTCAAGCTAAGATGAATTCACAATGTATTTGATGAAACATTTCAAGTTGTACTTGCAGTTTCTCCACGCTAAGTGCACACCAATATCAGGGTGCAGTAGGTCAATATACACGGGTCTGCACGACGTAATCCCTCGTTGAGCAGATCAGTGTGTTGGCCTATGTGTACTCTCTCTATTGGAGTGCACTTACTTTCAAGTACAGGACCGCTCATATGCAAGAGAAGACAAGGAGCATGGAGGATCAAGGAGCAGCTCCTAGGTGGAAGACGAAAAATCGTCCAAGGCAAATTCGACGAGAATCACCAAGTGATTCTCGCCGAATCGGCGAGAATCACTTGGTGATTCTCGCCGAATCGACGAGAATCATCAGTGATTCTCGCCGACTCCTTCTGGCCATCTCAATATGGTGCCAAGCAAGATTCGGCGAGAATAACTTCTAATTCCCGCCGAACCAGTGGTCATGCAGCCCATGAATACCAAGTCCAATTCGTTGAGAATCGAAAAGTGATTCGACGAGAATCACAAACGATTCTCGACGAATCGTCGAGAATCACTTGGTGATTCTCGCCGATTCGTCGAGAATCGTCTGCGATTCTCGCCGATTTTTACTTGGCGTTTTCTCAGATTGCTGCTGGACCGGATTCTGCTTCTGGACTTATTTGAACCGGATTTTGGGGATTCCTTTTGTGGGTCCCACAAACGGTCATATTTGAGAATACTACAGTATAAATACATGAGTATTTTTGAACAGTAAACAACGGACAAGAGAAAAAGAAAAACGAGCGACGACGTAACCCTAAATCCGCGAACTCGCTCCGCTCCGCCGCCGCCGCTCGCGTTAAGTGGTCGCCGCTGCTGATCGCTCCTCTTCCCGATCTCCGGTAACAGAAGCTTAGCAAGGCTTGTGTCTCACGCGTCTATCCGGAGATCTCTTGTCTCTCGATTCGTTGACTGGGAAAAACTCCCCCGTCCGAATCGATCGAGACGACTGATCCTAGAGTGACCGTTGGTAGACCTAGCTTGCTTCGCAACGAAGTTTGGATCTCCAAGTTCAGCAGCTGCTCTTCTTCGTAGCCGCCGATCCCGAAGCTAGCCGCCGCTCGTGTGCCGCCGCCAGTTCCGGGGAGATCTTCTCCAAGCAAGACCAAGGTCGTAGACTCTCCATCGACTTCAAGAACACGTTGTCGACCAAAGAGGAACACCGGAGTCTCCAAGAGAAGTTTGTATCACGTGTACATTCTACTTTTATTTTATTGTAAAGGAACTTTTGTTCCGCGGTGTAAGGGTTGGGTGCAACCCGATTTGTGGGAGTGTTGACTCTCACGTGTGGAAGGGCTCCTTCCGTTAGTGAAGGGATTGGATTTCAATCCCGTTGGAGAAGTGACCGAGTCGTCCCTTGTTGGGGAGATAGGTCGAAGGGGGAAAGTGGATGTACCCAAGTCGGGGAACCACTATAAATTTGCTGTGTATTCTGTGTTCTGTGTTTGTTGCTTTTATTGTGCAGGTACATCTGTGAATTCCGCAAAAGAACCACACGTCACCTATTCCCCCCCCCCCATAGGTGCACATAGCCGACACTAGGTGGACTTTCAAGTGGTATCAGAGGCAGGTTCCTCAACAAAAAGGCTAACACCTTGAGGTGAATCCTGCCACCAGTGTCAGAAGCATGGATCTGGATTATGACATATTGCCACTCAAACTCCCTACATGCACAAAGGATTATTATCCTATCTGGAGGATGAGAGTGTTATTTCACCTGGATGCCATCGATCCACGAGCTTCCCTCATCCTGGAAGAGGGTCCATTTATCCCTTTGAAGACCACCGACTCGGGGATCCAAGTGCCCATGTGCAGTGCTGAGATGACAGAGATGGAACTCTCATTTTTCCAACTGGACCAGAGGATTCGACAAATTATCATGGATGTCTGGTCTGGAGCCTCTCGCTCCAGGTTGGAAAAATGTAAAACAGCTAAATCTCTGTGGATGATGATCTCAGAGCTGATGGGGGGGTCAGAGAATGCTGAAATATGCTGCCAATCAGAGGATGAAGCGTATGTGGGGGTCCTCACTTCTGAAGATGACTGCAAGGATCCTTCGGATTGCATCAGAGCTCCAGTATCCTTGTCAGAGACTGAAGAAGATAGTGAGGAAAGCAGCTCCGACGAGGACGAAACATTGGTCACTGATTCTAATGACAATAACCCAGATGAGCAGGTATCATCTTCATCCTGTCCCACATCTTTTGACTTTTCTGAAGACAGAAACTGCTCTCCTCCAGAAAATACTGATTCCCTGAAGAGAGCCCTTCAGGAAAGCAATCTACTTGCTGAGGAGCAAGCTCGAGAGATTGCTCAACTGAAGATCTTGTTGGTTCTCCAATTGGCGTCCAACAAGGTCAAGGACTCTAAGATCTCAGCTCTAGAGAATAGTCTAGAAAATGAGAAACGTATAGTATCCAACTTCTCCAAAGTTGATGCTATAAAGAGAAAACAAGAAACCGGGTGGATCTCCCGGATTATCCAGGGATGGAGAAATGGGGGAAACGGTGTTCCGACCTCCCACTCCAAGCGGGAAGGCAACTCATCATGCCTTCAGGTATGACCACAGGAATAATCGTGGTCACTGTAAGGGTGAGTTGTCCCCATGTGGAAATGTCCATAGTGCAAGAGGCATCATGGCCACCCATGAAGAAATACCTAAGGCTCATTCTGAGCCCTTTGTATTCACGGCCACTGCCACAACAAAGTGTGGATCTGCAGGTCCTGGTTCACAGAAGAATTCTCTCCATTCGAGGACACTGGATAGGGAGAATAGAAGTCATGATGTCAGGCGTCATGGAGCCTCAGCAAGGAAGATGCCTGAAAGAATGGCACCACCTTCTCGGCCTCATAACGCTCACATCATGCATTCGTTACACCCTTCATCATGCCTCGATGGAAGAGGAATTTGTGCAACAAGAACATGCCCTATCCCTTTGAGACCTAGGACCGTGACTACATCAGTCACTAGATCAGGTCAAAAACGGCGATACAACATTCACTCTTGTTGGTGCTGCGGCAAAGTGGGACACTTTGCCATTGACTGTTGGCACAACCTCTCTGTGCCCACAGCAAGGGCTTCTCCACATTATAGGGACAGAGGCAGTCTTCCAGACAGGTTTTCTCAAGGAAGGCAGTTGCGTGTTCATGCTAATAGAAACCTAGGACCCAATATGATTTGGGTTCCTAAGGTCAAGTAATTCTGTTTTGCAGGGTAGTCTAGGTCCCCGTGAATACTTGGGAACTAGACAGTACGTGGCTCAAGGCTAGCTTGGATCAAGCGTCTGCAATAACAGACGTGCTACCTGTTGAGCATAATCACTTTAAGCTACTGATATGTACTACCTGTGGGACTAAGACGATGACTCTCCATATCCCAGGTAATTTTGATCAGTTCAAGGACTTGTGTCATGATGCATCCTCATTCAAAGTAAATGTATATATATTGTTATCCTTGTGTATCGTATGCTCATCATATATATGTACACCTTTAAGGAAAGATTACCTCGAGGCATGCAAATCATTACACATCAATATAAAGTTAACCAAGATATGTCGTTGCGAATTTCGACAAATCACAATTGACATCACAAAGTGTCTGGAGAAGCGTCATTCAAATCCAAATAGATTGTCATTATAATAAATATGTATTCCTTAATCTTGTGTTAACTTGACACTCGAAGAATGTGAAAATTGTGCAATGCTTCCCAAAGGTTCAAGACAAACATCAATATATATATTCCAAATCCCGCCGACCCATTTTATATCTCGCCGATTCGACAAACGGTATTAGAAACCAAATTAGACAAATCTCGCCGAATCCCGTCCAAGAAACTCGCAGACCGCTCGGCTTCCTCTGAATCCCGACGACCCCTATAAATCCCGCCGAAAGAATCTCCGCCGGTTCACCTTCCTCACGACTCGCGCAGGAGACCTCTGGACTACCCTCGCCTTCCTCGCGCAAGTGCTCTTCCGCGAACTCGCCGACACCCGCAGCCCTTGGTATCACGCTCTCGTCGACGCCGTCGAATAGCTGCTGTGTGTGACCTTCTTCCGCAAACTCGCGCAGGAGACCTCTCCCCGTGAGATTCTAACAAGGGCGCACCCCACGGGATACCACCGAAGCTCTTCCTGAAGCTCACCAACTCTCTTCCACCGAGGCCCTTAGGTAACCTCCTCCTTACTGGCTCCAAGGCCGAACCCCATGTGATGCTTTCGTTTTGAATGAACACTAATGCTTGGAGTCGGGCTTCTTTCTAGATCCTCAATGGCCCCAAGGACGACCGCAGGTTTGATTTCTGGTTGCGAACTGGTTCGCACTGGTTTTTCTCATGCCTCGGACGAGTTCCGAAACATCGTTCTCATGTTGGAAGAAGCCGGGCTAACCTTCATATTGGAGCACCCTTGCAAAGTCTTAGATAAAGAAGTGTTGGAGTTCTTTTCTACAGCAAGGCTTCGAAATCGAGACTCCATCATCAAGAGCAAGGTGGCGGGGACTAAAGTAAAGATGTCTGCCAGTAAGCTATCACGCTACCTGCAGCTCTCAAGTGCGGAGCAGGAAGACTATTTGGAGGACGAGGACAAAGCCAGAACCCTCCTGTTCTGCGGTCTACCCAGAGGCACACGATCAGTAAAACGAAAAGAGATGAATGAAGAAGGGAAGCTCCTCTCCGACATCATAGGAAAAGTACTCATCTGTAAGCCAGGCTCCCATGATCATATCTCAGGAGATATGTTCAAAATTCTCATAGCCGTGGTCTGCAGAAAGAGGTTCAACTGGGGAGAGTTGATGTTTCAAAAGATCAAGGACACTCTGGGCACTCCGAGCTTCGGCCGCATCATCAGTCTATATCTCAACCAGCTCAACGGAGATAAATTCGACATGAGCAAAGGAGTTCCTCTACATTACTTGAAAAAGATGGATGCCACTGTATTTGATCGATGGGAGCGGCGCATCGGACAGCCTGCTGTAGAAGAGCATGAGGAAGTATCTCCCGCAGCCTCCCCCCGTGAGATTCCTGATACTGTGATTGCAGGAATCGAGGGGGAGTCTCTACCCACTCATTTGGATATGATATCTGAAATCGCCCAGGTGGCAAGAGATGCGGTGGCAGAAGTTCATGCAAAAGGTGAACCTGGGTTGGAGGATGAGGAGGTCCTGAACAGAAACACCCTCGGAACTGAAGCTGAAACACTGGACTCTGCTGATCAAGAAGTGGAAGAAGATGCTGATATGGATGAGTTTTTGGATGAGGACGGAAAGGACGAGGTCAGTGAGGGCCATGAAGTGGTTGAATCTCCAGATACTGATGAACCTCCTACTGCTAAGCCTGCACCAGTGGAGGGGGAGGTAAATGAGGCCACCAACATTCCTCCCATAGAGGCTGTGATTGTATCCAGCTCTACTGATGCTTCTGCGGCCGAGCCAGAACAAGGCCAAGAAGTGCCTCGGGTATTCCACTACGAGATGACCTAGCCATTCACACTGTACATATAATTCAGGGCATCGTGAATGAGCTTAAAACCTCTTTTGATAAAACTCAGAAAACAATACTGCAAGAGATTAAGACTTCTAAAGATCTCATGCTGAAGAATATGGTGGCAATCAACCACAAACTGGATATGATGGAGAAGAAGTTTGAAGAAAAGTATACTGCGGCCGGCGAAGCTGTCACACTGTTAATGGCCGGCTTGAAAAAGACTACTGACACTCTGGCTGTTGTCAATCAGAACACACACGTTGTGGCCAACAATATTCAGAAATTTGATGGCAACATGGTCACTTTAAATGCAAATCAGCAGGCCCTAGTCACTGAATTCAGCAAGACAACTAAGCACATTGATGACTCCTTGCACTCATATGCCAATTGCCTAGCTGAAGAAGCCAAAAAGGGGGAGAAGGAGTATATCGCTAAGATGGCTGAGCTCCAGAAAAGCATGGATGCAAACTTTGTGAAATCAAGCAACTACGTCTATGAGATTTGCTGGTGGATGCTACAACAGGCACTGGGCACGTTAGGAGTCGTCCTACCTGACCAACCTGCCGGTGCTCAGGCTCCTGAGACTTCCACGGCTGCCGAGGAAGTACATATTGCTGAGAATGTAAGTACAAGTGCTGCTGATATTTTCACTGATGAAGCTGACGCTAGGGCCATCTCCAAATCTAAGCTGAGAAGCATGTTTGACCAGGAGGCCTTAGCTAAAGCAAGGGGAAAGAGGAAAATTCAGGAAGGGACATCAAAGGAGACACCAACTCAAAAGAGGATCAGACTAAGTGAGGAGGAGGTAAGAAACGAAAGGTGGAGCCCAGTCTCAAGGAGCATCATCCTAGACACCTTCCTGCTGCAAGAAAGAGGAGAGATAAATTGAAATGAAGCATATAGTCAGTATGAATGGGAGACGCACAAAGCATTTGAAGCGAAACGCAACATTTTCTTCAGAAACAACAAGGATCCAGACAAAGTTGCTCCTCCTAGGTACTATCCGAAGCCCAAGGAATACATGGAAAGGCAGAGCAAAAAGTACTTGGCGCAAACTCTTAAGGGTGACGGAGCTAAGGACAAATAGTCACTATCTTATAGCTGGTCACGGTGTATTAAGAACATTTAACAATTATTACTGTCGTGTGAACAATTCTGACTTATATGTGAATATATTTCTCTTGGTATATATATATATATATTCTTGAATGTGTGAATGACTCAAGTCCTGTTCTGATTGCATTTATTACCTTGTGTTGCATAATTAATTTTTAAATGCTATAATTATTATTTGATAGGTGTTATTCATCTTAGCTAGTAGGGTTTTGGTTTCGTCAAATAGGGGGAGATTGTTGGGTATTGTATCCACGATTACCTAGATTTGAGGAAGCCCCCTGTCAAGCTAAGATGAATTCACAATGTATTTGATGAAACATTTCAAGTTGTACTTGCAGTTTCTCCACGCTAAGTGCACACCAATGTCAGGGTGCAGTAGGTCAATATACACGGGTCTGCACGACGTAATCCCTCGTTGAGCAGATCAGTGTGTTGGCCTATGTGTACTCTCTCTATTGGAGTGCACTTACTTTCAAGTACAGGACCGCTCATATGCAAGAGAAGACAAGGAGCATGGAGGATCAAGGAGCAGCTCCTAGGTGGAAGATGAAAAATCGTCCAAGGCAAATTCGACGAGAATCACCAAGTGATTCTCGCCGAATCGGCGAGAATCACTTGGTGATTCTCGCCGAATCGGCGAGAATCACTTGGTGATTCTCGCCGAATCGACGAGAATCATCAGTGATTCTCGCCGACTCCTTCTGGCCATCTCAATATGGTGCCAAGCAAGATTCGGCGAGAATCACTTCTAATTCCCGCCGAACCAGTGGTCATGCAGCCCATGAATACCAAGTCCAATTCGTTGAGAATCGAAAAGTGATTCGACGAGAATCACAAACGATTCTCGACGAATCGTCGAGAATCACTTGGTGATTCTCGCCGATTCGTCGAGAATCGTCTGCGATTCTCGCCGATTTTTACTTGGCGTTTTCTCAGATTGCTGCTGGACCGGATTCTGCTTCTGGACTTATTTGAACCGGATTTTGGGGATTCCTTTTGTGGGTCCCACAAACGGTCATATTTGAGAATACTACAGTATAAATACATGAGTATTTTTGAACAGTAAACAACGGACAAGAGAAAAAGAAAAACGAGCGACGACGTAACCCTAAATCCGCGAACTCGCTCCGCTCCGCCGCCGCCGCTCGCGTCAAGTGGTCGCCGCTGCTGATCGCTCCTCTTCCCGATCTCCGGTAACAGAAGCTTAGCAAGGCTTGTGTCTCACGCGTCTATCCGGAGATCTCTTGTCTCTCGATTCGTTGACTGGGAAAAACTCCCCCGTCCGAATCGATCGAGACGACTGATCCTAGAGTGACCGTTGGTAGACCTAGCTTGCTTCGCAACGAAGTTTGGATCTCCAAGTTCAGCAGCTGCTCTTCTTCGTAGCCGCCGATCCCGAAGCTAGCCGCCGCTCGTGTGCCGCCGCCGGTTCCGAGGAGATCTTCTCCAAGCAAGACCAAGGTCGTAGACTCTCCATCGACTTCAAGAACACGTCGTCGACCAAAGAGGAACACCGGAGTCTCCAAGAGAAGTTTGTATCACGTGTACATTCTACTTTTATTTTATTGTAAAGGAACTTTTGTTCCGCGGTGTAAGGGTTGGGTGCAACCCGATTTGTGGGAGTGTTGACTCTCACGTGTGGAAGGGCTCCTTCCATTAGTGAAGGGATTGGATTTCAATCCCATTGGAGAAGTGACCGAGTCGTCCCTTGTTGGGGAGATAGGTCGAAGGGGGAAAGTGGATGTACCCAAGTCGGGGAACCACTATAAATTTGCTGTGTATTCTGTGTTCTGTGTTTGTTGCTTTTATTGTGCAGGTACATCTGTGAATTCCGCAAAAGAACCACACGTCACCTATTCCCCCCCTCATAGGTGCACATAGCCGACACTAGGTGGACTTTCAGGTGTCGACACAACTCTTTTTGTTGTTGTAACAACTTCTCGACACTGCTTCTTTAGAATGTGTCGACATTGATTCTGTGTGTCGACACAAGCCTTCTTTTCTTTAACCTTATTAAAACTTGTTGTGTGTCGACACATCTCTTTTGTGTCGACACAAGTACTTCTTTACTTTAACTTTGTTTAAGCTTTGATGTGTGTCGACATAAGTCCTGTGTGTCGACACAGTTGATGTTTACAAATACTTCTGTGTGTCGACACTGCCTCTATGTGTCGACGGATTTGATGTTGACAAATACTTCTGTGTGTCGACACTGCCTTTTGGTGTCGACACAGTTGATGTCAACTTTGCTTCTCTGTGTGTCGACTGAGCTTCACTGTGTGTCGACACATTCCTTCTGGTGTCGACACAGTTGATTCTGCTGTTGACTCAGCCTTTCCAAGTGTCGACACAATTAACTTCAAGTGTCAACACAGCTTTTCTCCAGTGTCGACACAAGCCTTCATTAGTGTCGACACTACTTCTCTAGGTGTCGACACATGGACTTAGAAATTTTTCTGCATTTCCTGCAATTACTTGCCCTGCACATATAAACTCAAAACACATCAAATACACCTTGATGTATATCATTGAGTAGGGTGAGGCTTCTTCAAATCTGGTACACATTTTCCAATGTACCCAACAAAGGGCTACGTCAAATCGCTGAACAAAACTCACATTGGTAACCGACGGTAGCGACGGCACCGTCCCTTCAGGCCCTGTCGTACTAGCCTGGCTGTCCTGCTGCAAAGTCTATGGCTCCTCTATCTGCGGTGTGACCTCCTAAAAAGGAAGACATAGCAACCGTTAGTCAAAAGACTAAGTGGCTTCACATCCGCTCGACTGGCGACTCCTCGGCACCGGGCGGAGAAAAGAATAAGGGTACAATATATAATAAGTAATATAAGCAAATACAAGCAGGTGGAATAAGTATAATATGATTAACAATATTTAATCTAGCAGTTCTACATGAGCTATACAAACCTTCAAGTATAAGTAACTACAACAGAAAGTAACTTAACTTATAAGGATGCACATACAAGCTTATAAGTTAAGGATCAGTTTAACATTAAGTAACTCATCGTATAGGAGTGACCATACAAACTTATATGATTAGTATCTTGTAGGTGCAATGTAATGTAATTATATGTATACAATGCAATGACTCACTCATGATCACGCACATGCAACCGCTATGTCGACACAGACTTGTAATTCCCACTATTCGAGCAGGTAGCTAACCTCTCAGGAATCAACCGCCGTGGCCAGGCAGCGACAGTAGAGCGGGCTTCTCTACTACTAAGCGGGCATCCACACTACTTCACTTAGTCCTTCGTAAGCCTCAACGGTAAGAACACAACAGCAGAGCCCCCGCTCGTGTACTATGGCCCAGCGGGAGTCTCGGGTAGATGTGCACCGAGAACCAAGCCCCGAACAGGCCTTGTGTTACCTGAAAGGAGCCTCAGAAGAAAGCACGAGGACCAAGCCCAACCATTCACTTAGCACAGAAGGATCCTCGGGACATGAACACCTAGGACCAAGCCCAATCGCCCAAAGTCTAACTATCAACTCCCATTGGTGTGACGACTGGCGAGCCCGTAGACCTACACTATCCTTGACCCAGGATTACGACACCGCATGTCGACTCACACCGCATGCAATTTCACATCACCGTGGCACGGAAGGAGCCTCGGAGAAAGCATGAGGACCAAGCCCACCCGTCCGCTCGGCATGGAAGGAGCCCCGAGAAATGAGCACTGAGGACCAAGCCCAACCATCCATTTATAACTCATCTCAACACTAACCAATTCAGTGCGGTCAACACTCGCACTTACACCCTTTCACAATGCTACCCGTATGGAGACACCACTCTAAGCATTGGACTACTAAATTCATTCCGTTAAACAATCATTCACATGGCCATAGGTTATCATTCTACAATTCATTTCCAAATGATTTCAACACATTATTGACATGATGCACATTTTTATTGGTTTACCAATTTCTACCAATTCATTTAGTTTGAGTACGCTTCACTTCACAAATCAATTTCATGGAATCCAATTATTAAACTTCATCAATAATAAAACTATGATGGTTAACCTAAAAAGTTCACCAAACCTCAAGTTAATTTGCTGCATTATCTCTACCGAGTCCAAATCCAAAGTTATACCAAACCCAGAATTCTTATTACAGAACATTATCAGGACAGCAACTTGGACCATAGATTCCCGAAGCTACAGGAATCCGGTGAAGGCGTGTAATCCCACGATGGAAAGGTCTTTCCATGAGTTACAACTTTCATATACAAGCCACGACCCAGATTTGAGAGTAACACACCTGAAATTGGCTTCAAAATCCGCTGCGTACAGAACACAATTTCTACATGCTCGGTTTGTCGGCCGTCAAATTCATTCAGACTTTCCTATGGCTACAGACTTCGCTTGAAATCGTGAAATCACTCGTTGGAAAGGTAATTTCAAGGACTTCAACTTTCACGTTTTGTCGAAAGCCCAGTTCTGAACATATCACAACTGAAAATGGCCCGGAAGATTGCTGCGTGCAGAACACAGATTCTGCGCGCATCTTAAGGCGGAATGAACCACATCGGTTCATCTTCCTCCTCAAGTCGATCTTCCCCAAATCACACCAGAAATTCCTCCTCCCTTATTCACCCTCATAAGGCCATTACTCTTCACGAAACGATCCCCCATCTTAACTTAGAAGAATGGAGAGGTTGAAGACACCACTATCCTTAGAGCATAAGCCCTAGAACATCCTCTTCCTAGGGAAATCATCATCTCGCAAGTCTAAACTCTCTTGAGTCGACGTCTCGCCTAGATATATCTATAGATCTAGGACCAAGGGAGAGGGGAGGAAGCTCACCTCATTTCCGGCGTTTTCACCATTTCCGGCCAAGGATATTGTAACTCTTCGCCGCGGCATCTTCATCTCCTCGACGGTGGTGGTTCTTCTCCTCTTCGACTTGCTCCAGCAGTATCTCCCTCTCTACAGCAGTTTCTCCAGGAAGAAGTGTTGGAATGAGGAGTGAAAATGGCTAGGGTTTGCACATCCCTTATAAGTGAAAGTGACACAGGTTGGGACACGCCGGTGTCCTTACCCGTATCCTGCTCGGGCGAAGCATTACAGGCGGTTACCTGACGTTTCGACACGCCTGTGTCCCTACCCGTGTCCACATGACACAGCCATGTTCTCTAGTCGTGTCCTCCTCTGGACACGCCTCGTCGAGCTCATCTCGACACACATGGGTAGGGACACCCCCGTGTCTCTACCCGTGTCCTTCTCGGGGTACACTCGTCGATCTCAACTCGACGGACACGGGTAGGGACATGCCCATATCTCTACCTGTGTCATCTTCACATAAGTAGTGACACGCCCGTGTCACTACCCGTGTCCTTCTCTGGACATACTCGAGTCATCGACTTGAGAGCTGGCCTCTCCCACATGGGTAGGGACACGCCCGTGTCTCTACCCGTGTCCTATTCTGTACCGATTTCTCCTCCCATTTACAAGTGCAGCCCCGCTGTCAACACTTCTCTGAGCCCAAGTCATCTCTCCTGACTCAAAAACACGCACGAGGGTCCCAGTGCGAATCGGGACGTTACAAATCCTATAAACAAAATAAAAGATTTCGCCCCCGAAATCAGGCTAAGGCTATTGGAGAAAAAATCATAACAGAAGATAAAATATGCTTTTAAACAAAATTACCTGGAGGAAATAATTCTGGGTAGCCTTTTTGCATCAAGGCCATCAACTCCCATGTATATTCCTCCTTCCCATGATTAGGCCACGGCACCTTCACCAAAGGAACACTTTTGCGGCACAAAATTCTTGTCTCATTGTCTACGATCCGCACCGGCTCTAGTCGCACAGGCCTATCAGTCGCCACTGCACCATCAGTGGTGGGGTTATATTGATCAGGCCGCTACAGCGCATTTCGAAGTGACGACACATGGAACACGTCATGAAGATTTTCTAGCTCGGGCGGTAACTCCAACCGATAGGCCAAGGGGGCAATCCTTTCCAGTATAGTGTATGGCCCAACATACCTTGGGATGAGCTTTTTCACTCCACGCACCCGTGACACTCAATGCATCGGCCGGATTTTCAGAAACACTTTATCACCCACTTGAAACTCCACTATCTAGTGCTTTGCATTATAATACTTCGCATGCCGACTTTGAGCCTCCAACATGCGATCATGTATTAGTCTAACCACCGCATCAGTATCATCAATATACTCAATCCCCATGGCCTTCGGGTCTTCATCTTGCACCCAAGACAAGGGGGTTCTTCACCTTCTTCTGTAAAGGCGTCATGGGGCGCCATGCCGATGCTCGCCTGATGGCTATTGTTGTAAGGAAATTCAACTAGTTGTAAGAGCCTTTCCCACGGCTCTCCTCTTTCCAATACACACAACCTCAATAGGTCCTCCAATGTCCTGGTGGTCCTCTCAAACTGCCCGTCCGTCTGAGGATGAAACGCGGTGCTAAAGGTAAGGCGCGAACCCAAATACGCATGTACCGCCTTCCATTACTTAGAGGTAAACTGACCATCACGGTCAGAAATGATTGTCTTGGGCACGCCATGGTAACGTACAAACTACTCGACAAATAGGCGTACTAAGACATCCACGTGAGCCTCTTTCTTCATAGGGATGAACCAGACTACTTTTGTCAGACGATCAACGATCAACCACACCGAATCATTCCCTGAGCGTGAGCGAGGTAACCCGTGAACGAAGTCCATGGAGATATCCTCAAACTTCCACTTGGGGATGGGCAATGACTGTAACAAACCATCGGGGCTCTTGCATTCCACCTTCACTCTTTGACAGGCTTCGCAATGTGTAACAAAATATCTGACATCATTCTTCATACCCGGCCAACACATAGTCTTCCGCAAGCCGGCATACATATTGGCAATGCCCGGGTGCACTGAATACTAAGAGTAATGAGCCTCTCTCAAGATATCCTCCCGGATTTTACTGGCCTTGGGAATGTAGAGCCGGCCGCGAAAATAAACGAGGCCATCTTTTAGTGTGTACTCGTCGGTAGTCCCATCTTCGATTGACTTGATTGTCGGGGCCAAAACCGCATCCCTTCCTTGCTCCGCCCGGATTCGATCCCGTATATTGCAAACTATGCTCATGGTTGCCAAGTACTCCGTGTACCTTTCCGAAGGAACCTTATACACCAAAGTAATCTCCATCTCGTCGAGCACCTGAGCTAACTCCATGCACATCAACCGAGACTCTGAGCTCGAGTCCGGTAATTTTCTGCTCAATGCATCAGCCACCGAGTTCGCCTTTCCAGGGTGGTAGTTCAGGGTGAACTCATAATCACACAGAAACTCCAACCACCGTCGTTGTCTCAAATTAAGTTCCTTCTGAGGGTGAACATACTTTAAATTTTTATGGTCTGAAAAGATCTCGCAGTGGACGCCGTATAGATAGTGCCTCCAAACCTTCAAGACGAACACCACTACTCCCAATTCCAAATCATGAACCGGGTAATTGACTTCATGCTTCTTCAGCTGTCTTGAGGCGTAAGCAATCACGTGCCCGTGCTGCATCAATACCGCTCCCATCCCCTGATACGACGCATCGGTGTAAACTTGAAATCCTTCCTTCCCATACGGAAGTGCTAGGATGGCGGCGGATGTAAGTCTATCCTTCAGCTCTTGGAATGCAGCTTCACACTGTGGAGTCCACTCATATGGCACACCTTTCTTTGTCAAGGAATGTAAGAGGAAGGGTAAACTTTGAGAATCCTTTTACGAACTTGCGATAGTACCCGACAAGTCCAAGGAAGCTCCCCATATCAGTCGATGACTTCAAGGGTGACCACTCCTTCATGGTACGCACCCTGGCCGGATCCAACGCTAGTCCAGCTCTACTGATCACATGACCCAAGAAAGCAACCTCTTTAAGCCAGAATTAGCACTTGCTGAACTTGGTGAACAAGGCGTGCTCTTTTAGCTTCTTCAATACCAAGGTCAGGTGCTCGATATGCTCCTCCTCCGTCTTTAAGTAGACTAGGATGCCATCGATGAAAACGATGACGAAGATGTCCAAATATGGCTCAAACACCTTATTCATCAGACTCATGAAGGCCGAAGGGGCATTTGTGAGACCAAACGACATTACAGTGAACTCGTACAGTCCATATCTTGAACTAAAGGCCAATTTTTGGATGTCCCCTTCTTATATCCTCAACTGATAATACGCCAAGCGCAAATCCAACTTAGAAAACCAATGCGCTCTGTTAACCCCGAAATCGGCGATCCTTCCCAAGGAAGACAGCTCGCTCATCACGGCCTGCCCCGGGTTCCTCCTGGAGGCCGTGATGCCCTAGGTTGGGCGGACAGAATTCTCTGTCCGCTCAGGCCGCGCGGCCTGCGCGGTCTCAGCGGCTTGACCCCTCAGGCCGCGCGCCTTTTCTTGGTCGGCAGGGTCTGCGGACTGCTTCCGTAGTTCGCCTCTGCATACCGCCCCCCTTTTTCAGCTTAACTGCAAGGTTGTTTCCGCAGGTCTCACTCTGCCGGACTCAATTCCATATCCACCCAAGCCGCCAGACAGCTACCACGGCTTCTACCTCGTCAACATGCGTGGCCTGCCTCGCTAGTCTGGCAGGTCGCAACTCCTTTGTCGCCCAGCAGCATGGGCAGCCACCTTCGCCAGTCCGCCTAAGGAGTGTGGACTCCAACCCCGCCACTATTCGCAGAAATCAACAGCAACACCCCGTTCATTACGAGCTCGGCGGACTCAAAGTGTGGTCAAGACATCCAGCCCGCCTCCATTGGTGAACCCCAACAACAACATCCAGAACTCCCTCAAAGCAGTCCCAGACCGCCCAGTCTTCCGCGGACTCTGCGGACTCAGCAGGCGCTCCTCCGCTCGCATTCCCTTTGCTCACAGTTCAGCTGTGGCGGACTTCGCGGATTCTCCTCGCAGTCCGCCACATAGCTCCCTGCTCCCGCTTTCCAGTAGCGGGCAGTCCCTCAACTCAGCAGGGGCGGACTCAGCGGCTCCCCCTTGCAGTCCACCACTTGTCCTACAGCGTCCGCCACTTCAACAGCAGGCCGAAAATCTCAACTTAGCAGCAGCGAACTCTGCGGATTCGCCTCGTAGTTTGCCATCCAGTTCGCCATCAGCAGCTCCAGCTCCCGAACCAAGCCCCAGTCCGTGTGGTCTAGTGCGGACATAGCGGACTCCGTCTCCATCTCGCTCAAGTTACCGTCTCACCAGGGGTAACATCACCGCAAGCCGTTACCTCCTTGAACCTATAAATAGCCCCCCATGCCTCTCTTATGGCAGTGTCTCTACGCCTGGAGGGTCGTCGCTAAAGTGTTCCTGCAGACTCCGATTCTCAGACCGCGCTCCCTTCTCTGCTTAGTCGCGCGGCCTGCCATCCTCTGATCTACAGTCTGCGCGGTCTCCCATTTTCCTTTAACAGTGCGGCCTGCCGATTAAGATCCTCAGTCTGTGCGGCCTCCTCTGGCATTCTCTCCTCCTTAGCCGCCAGTTTCCCTTTGTACCCCTTTATTACTTTGTTGTAAAGGTGTACTAGCAAGTTGTAACTCTCGCTATTAGTAAAAGGAAAGCCCGTCGCAAGAGTGGCATTCAAGCCGCGGCGGGCGAAGTGTGTTGTTGTCGCTGCTAGCGGCCCCTTCTCTCTCCTTCTAGCATAGCTCTGCTCAGCTCTTCTCGGCTCCAACCTGCAAGCTCAACCGTCATATTAACCGTCTGCTCGACAACTCCTGATCAACATCCTCCTCTCTTGATCAACCTTCTCTGTTGATCAAGCCTCTCCTCTATCCCCGCAAACCCTTTGACAAGATGCTTGCTCCACTCTCGAGCACTCAGAAGCTTCCTTCTCCTCTATCCCCGGAACCTTCATCCACTTCCTCGCCTAGCTTGTGAGATCGAACACCCCCTCCGTGTTAGCTGCCCCGGTGCCGTTTCCGCGCATCAACAGTTAACACGCGACCTTCAGATCCGGTCAGACGGTGAACAGTGACAGTTAACCATGTCTGATCATCACTCAGCCGAGAATCTTGCTCCTAGTCCCAGTGAAGATCCTCTCTGGGAAGCCTTTGAGATGTCGCGCCGTGAGCATGCTCAACAATTCCAAGCAATCAACCAGATTCTTTCTGCAATCACGCAGCAATTAGACGCTCATCCAGCAATAGCTCCAGCTGCTCCAGCTACTCCAATCAACCCAGCGCCAACTTTGGAGCATCAGCAAGCTTATCCTCAAGCTTGCTCGTCAGTCTATCCTCCTCCCTATACAGCAACCTTCCCGCAAGGTCCTGCAGCTCCTCTGCGACCTCAAGATGAAGAATTTGTTGCCCGCCAAAACTTCTTCCGGGAAGCAGCCCGGGGAAGTCCTGCTAATTTTCTCAATTTTCAGGGAAGTCATCCCTACCCTGCAGCTCCTGCCTTTGCTCCTCCTGCAGCAACTTTTCCTTTTTATCCTCCTGCTTCTTTTGCAGCTGCAGCTTATGCCCCCTTCTTTCCTTATGCTGTAAGGGAGCAAGAAGAACCTTCACCATTCACAGAGAATGTTTGCCATGAGCCTACTCCAGCTAACTTTAGAGAGCCTCGACTGCCAATCTACACTGGAGAGACTGATCCAGTGAAACACCTTCAAGCTTTTGAGTCAGCCGTTGCTCTCAAAACTCTGTCAGATGCAACTGAGTGCAAGCTCCTTGTGACTACGTTTGATGGGAAAGTGAGGGACTGGTTCTATGGCCTTCGTCCTCACTCCATCACTTCCTTCGTCGATCTACGAAGGGAGTTTCTTCTCAGATTCTCTACCTCCACCAAGAGAAAGGGCGGTCCAGAAGCCCTCTTTTAGATCAAGCAATGCAGTGATGAAACTTGGTCTCAGTTTGTTGATCGATTCCAAAGAGAGATTTTGGACATCGAGATTACTGATCAAGAAATGTACAGAGTGGCTCTTATTCACGGTCTTCGTGAAGGGCCTCTCAAATTTGAAGCCAATGTTCGTGCTCCAAGAACGTACCAAGAGTTGATTGCTTTAGCCAACTCTTACATCCGAGGCGAGAAAAGCAATCCAGGCTTCGTCTCTAAGCTCTTATCAGAGAAAGATCCTTCTTATAAGCATCCTCCAAGATCTCCTCACAATCATTTACCAACTCACTCAAGAAAGGAGAGAAGGTTCCAATGCCTTCGATACTCCTTCCTGAGCCGTGAACGTGCTCAAGGCCCACTGCCGCCTCTAGCTCCTTCTCAAGCAGCAGCAGTTCATCAGCAGCAAAACAATGACTTGCATGAGTCTGATCTCGACGAGGCCATGCAAGAAGTAAGCCAAATCATGAAAGACAAGGCTAGCTACAAGAAGCCCTACCAACCAGCTGATCAAAGATCTAGGGGCCCAGAACCTTATTACGAGTTTCACAAAGAGTCAAGCCATCTAACAGAAGACTATCGAGCACTCCGCCAGCTTGTGCAGAGGATATTTCAGCAGGGTAGGATGCGCGACCTGCTTCTTGAAGAAGATCGCCCTGGACCAGCAACCTTAAAGGGAAAAGAAGTTGCGGATGTTCCCTGCTCCTCCAAAGGAGTGAACTTAGTCGAAGAGCCTCCTCTCCTCGTTGTTAACAATACCGTCGAATGCTTCGATGCCGATGAGGAGGGTTTGCTTGGAAGGCTATTCTGAGCAAGCAAAGGACTTCACAGTCCTTCAAATTCTCCTCACAGCTCTGATGGGTTATCTCAACCCTTGCTCTTTCTCTTTTCAAACATTTTCATTTTACCAAACACTTCTCAGTGTTCTTTACTTGCTTTTCAACAAAGCTTTTTATCTGGGATCTAATACTGACACAGTTCCCTTCTTGTGTTGCTTCTTCCTTTTCTCTCCTTGCCTAAGAGGTCACTACGCCAATGAGATATCGCCAAGTCTGGAATGCTCCCTCCGTAGTTTGTTCTCTGGCACCACCGCTTCGACCACATATGGCGGGAGTATACCCATATGTGTAGTGGGAGCTGTTCAATCTTTGATGTTGGGCTTCAGATTTTGGATCCTAGCCGGCATCTGACACAGAGTGTGTGCTAGGGGAGCCCTATGTGTTAGCTCTGCTGTGCTTCGCAGAGGATACATTACAGTTATGATGATCTTTGCTTGACAAGCAATGGCGATCAAGCGTAGCCTTGTCTCTTTGATCATCTCACAACTGTGATGGCCGAACACTCTTTGGTACTCTAGATCCGTGCCTTCTCGGGTTCCCACAACTCCACTGATCAATCCACAGACAAGCTATAGGCCTCTTGGCGCAACTAGTCTCATTGATCAGTGATGCTTGTGCCCAAGGCAAGAGAGCAGTGCTTCTAGCGATCCTTCTCAGGATTCTTCTCCTTGCTTTTCTCTTTTGTGCCCTCCTAGAGGACGCGCGGCCAGCCCGCTTTGAGTAGGGCTATACTCGGGATGATTTTCTCAGGCAAGTGATGCATAAGGCCCATGGGGAACACCTGTGGCAGCATTCAACCTTCTTTAGTCCTTCCGAGTATAGACCTCTTTTCTGGAAATTGCCTTCTTTCACAGGTGAACAGGTTAATCTGACCTACCAAAAGGATTCCAGCATTCATTTTGTTTATGTCCATCCAGCCATATCAACATTTAACCCTTGCAAGCCTTCTCTTCACAGGTACTTGCAAGTTATTTTCATGTCTTGTTTGCTTCTAACTCTTCTCCTTACAGAGATTAGCAAACCCTTGCAAGCCTTCTCCACAGGTACTTACAAGCTCTTTTCATATATATTGTCTGCTTTTAACTCTTCTCTTTGTAGAGGTCAACAGACACCTGCAAGTCATATCCAGGTACTTGCAGTTTAATTCATTATTCTATGTCTGCTGCTCCCTCTTCTCTTTGCAGTGGTTAGCAGACGCCTACAAGTCATATCCAGGTATGTGCAGCTTATTTTTGTATACAATACCTGCTCCTAACATTCTTCTTACAGAGATCAGCAGACACTTGCAAGCCTCATTCAGGTACTTGCAAGCTATTTTTATGGTTTACCTGCTTCTAACTCTCACTTTACAGAAAGCAGCATATCGTTGCAAGTTTCTTCACAGGTACTTGCAAGCTACCCACATATGTCATGTTTGTTCCTAACTCTCATTTTGCAGAGATCATCCGATACTTGCAAGTCTCTTCACAGGTACTTGCAAGTTACTTTCATATACTATGCATACTTTTAACTCTTCTTTTACAGAAACCAGCAAAGACTTGCAAGTTCCTTCCAGGTACTTGCAGTTCATTCTTCTTTCTTGTATACTCTTCATCCTTCCTTTTTTGCAGAGGATAAAAGGTTCTTGCAAGCCTCCATCAGGTACTTGCAAGTTATCGTGCTTTTATGTTTTCCTCTCATTTTCGTTTTGCAGAACTTAGTGGAAGACACACCTCCTTCGTTTTGCAAAGGCAAACTCAGGTACACACTCGATGTACCACCCATACATGCTTACCTTAACTTTCCTCTTACAGGAAAATAGACAGGAAGCACCAGACTTCTAAGGAGAGGCTTCAGGTTCTATCTCTCCTTGCCCCCCTTCTCTTTCCATTGGGGTGGATCACGATTTTCGCGTGTCTCCAACTTTTTTGAAGTTCTTTTCGGAACTTAAAAAAGTGCGGGGATTATGTTAACCCCGAAATTGGCGATACTTCCCAAGGGAGCCAGCTCGCTCATCACGGCCTGCCCCGGGTTCCTCCTGGAGGCCGTGATGCCCTAGGTTGGGCGGACAAAATTCTCTGTCCGCTCAGGCCGTGCGGCCTGCGCGGTCTCAGCGGCTTGACCCCTCAGGCCGCGCACCTTTCCTTGGTCGGCAGGGTCCGCAAACTGCTTCTGCAGTCCGCCTCTATAGACCGCCCCCCTTTTTCAGCTTAACTGCAAGGTTGTTTCCGCAGGTCTCACTCTGCCGGACTCAATTCCATATCCACCCAAGCCGCCAGACAGCTACCACGACTTCTACCTCGTCAACATGCGTGGCCTGCATCGCCAGTCCGGCAGGTCGCAAGTCCTTTGTCGCCCAGCAGCATGGGCAGCCACCTTTGCCAGTCCGCCTAAGGAGTGCGGAGTCCAACTCCGCCACTATTCGCAGAAATCAACAGCAACACCCCGTTCATTGCGAGCTCGGCGGACTCAAAGTGTGGTCAAGACATCCAGCCCGCCTCCATTGGTGAACCCCAACAACAACATCCAGAACTCCCTCAAAGCAGTCCCAGACCGCCCAGTCTTCCGCGGACTCAGTAGGCGCTCCTCCGCTCGCATTTCATTTGCTTACAGTTCAGCTGTGGCGGACTTCGCGGATTCTCCTCGCATTCCGCCACATAGCTCCCAGCTCCCGCTTTCCAGCACCGGGCAGTCCCTCAACTCAGCAGGGGCGGACTCAGCGGCTCCCCCTTGCAGTCCGCCACTTGTCCTCCAGCTCCAGCTCCAGAACCAAGCCCTAGTCCGCGCGGTCTAGTGCGGACATAGCGTTCTCCATCTCCATCTTGCTTAAGTTACCGTCTCACCGGGGGTAACTTCACCGCAAGCCGTTACCTCCTCGGACCTATAAATAGCCCCCCATGCCTCTCATATGGCAGGGTCTCTACGCCCGGAGGGTCGTCGCTAAAGTGTTCCTGCGGACTCCGATTCTCAGCCCGTTCTCCCTTCTCTGCTTAGTCGCGTGGCCTGCCGTCCTCTGATCTACAGTCTGCGCGGTCTCCCGTTTTCCTTTAACCGCGCGGCCTGCCGATTAAGATCCTCAGTCCGCGTGGCCTCCTCTGGCATTTCTCCTCCTTAGCCGCCAGTTTCCCTTTGTACCCCTTTATTGCTTTGTTGTAAAGGTGTACTAGCAAGTTGTAACTCTCGTTATTTGTAAAAGGAAAGCCCGTCGCAAGAGTGGCATTCAAGCCGCGGCGGGCGAAGTATGTTGTTGCCGGTGCTAGCGGCCCCTTCTCTCTCCTTCTAGCATAGCTCAGCTCAGCTCTTCCAGGCTCCAACCTACAAGCTCAACCGTCATATTAGTCGTCTACTCGACAGCTCCGGATCAACCTTCTCTGTTGATCAAGCCTCTCCTCTATCCCCTCAACCCCTTTGACAAGCTGCTTGCTCCACTCTCGAGCACTCAGAAGCTTCCTTCTCCTCTATCCCCGCAACCTTCATCCTCTTCCTCGCCTAGCTTGTGAGATCGAACACCCCCTCCATGTTAGCTGCCCCGGTGCTGTTTTCGCACATCAACATGCTCCTACCAGTTGATCAAACAGCTCGTCGATCCGGGGTAGCGAATAGGTGTTCCACACTGTCAGTCGATTTAGCTCCCGATAGTCTATGCATAACCGCAAGGTTCCATCCTTCTTCTTGACGAACAATACAGGGGCTCCCCAAGGTGACGAACTGGGGCGAACAAACCCAGACTCCACCAGTTCTTGCAGTTGAACTCTATACTCCGCGAGTTCTTTCGGGGCCATTCGGTAAGGGGCCCGGGATACAGGCTTGGCACCCGGTACTAGTTTAATTTGAAAATCAACCTCTCTATGCGATGGTAATCCTGGCGGTTTCTCAGGAAATACCTCGGCAAGTCCCGCACTACTCGTACATCCTTTATATCCAATGCTACCTCCTTCAACTCGAAACAGATCATGAAGACTTCATCCCCCATCATATGGACTTTTAAAGCCTGAACTGAAGATAACAACATACGAGGTGCGAATTTAATACCTTGGAAGATGACATCGATGTCTCCATGCCTCAAGTAGATTCGTTTCTCTGCACAATCAATCCTTGCGAAGTGTCAGTCCAACCATGTCATGCGCAGAATGATGTCAAATTCCAGCATTCTCAAGACTGTGGCAGGAGTATAAAAGGCTTTTCCCCTAATAGGTATCTCAAATTCGCACTTGGCGGTTGTAATCATCTCAGAGCCATCCGGGAGGCATACTCGTTGGGCTATGCCAGTAAAATATTATACACCCTCCGTGTCTTTAATGAAGTCCTCAGACACAAAGGAGTGTGAGGCACCGGTATCGAAGAGCGCATAGGCCGTCTTCCCGCCTACTACCACGGTGCCTAAGTACCAATAACCAAAACTCAACACTAGGTATCTAGTATGTCTTAAGTAACTTAAGTTTAACAATGAAAATGTGAAAACTAACTGCCACGTACCTGCAATCACATCCTGGGGATTTCGCTCCTGTGCCATGTCCAGCACGAACACTTGATCTCGAGCCAGTCCGGGGTTTCTTCCTCGTGGTCCTCGTCCTAGACCACGCATGTGTCCCTTCCCTTGAGGAGCTGCCTGGAGGGAGAGCAAGAGGAACATTCCCAAACAACTGCGGGAAGTAACGTCGAATGTGGCCCGGCTGGTTTCATTCGAAGCACATCCGCCCATAGCGCCCCTCTGGTTGCTGAAATTGTTGAGGCTGTGGCGGTGGAGGCAATGAGGGCTGCTGCGGAACCGGATGCTCCACTCTATAATTTCGGTGGAAATGCCCGCCGCCCCTTTGATGTCCTCTTCCTCCTCTATAGTCATGTCTCTTTCTATTACTTGGGCCATCTTCCATCACGCCCTCTACAGGTCTCTTACCACTTCCCAAGTGGTCCGCCTCCAATCTCTTCGCCATGTCGATTATCTCCACCAAGCTGGAGTCCGCTATAAACAAAAGGGCCTGCCTCAGGGGATCCTGCAACCCTTTGTAGAAGCGCTTGGCATATCCTCTATCATCCAAATCATATGAGTCTGCGAACCTCGCGAGATGTTGCAACTTTCGCTGATATTCCGTAACCAATTTTTATCCTTGCTTCAGCAATAGGAACCTCTCTTCGAGTTCATCTCGAGCGGTAGAGGGAATAAAGTGTTCCAAGAAGACACCCGAGAACTCGCTCCAACTTATCTTTGTATAAACTCGCCCTTGGAAGGTGGAGCCCATGAGGGACTTCCACCACCTCTAAGCATGTAGTTCCAAGACGGACACCGCCAAAGTTACAGCCATGTTGGCTGGACAACGGATCCCCGCCAATAACTCCTGCACTGTGTCAAGCCATTCCTCTGTGCGTACGGCCGACTCCATCCCAAGGTAGGCGGGAGGGGAGAGAGCCCGAAAGGTGCTCAGCCAGTTATATCCCGGAGCCTATTGTTGAATTGGAGGCTGCTGAGCCCTAAAGGCATCCAGGATGGCGGTGAGCATCTGTCCCAACTTGGATTGTTGGAACTGAGTTGGTATGGAAGGGGCAGGAGTGCCCCCCCCCCCCATCGGCTCAACGTGCACTGGAATCTACACGTAGAATACAAACGTATGGTCAGGTTGGCTAAACTTAAGGTCAAAGTTGGACATACTTAGTGTGAATTACATATGGGCACATCACTGCTTTTGCTAAGTAAGTTTGTCCCAAACTGAATAATCGAACGGGGGTGGTAACATTGTTGAATGACTTCTTTAGTTGAGGATTGTGGCAAGCTGATACCATTTGTAAGACCCCCCCCCCCCCTCACGGATCCCAAAACACGACACGAAGGGGGGTCTTATGCCTAGAACAACCGCCTTGCGGTAGCATTAACACATGGGCTAACCTGTACCACGAGACGTCTATTCTGCTGGCTACAACCAATATCAATATATGCCAACCCAGCCAAAACATAGTATCAAGATGTCAAATCCACACAAAACATAATAGTCCAAAATACATCAAAATAGAGAAGCTACAACATGCTTCTTCAAAGTATCAGAGTACAGCTAACATATGCCCAAAAGGGCTACGTCAAATCGCTCATCAAAACTCACATCGATAACCGACGGTAGCGACGGCACCGTCCCTTCAGGACCTTTCGTCCTGGCCTATCTGTCCTGCAGCAAAGTCTGTGGCTCCACTATCTGCGGGGTGACCTCCTAAAAAGGAAGACATAGCAACCATTAGTCAAAAGACCAAGTGGCTTCACATCCACTCCCCCGGCGACTCCTCGACACCGGGCGGAGAAAGGAACAAGGGTACAATATATAATAAGTAATATAAGCAGGTACAAGAAAGTGGAATAAGTACAATGTGATTAACATTATTTAATCTAGCAGTTCTACATGAGCTATAACAAACCATCAAGTATAAGTAACTACAACAGGAAAGTAACTTAACTTATAAGGATGTCCATACAAGCTTATAAGTTAAGGATCGGTTTAACATTAAGTAACTCATCGTATAGGAGTGCCCATACAAAATTATACGATGAGTATCTTGTAGGTGCAATGTAATGTAATGATATGTATGCAATGCAATGACTCACCCATGATCACACACATGCAACCGCTATGTCGACATAGACTTGTAGTTCCCACTATTCGAGCAGGTAGCTAACCTCTCAGGCATCAACCGCTGTGGCCAGACAGCGACAGTAGAGCGGGCTTCTCTACTACTAAGCGGGCATCGACACTGCTTCACTTAGGCCTCCATATGCCTCAACGCTAAAAACACAACAGCAGAGCCTCCCTCGCGTACTATAGCCCAGCGGGAGTCTCGGGTAGATGTGCACCGAGAACCAAGCCCCGAACTGGTCATATGTGACCCGGAAGAAGCCTCAGAAGAAAGCACGAGGACCAAGCCTAACCGTTCACTTGGCACGGAAGGAGCCCCGGGACATGAACAACGAGGACCAAGCCCAATCGCCCAAAGTCTATCTGTCAACTCCCGTCGATGTGATGACTGGCAAGCCCGTAGAAATGCCACACTATCCTTGACCTAGGATTACGACCCCTCGTGTCGACTCACACAACATGCAATTACACATCACCGTGGCATGGAAGGAGCCTCGGATAAAGAACGAGGACCAAGCCCAACCGTCCACTCGGCACGGAAGTAGCCCCGGGAAATAAGCACTGAGGACCAAGCCCAACCGTCCATTTATAACTCATCTCAACACAAACCAATTCAGTGCGGTCAACACTCGCACTTACACACTTTCATAATGCTACCCGTAGGGAGAAGCCACTCTAAGCATTGTACTACTAAATTCATTCAGTTAAACAATCATTCACATGGCCATAGGTTATCATTCTGCAATTCATTTCCAAATGATTTCAACACATTATTGACATGATGCGCATTTTTATTGGTTTACCAATTTCTACAAAATCAGTTTGTTCGAGTACGCTTCACTTCACAAAACAATTTCATGGAATCTAATTATTAAACTTCATCAATCATAGAACTATGATGGTTAACATAAAAAGTTCACCAAACCTCAAGTTAATTTGCTACATTATCTCTACCGAGTCCAAATCCAAAGTTATACCAAACCCAGAATTCTTATTACAGAACATTATCAGGATAGCAACTTCAACCGGATATTCTCGAAGCTACAGGAATCTGGTGAAGGCATGTAACCCCACGATGGAAAGGTATTTCCATGTGTTACAACTTTCATATACAAGCCACAACCCAGATTTGAGAGTAACACACATGAAATCGGCTTCAAAGTCCGCTGCGTATAGAACACAATTTCTGCATGCTCGGTTTGTCGGCCGTCAAATTCGTTCAGACTTTACCATGGCTAGACACTTTGCCTGAAGTAGTGCAACCACCCGTTGGAAAGGTAATTTCGATGACTTCAACTTTTGTGTTTAGTCAAAAGCCTAGTTCTGAAATATCACACCTGAAAATGGCCTGGAAGATCGCTGCGTGCAGAACACAGATTCTGCGCGCATCTTAAGGCGGAATGAACCACATCGGTTCATCTTCCTCCTCAAGCCGATCTTCCCCAAATCACACCAGAAATTCCTTCTCCCATATTCACCCTCATAAGGCCATTACTCTTCACTAAATCATCCCCCATCTTCACTTAGAAGAATGAAGAGGTTGAAGACACCACTATCCTTAGAGCGCAAGCCCTAGAATGGCCTCTTCCTAGGGAAATCATCATCTCGCAAGTTTAGACTCTCTTGAGTCGACATATCGCCTAGATATATCTACAGATCTAGCACCAAGGGAGAGGGGAGGAAGCTCACCTCATTTCCTGCGTTTTCGCCATTTCTGGCTAAGGATCTTGTAACTCTTCGCGACGACATCTTCTTCTCCTCGGCGGCGGTGGTTCTTCTCCTCTTGGACTTGCTCCAGCAGTTTCTCCCTCTTTACAACAGTTTCTCCAGGAAGAAGGGTTGGAATGAGGAGTGAAAATGGCTAGGGTTTTCACATCCCTTATAAGTGAAAAGTGACACGGGTAGGGACACGCCCGTGTCCTTACCTGTGTCCTGCTCGGGCGAAGCATTACAGGCGGTTACCTGACGTTTCGATACACAAACACGGGTAGGGACACACCCGTTGTCTCTACCCATGTCCTTCTTGGAGTACACTCTTCGATCTCAACTCGACGCACACGGGTAGGGACACGCCTGTGTCTCTACCCGTGTCATCTTCACACGGGTAGTGACATGCCCGTGTCACTTCCCATGTCCTTCTCTGGCATACTCGAGTCGTCGACTTGAGAGCTGGACTCTCCCACACGGGTAGGGACATGCCTGTGTCTCTACCCGTATCCTATTCTGTACCGATTTCTCCTTCCATTTACAAGTGCAGCCCACTGCCAGCACTTCTTTGAGCCCAAGTCAGTTCTCCTAACTCAAAAACGCGTACGAGGGGCATTTTATAACGGTCCAGGCCCATCAACATGGGTCCCAGCTGGAACCACCGGCCTACCAGAGTCCAGACCCTACTGGTAGTCAGCCTATCACATTCAAGCCTGCAGGCTATGCACCCCAACCCCTCTCCGCGCATGTTTATCAGTAGCGGCGGGTTGTTGCCACTGGGTCTCGAACTTAGGACCTTGATAAGAGAGATTTCTTCCACTCCCTCATCACCAAGTGAGCTGCAGCTCAGTTGGTGATGAGGGAGTGGGGGAAAGCTCTCTTATCAAGGTCCTGGGTTCGAGACCCAGTGGCAACAACCCGCAGCTCACTTGGTGATGAGGGAGTGGTGAAAAGCTCTCTTATCAAGGTCCTAGGTTCGAGACCCAGTGGGAACAACCTGTCATTGCTGATAAACAGGCGCGGAGAGTGGTTGGGGTGCATGGCCTGCAGGCTTGAATGTGATAGGAGGACTACCAGTAGTGGGCCCGGGTCTGGACTGTAGTAGGCCGACAGTTTCAGCTAGGACCCATGTTGATGGGCCTGGACCGTTATAAAAAGTACAGCTCCCTTGGTGATGAGGAGTTGTTTGAAAACTCCTTATCAAGGAGGTCTCGAGTTCGATCCCCGGCTTCAACAACCCGCCTGTGGACGGAGAGGGGTTGGGGTGCATGGTCTACAGACCTGGTTAGGCTGAACCCTTTCGAGCATGGTGCTGAGGGTACAGGCGGTCGTCCTTACGAGCTTGGGGCTGGGGAGGCCGTTACAAAAAGTGCACTTTTTATAACGGTCCAGGCCCATCAACCTGGGTCCCAGCTAGAACCGCCGGCCTACCAGAGTCCAGACCCGGGCCTACTACTGGTAGTCAGCCTATCAAATTCAAGCCTGCAAGACATGCACCCCAACACCTCTCCGTGCCTGTTTATCAGCAGTGGCGGGTTGTTGCCACTGGGTCTCGAACCCAGGACCTTGATAAGAGAGCTTTCCGCCACTCCCTCATCACCAACTGAGCTGCAGCTCAGTTGGTGATGAGGGAGTGGCAGAAAGATCTCTTATCAAGGTCCTGGGTTCGATACCCAGTGGCAACAACCCGCCACTACTGATAAACAGGCACGGAGAGTTGTTTGGGTGCATGGCTTGCAGGCTTGAATTTGATAGGCTGACTACCAGTAGTGCGCCCGGATCTGGACTCGGGTAGGCCGGCGGTTCCAGCTGGGACCCATGTTGATGGGCCTGGACCGTTATATTTTGTTTTATGTGACGCTTCACGTAAGTGTTCCTTTCTGAGTTTATTTTTGTACCTTACTGTTGTACTTTATTTCATTATTTGTTTTGGTCTTGGGTTGGTACCCCTTGAACTTTGTTTACTTTTGGCTTACTTTTTGGCAATTCATGCGGGTTAAAACTCCAAAAATTATTTAGAGCACGCGGCGCCCTGGGTGATTTATTTGGAAAATGCGGAATTGGGTTTTATTTAGAAAACGGGGCGCACGGATTTATTATTTGGATATAAAATAGTGAAATCGAGTTTTAACGAAAGGAGGCAAGTGCACCTATCGTGAGTAGTACAGGATATTCAGTGTGGAATATCAAGGTCTATTCCGGTGTGGAATATCAAGGTCGTATTATTCTCGGGGTCGGGTTGATTATTTCTACACTTCCCTGGAGGGGACTATTATTTTACCGATATTTTAACTTGTCGGGTTAATTTTTAAATATATAAAATAAAAAATGACAGAAAATGAAAGCATAAAATATGGCGTCGATGAAGAGCTTAGCACAATCGCATCGAATTGAATTAGAACTAAAAAAACTTTTAATAAAAAGAGATCCTAAGTTTCAAAATAATTAAGGCGGAGATTTGGCCGTGGAGGTTCCATTAAAATAAGCTCACGTATCTCTAGGACTATCGCTCACCCGAACATTAAGACTATTCAACCGGGCTCTCGTTCGACGAAGGATTACTCTTAATGCCTGCATTACGCTAAGAATCCTGCTATTGGGTGGGGAACCCAATCTGGTAGAGTTTGCGCTCCTCCTCTCTCGAGGGTTAGTGTGGAACTTCATTTACCAAGGGGCGATCGGTTTATACACACGGCCTCTCGGCTAGCTAGAGTATGGACTATGGAAATAGAGCCCACACATTGATTATGTGGTTCTACGCTTCGTAAACCCGAGGCAAACCTTAAGTTAATTTAATTAATTAAAAAAACAGGACCTTTAATTATTTAAAGCTATTTTATCTGTCCCAATGCTCTTCAATACTGAGGGTTAAGAGCGGGTAGCCACTCATCGTAATGGGGACGGCTTGCGAGAAAAAGCAATAAAATGAAAGGGAAAATGAAAGCGATAAAAGAAAGCAGTAAATAAAGTAGTAAAAGAAAGCAGGAAAATTCGAGTCCTACTCAAACAGGTAGGACTGAAATGAAAGCAGTAAAAGACAAGTCCCGGCTCAAACGAGTGGGCGGAAAAAATAAAGCGAGTCCTACTCAAACGAGTAGGAGAAAATAAATACACACACACACACTCTACTGAAAGTAAACACACACACTCGCTCTACTGAAAATGAAAACTCACACACCCAAGTCCTACTCAAATGAGTAGGAGAAAATAAAGCGGGTCCTACTCAAACGAGTAGGAGAAAATAAATGCACTCGACAGTAAATTAAAACACACTCACTCTACTTAATTGAAAACACACACACACTGCAGGAAGTAAAACACACTCACACAACAGAAATGAAAATACTTCACACACTCTACTTGAATTGAAAACGCACGCACTCTACAGAAATAAAAACGCACGCACACACTCTACAGAAATGAAATAAAGCGGTAATAACTAACTCATACACGCACACACACGTACAAAAAATAAGAAAAAATAAGTTGCTGAAAAATTAAAACCACTGCATTTCTACCGCTAGAATGTGGTAGAAATGCATAAAATGCAGAAATAAAACTTCAACGAGCAATAATGTTTACAAATAAACGCAAAATGTAAGAGCTCAAAAAATTAAAACAAATACTTTTCTACCGCTAGAATGCGGTAGAAATGCATAAAAAGAAGACAGAAAAATTAAACTAGCAAAAGTTTAAAATGAAAAATGGAAATGTTCTAAAAATTAAAACAACTATATATTCACTCCTATAACTCCGTAAAAGTTCTAAAAAAGTGAAAATAAAGAAAAAAGAATGAAAACGTTTTACATCCTAAATAAGAAAAACTAAGTTAGTTAAAAATGAAAATCACTTTCAAAATGCTCTTACGGGTCTATAGGAATGAAATAAAAGCTATAAAAAATCCTAAGTTTAATAAAGTGAAGTAAAAATAACGAAAACGTAAAAATATTAAGCTATACTCATACACACACACACACCCGTTTTAAAGATAAGAAAAACATAAGAAAAATAAAATTACATAGGGGAAAGTTGCTTTGATCGATTCCAAAGACATAATAAGAGAAGAAAAACACATTTATTAAGTAAAACGAACGAGTTACAACGAAAGTTAAAAACAAAAACGAAGGAGAGGGGGAGAAAATCCCTTACAAGGCATTAGAATTCATCTAAGCAACATAACCCTACACAAAATGTATGCAAAAAGAGGAACAGGAATTCAAACAGAAGCTGAATATTTATAGGGAAAATTTTCATGGTACACGCCCTCTGACATGGGCGTGTCAGGGGGCGTGTCAGCACTGTACAAGATTCGATCTGGCGATTTGACGACAACATTGACTTCGCGGCGGTCCACGTGGAAGTCACACTCATGTCTCTGGTGAAACGGACGTGTAGCAGGGCATGTCGGGGAGGTCGATCTGGGCGCGAGTTGCGTCGAAAAGTCGGTGCGCTGTCTTGTCGGGCCAGGTGGAGGAGTCATGCCCTCATTCACGGGCGTGTCGTTGGGCGTGTCGGGTCGGTGGACGATCATTGTGCGCGGTTTCGTCGAGCTTGTTTGACACTGGTTAGGTCACGGCCGTGTCATATGTGACACGGACGTGTCTTTGGGCGTGTCACACTTTTTTCTCCAAAAAATAATGGATTCCACGGGAAATGAAGTGTCACGCCCAGGTAACGGACGTGACCCAAAGTAAACGGGCGTGTACTTGCTTTTTTGGCAATGTTCCTGAAAATTTCAGGAAACAAAAATAAAGTAGGTTAGAATAATTTTTACAAAAATGAAACATTTTATTTAAGAAATTTAACTAAAAATTACGAAAAGAAACTAAAACAACTTTTTTAATGTACATAAAAATACGTATATTTACAACTTATCAAATACCCTCATACTTAAGCTTTTGTTATTCCAGAGCAAAAGTTGGAGATGAACTTATAAGGAATTAAAGAAATCCTAAGTTTAGCTACCGCTTGAATTAATTGAAAGAAAGATCTAAATAAACATCTGGGGTATAAGAGTTAAGTCCTAAATTATGACAAAAATTTAAATAAATGAAGAGTTTCAGCTAAAAACTTCTCGTTATAATCAAATAAATAGCAAAAAAATTTATTTGTTAGGTTAACAAAAATAGATTGGATTATGAAAATTTTGGCTTTAAACAAATTATAGGAAATAATGAAATTTACAAATTATGCTCTTAAAAAGATTTTAAATTAATTCTAGAATCATTTGAAATTGGCGGAGAGGGATGTTAAGGTTTATGAAGAAGGCTTTGAATTTTAGAGGTGATGGTATATTATTTCGCTCGAACCTCTGATGAATTTTTTGGTTTGAATGTGCATGTTAGGAAAACGAAATCTTATTTTCCATAACATATAAAATTTTTTAACAACTTCATAATATTCCAATGTATATGTATATGAGTAATGAAATTTTATCCTCTTACTCCGTAACATATAATCTTTTCAAATATTGGATGCCTATGTTTACGGAACGAAATCTTATTTTCATTGACATAGGATCTTTTAAGGATCAAAATCATGCCAAGTATGACATGAAAAAAAGGTGATAGGATTTTTTCTCAGAGAGAAAAATAGGTTTAATAAAAAACTTTTAAGAGCAACCTTTATAAATTAAACGTTCCTATATTTCAAAAAAAAGCTTGGAGTAAACATAATTTGAAATCTAAGATTGTTTATTTTCTAACAAAATAAATGTGCAGCAATTTAGATAGGTAGAAGTAATGCTGAAAACAAGTCTATATTTAAATAAAAAAGATAAGCATAAGAAATTCTTTAAAACTTAACCCCAGATATCTAAATCTATCGATCCCCAATTAATAAACGAATAGTAAGCAAAGAATTAATAAAATTTGCATATAAATAAATTTGCAACTAGATTTTTTGAGAGCAAAAAAGGGTTAAGAATGCGATATTCGATTTATTCATTACATAATTTCAAAAATTTTGGGGGATTTTAGGGTTTTCATTATTTTTTTGTATTGTTTTGATTATTATCTTTTTTTTGAATTTGTTCGGGTTATTCACTTTTTTTTATTTTTTTTTATTACTATCATTTTTTTGGTTTTTTTAGCGTTATTCTCTTTTTTGGGATTTTTGGATTTTCTAAAATATTTTTTGAGTTTTTTGAGTTTTTATTAATTTATAAGGAAGGGAAAAGAAAGTGGTTATTTATAAAGAAGAGAGAGGGGGAAAGAGAGAATTTCTTTTATAGAAAGAAGAGAGGGGGGAAGAGAGAGATTATTTACAAAGAAGAAGAGAGGGGGGAAAGAGAGATTTTTTTACAAAGAAGAAGAGAGGGGGGAAAGAGAAAGATTTTTTACAAAAATTTTACAAAGTAAAAGACAAAAAAAAATTGAACTTTTTGTTTTATAATTTTTTGTAATTTTTTTTGTGTTTTATTAAAAAACATTTTATTATAAAAACAAGCAAAAAAGTTTTTGGAGTTTTAAATTTATGCATTTTTTTGGTAGTTTTGTAAGTTTTTTTATTAGCGCAGAATATAAAAGTACAAAATAAGAAAACACCCCCATACTTAAATCCAATATTGTCCCCAATGTTGCAATCTAAGTATGTGGAACGATAATAGACAAAATGAAATATGTACAAAAATAAAAAGAGAGGGTAGAAGCTTCCCTAAGACGAGTTCGGGGAGGTCCATTTGGAACCGAGCATTATTAATAAAAAGAGCAGAAAGATAACAAAAAAACGAAAAATATAAACTCGGCCAAAAGGTTGCGGGTGGTAGGGGCAAGTGTGTGTGTCACTCGTAAGCTAACGTCGTAGATTATGAGCGTGTACAGAAAGGCGTTCCCCTAACGCGCACAAGAGTGTGACGTACGCCGAAGTGCGAAAAATAGATAAATAATTTTAATAATAGAAAAATTTTATTTATTTTCAAGTGTTTATTATTTTTTCAGTAAAGTTTTTTGTGTTTTTGAAAAGAAATAAAATAAGTTAAAACAAAAAATAAATACGATTTTTTTTTTATTTTTAGGAGAGGATTTTTTTCTATAGATATATATATATATGTTAAAATAACAAATTAGTATATCGATATATTTTTTGTGTTTTTACGTAGGTGTTTTTTTGGGTTTTGTGGTTTCTTAGTTTTTTAGGTTTTTGAGTTTTTTAGTTTTTATATTTTTGTTTGCTTTTTTGTTTTTTAGAGTTTTTTGTTGGTTTTTGGAGTTTTTTGGGTTTTATAGTTTTTAGTTTTTTTAGTTTTTGAGAGTTTTAGATTTTTGAGATGTTTTTTTAATGTTTTCATAAAACATAATGAACATTTTTTAGATTTTATTATTTTTTCAAGTTTTTAGTTTTATAGGTTTTTTAAATTTTTTGGGAAACAACACTATTTCATTTTTGTGTGTATGTTTTTTTATAGATAAAGATATATGAAATTATAAGTATAAAATAAACTCCTTTTTTTGTAAGTTTTTTATTTTTTATTTTTTAAGTAGTTTTATTATGATTATTATTATTATTATGTTGGCCAATTTATATATAAATATATGTAGGTAAAATTAATAGTGCTCCAGAGTTCAAAATAACGACTCGAAAAATTCCCCGGCAACGACGCCAAAAACTTGATGATATTTTGCATCAAGTCAAAAACTTGATGCGGGTTAAAACTCCAAAAATTATTTAGAGCACGCGGCGCCCCGGGTGGTTTATTTAGGAAAGGTGGAATTGGGTTTTATTTAGAAAATGGGGCGCGAATTTATTATTGGGATATAAAACAGTGAGATCGAGTTTTAACGAAAGGAGGCAAGTGCACCTATCGTGAGTAGTATATGATATTCCGGTGTGGAATATCGAGGTCGTATTATTCTCGGGGTCATGTTGATTATTTCTACTCTTCCCTGGAGGGGGCTATTATTTTACCGATATTTTAACTTGTCGGGTTAATTGTAAATATATAAAATAAAAAATGATAGAAAATGAAAGCATAAAAGATGGCGCCGATGAAGAGCTTAGCGCAACCGCATCGAATTGAATTAGAACTAAAATAAACTTTTAATAAAAAGAGATCCTAAGTTTCATATTAATTAAGACGGAGACTTGGTCGTGGAGGTTCCACTAAAATGAGCTCACTTATCTCTAGTACTATCGCTCACCTGAACATTAAGACTATTCGACCGGGCTTTTGTCCGACGAAGGATTCCTCTTAATGTCTGGATTACGCTAAGAACCCCGCTATTGGGTGGGGAACCCAATCCGGTAAAGTTTGCGCGCCTCCTCTCTCGAGGGTTAGTGCAGAACTCTATTTACCAAGGGGCGATCGGTCCATACGCACGACCTCTCGGCTAGTTAGCATATAGACTACGGAAATAGAGCCCACACATCGATTATGTGGTTCTTTGCTTCGTAAACCCGAGACAAACCTTAAGTTAATTTAATTAATTAGAAAAATAGGACCTTTAATTATTTAAAGCTATTTTATCTGTCCCAATGCTCTTCTATACTGAGGGCTAAGAGCGGGTAACCACTCATCGAAATGAGGACGGCTTGCGAGAAAAAGTAATAAAATGAAAGCAGAAAATGAAAGCGATAAAAGAAAGCAGTAAATAAAGCAGTAAAAGAAAACAGGAAAATGCGAGTCCTACTCAAACAGGTAGGACTGAAATGAAAGCAGTAAAAGACAAGTCCCGGCTCAAACGAGTGGGCGGGGAAAATAAAGAGAGTCCTACTCAAATGAGTAGGAGGAAATAAATGCACCCACACACACACTCTACTGAAAGTAAACACACACACTCACTCTACTGAAAATGAAAACTCACACACCCAAGTCCTACTCAAATGAGTAGGAGAAAATAAAGCGGGTCCTACTCAAACGAGTAGGGAAAAATAAATGCACTCGATAGTAAAGTAAAACACACACACTCTACTGAATTGAAAACGCACACACACTGCAGGAAGTAAAACACACTCACACAACAGAAATGAAAATACTCCACACACTCTACTTAAATTGAAAATGGACGCACTCTACAGAAATAAAAATACACGCACACACTCTACAGGAATGAAATAAAGCGGTAAAAACTAACTCATACACGCACGTATACGTACAAAAAATAAGAAAAACTAAGTTGCTGAAAAATTAAAACGACTGCATTTCTACCGTCAAAATGCGGTAGAAATGCATAAAATGCAGAAATAAAACTTAAACGAGCAAAAATGTTTGCAAATAAACGCAAAATATAAATGCTCGAAAAATTAAAATGAATATATTTCTACCGCTAGAATGCGGTAGAAATGCATAAAAAGAAGATAGAAAAATTAAATGAGCAAAAGTTTAAAACGAAAAATGGAAATGCTCGAAAAATTAATACAACTATATATTCATTCCTATAACTCCGTAAAAGTGCTAAAAAGGTGAAAATAAAGAAAAAAGAATGAAAAAGTTTTACATCCTAAATAAGAAAAACTATGTTAGTTTTTCTCCTACTCCTTTGAGTAGGACTTGCTTTATTTTTCACGCCCACTCATTTGAGCCGAGACTTGTCTTTTACTGCGTTCATTTCAGTCCTACCCGTTTGAGTAGGACTCGCATTTTCCTGCTTTCTTTTACTGCTTTATTTACTGCTTTCTTTTATCGCTTTCATTTTCCGCTTTCATTTTCCGCTTTCATTTTATTGCTTTTTCTCGCAAGCCATCCCCATTCCGATGAGTGGCTACCCGCTCTTAGCCCTCAGTATCAAAGAGCATTGGTACAGATAAAATAGCTTTAAATAATTAAAGGTCCTGTTTTTCTAATTAATTAAATTAAATTAAGGTTTGCCTTGGGTTTACGAAGCGTAGAATCACATAATCGATGTGTGGGCTGTATTTTCGTAGTTCATCCCCGGCAACGACGCCAAAAACCTTATGATATTTTGCATCAAGTCAAAAACTTGATGCGGGTTAAAACACCAAAAATTATTTAGAGCACGCGGCTCCCCGGGTGGTTTATTTGGAAAAGGCGGAATTGGGTTTTATTTAGAAAACGTGGCGTGCGGATTTATTATTTGGATATAAAATAGTGAAATCGAGTTTTAACGAAATGAGACAAGTGCACCTATCGTGAGTAGTACAGGATATTCCGGTGTATAATATCGAGGTCGTATTGTTCTCGGGGTCGGGTTGATTATTTCTACTCTTCCCTGGAGGGGACTATTATTTTACCTATATTTTAACTTGTCGAGTTAATTGTTAAATATATAAAATAAAAAATGACAGAAATGAAAGCATAAAAGATGGAGCCGATGAAGAGCTTAGCGCAACCGCATCGAATAAAATTTGAACTAAAATATACTTTTAATGAAAAGAAATCCTAAATTTCAACTTAATTAAGGCGGAGATTGGCTGTGGAGGTTCCACTAAAATGAGCTCACCTATTTCTAGGACTATCGCTCACCTGAATATTAAGACTATTCGACCGGGCTCTCATCTGACAAACGATTCCACTTATTGCTCGCATTACGCTAAGAATCCCGCTATTGGGTGGGGAACCCAATCCGATAGAGTTTGCGTGCCTCCTCTCTCGAGGGTTAGTGTGGAACTTCATTTACTAAGGGGTGATTGGTGCATAAGCACAACCTCTCAGCTAGCTAGCATAAACAGGACCTTTAATTATTTAAAACTATTTTATCTGTCCCAATGCTCTTCGATACTAAGGGCTAAGAGCGGGTAGCCACTCATCGGAATGGGGATGGCTTGCGAGAAAAAGCAATAAAATGAAAGCGGAAAATGAAAGCGATAAAAAAAAGCTGTAAATAAAACAATAAAAGAAAGCAGAAAAATGCGAGTCCTACTAAAACGGGTAGGACTGAAATGAAAGTAGTAAAAGACAAGTCCCGGCTCAAACGAGCGGACGGGAAAAATAAAGCGAGTCCTACTCAAACGAGTAGGAGGAAATAAATGCACCCACAAACACACTCTACTGAAAGTAAACACACACACTCTACTGAAAATGAAAACTCATACACCCAAGTCTTACTCAAATGAGTAGGAGAAAATAAAGCGGGTCCTACTCAAACGAGTAGGATAAAATAAATATAATCGACAGTAAATTAAAACACACTCACTCTACTGAATTGAAAACTCACACACACTGCAGGAAGTAAAACACACTCGCATAACAGAAATGAAAAAACTCAACACACTCTACTTGAATTGAAAACGCTCGCACTCTACAGAAATAAAAACGCACGCACTCACTCTATAGGAATGAAGTAAAGCGGTAAAAACTAACTCATACACGCACTCACACGTACAAAAAATAAGAAAAACTAGGTTGCTGAAAAATTAAAATGACTGCATTTCTACTGCTAGAATGCGGTAGAAATGCATAAAATCCAGAAATAAAACTTAAACGAGCAAAAATGTCTGCAAATAAATGCAAAATGCAAGTTCTCGAAAAATTAAAACGAATACATTTCTACCGCTAGAATGCGGTAGAAATGCATAAAAAGAAGACAGAAAAATTAAACGAGCAAAAGTTTAAAACGAAAAATGGAAATGCTCGAAAAATTAAAACAACTATATATTCATTCTATAACTCCGTAAAAGTGCTAAAAAAGTGAAAATAAAGAAAAAATAACGAAAACGTTTTACATCCTAAACAAGAAAATCTATGTTAGTTAAAAAAGAAAATCACTTTCAAAACGCTTTTATGGGTCTATAAAAATGAAATAAAAGCTATAAAAAATCCTAAGTTTAACAAAGTGAAGTAAAAGTAATGAAAACGTAAAAATATTAAGCTATACTCATACACACTGATAAGTTGTAAATATACATATTTTTGTGTACATTATTTAAGTAGTTTTCATTTTCTTTTGTTGTTTTAGGTTAAATTTCTTTAATAAAATGCTCCTTTTATTGTAAATATTTTGCTAACTTAGTTTATTTTATTTTTCAGAAATTTTCAGAATTTTGTCAAAAAAATCATGTGCCACGCCCGTGTACTGTTGGTCACGCCCGTGACCTGGGCATGACACAACAAAATCCAGTGAATCAGCAATTTTTTGAAGAAAATGCATGACACACCCGGCCACACACTCGTGTCGAATGACACACCCCGTGACCATGGCCCGTGCCACTCCAGCTCGACGAAAATGCGCTCGACGATCGTCGACCAAACCGACACGCCCATTGTCACGCCCGTGACCTGGGGCGTGACTCCTCCACCTGGCCGACAAACTGCCCAGTTCAACCTCCCCGACACGCCCACCGTCACGCCCGTGACATGGGGCGTGACATGCACGTGGACCTCCCGAAGTCAACAACGCCATCAAATCACTGAAATCAGATGATGAATATTCCCAGAAAGGCCCAATTCCACGCCCGTGACCTGGGGCGTGACCGTCGCGTTTTCAGCCGTAATGTCAAATCTCTAGTCGAATCACCGGCCGCCATTTGAATAGTAGTGACACGCCCCCTGACATGCCTGTGTTAGAGGGCGTGTCCCATGAAATTTTTGTCCATAAATTCCAGCAATCTGCTGCAGTTCCTGTTCCCTTTTCTTGAACCATTTTATATAGGGTTATGCTGCCGAGATGATTCCAAATGCTATGTAAGGGATATTTTTCCCCCCACTCTTTAGCTTTTATTTTCGTTCTTTTGTAACCCCTATTTTTACTTAATAAAATGTGTTTTTTTGTCTCTTTACATGATGTTGGAATGAATCTAAGCAACAAATTCTTATACAATCTTATTTTTATTTGTTTTGCTTTTATTTTTGTTCTTTTAAAATGGGTATGTGGGTGTATGAGATTAGTTTTTTTATGCTTTTATACTTCGTTATTTTTAGTTAGTTTTGTTCAGACTTAGTTTTTTATAGCCTTTTATGCATTCCTATAAATCTGATAAAGCATTTTCAAAGTGATTTTTATTTTCGCTAACTTAGAATTTTGTGTTTAGCTCCTAAAACTTTTCGTTCCTTTTTTCTTTACTTTCACCTTTTTAGCACTTTTACGGAGTTATAGGAATGGTTATATAGTCGTTTTAATTTTTCGAGCATTTCCATTTTAGTTTTAAACTTTTGCTCGTTTAATTGTTTTGTCTTCATTTTATTCATTTCTACCGCATTCTAGCGGTAGAAATACATTCGTTTTAATTTTCCGAGCACTCACAATTTGTATTTATTTGCAAACTTTTTTGCTCCTTTAAATTTTATTCCCAATTTTTATGCACTTCTACCGCATTCTAGCGGTAGAAATGCAGTGGTTTTAATTTTTAGATAACTTAGTTTTTTTTATTTTTTTCGCTCGTGTGCGTGCGTGTATGAGTTAATTTTTACTGTTTTATTTCAGTCCAGTAGGGTGTGTGCGTGTGTTGCATTTATTTTTGCGTACTCGTTAAGAGTTAAATGGCGTGCTTTAATTTCCCGCATACTCGTTTGAGTAAGACTTGTATGTGTGCGTTTTCATTTTATAGTGTGTGTGCATATTTTAATTCCAGTAGAGTGTGTTTACGTTCGGTAGAGTGAGGAGTGTTGTATTTATTTCCGCCTACTCGCTAGGTGTTAAATGGCAGCACTTTATTTACCGCCTACTCATTTAAGTTAAATGACAGTTCTTTATTTTTCTGTAATTATTTAAGTAGTACTTGTACTAGCATTTATTTCCGCCTACTCGCTAGGAGTAAAATGGCAGGTCTTTATTTTCCACCTACTCATTTGAGTAGGACTTGTGTGCGTGTGTTTTTTATTTCAAGTAGAGTGTGTGCGTGAGTTTTCATTTCAGTCGAGTGCGTGTGTTGGTGCATTTATTTTCTCCTACTCATTTGAGTAGGTCTTCCTTTCATTTCAGTCCTACTCGTTTGAGTAGGACTCGCACTTTACTGATTTATTTTTCTGCTTTATTTCTGCTTTATTTACTGCTTTCCTTTTATTTCTTTCACCGCAAGCCATCCCCATTCTGATGAGTGGCTAACCGTTCTTAGACCTCAGTATCGAAGATCATTAGGACAGATAAAATAGCTTTAAATAATTAAAGGACGTGTTTTTCTTATTAATTAAAATTACTTAAAGTTTGCCTAGGGTTTACGAAGCATAGACCCACATAGTCGATGTGTGGGCTCTATTTTCGTAGTCCATACACTAGCTAGCTGAGAGGCCGTGTGTATGGACCGATCGCCACTTGGTAAAGAGAGTTTCATACTAACCCTCGAGAGAGGAGGCACGCAAACTCTACCTGATTGGGTTCCCCACCCAATAGCGGGGTTCTTAGCGTAATGCGGGTGTTAAGAGGAATCCTTCGTCGGACGAGAGCCCGGTCGAATAGTCTTAGCGTTCAGGTGATCGATATTCCTATAGTTAGGTGAGCTCATTTTAGTGGAACCTCCACGACCAAGTCTCCGCCTTAATTAATTTGAAACTTAGGATCTCTTTTTATTAAAAGTATATTTTAGTTCAAATTTAATTCGGTGCCATCGAGCTAAGCTCTTCATCGGCTCCACCTTTTTAAACGCTTTTATTTTTAATGTCTTTCTCTTATTATATATAAAAAAAATATAACCTGACAAGTTAATTATCAGTAAAATAATAGTCCCCTCCAGGGAAGAGTAGAAATAATCGACCCGACCCCGAGAACAATACGACCTCGATATTCCACACCAGAATATCATGTACTACACCCGATAGGTGCACTGGCCTCCTTTCGTTAAAACTCGATTTCACTGTTTTATATCCAACTAATAAATCTGCGCGCCCCGTTTTCTAAATAAAACCAAATCCACTTTTCTTAAATAAAACCGCTCGGGACGCCGCGTGCTCTTAATAATTTTTGGAGTTTTAACCCCCATCAAGGTTTTGGCGCCATTGCCGGGGAGACTTTGAGTTGTTATTTCGAATCTGAAGTCTATTACTTTTACCTTTATTTCTAAAAACTAAAAAACAACAACAAAACTTTACTTAAAATCCAAAAACTTTAATTTTCTAGTTTATATTTTAGGGTGTATGACCTGTGGACAACCTTCGGAGTCCGAAAATTTGGATTTCGATCCTGAGATCAAATGCTCCCTTGCGCGTATTCGGTCTCAACACCGAAATCCCTCTTTGGATACCGAAGAATCCATCGGAGAACCCTCTGTTGTTGCTATGGCCGACCCCAATCCGAATGCGGCCGTCGAGCGTACAATGTCTTATTACGCCCGACCAAATTTGGAAGATACTGGGTCCAATATTGTTCGCCCAACGGTGGCGAACAATAATTTTGAGATCAAATCGAGCGTTATCCAAATGATCCAAAATGTCGTGCAGTTCGATGGACTGCCGGATGAGGACCCGAACGTTCATTTGTCTAGTTTTTTGGAAATTTGTGATACCTTTAAGATCAATGGTGTCACTGATGACGTCATTTGTTTGCGCCTTTTTCCATTCTCCCTCAAATCCAAAGCTAAGGTGTGGTTGAATTCCCTCCCATGAGGATGTATCACCACCTGGGCCGAGCTTGCGGAACGGTTCTTAATGAAGTATTTTCCTCCCTCCAAGACTGCAAAGTTACGGGCGAACATTTCTTCGTTCGTGCAGAACGATTTCGAGTCTATATTTGAGACTTGGGACCGCTTTAAAGAATTCCTCCGCAAGTGTCTGCACCACGCGCTGCCTGCGTGGTTGCAGGTCCAGATCTTCTACAATGGGCTTAACTATCAGACGCATCAAATGATTGATGCGGCTGCCGGGGGTATCTTGAATAATAAGACCCCCGAGGCTGCCCAAGCTCTTATTGAAGAGATGGCTATGAACGCCTACCAATGGAACGTCCCACGGGGACGTCCCAAGCAGGCGGCCAGCCTCTTCGAAGTGGATTCCACTGCCCATTTAGCCCTCAAGTTGAAAGGCTGACGAAGCAGGTGGCAGAGATGTCTACTGCCTCCACCACTCCGCCTTGGGCGATTCCCCCTAATGCTAGCGTAGTCAATGAATTCATAGACTACGTGGGAAATGTTGGGCGACCTTCCTTCAACCCCAACAATAACCCTTATAGTAATAACTATAATCCGGGTTGGAGGAACCACCCCAACTTCTCATGGAGCAATGTGAATAATGCACAGCACCCGCCCAATTCTTTCGCGCTCGGATTTTTGCCGCCTCCCCCTCTTCAAAAACCCTCCCCGATGGAGGAGAATTTTTCTAAATATATAGCTTCCAACAAGTCAAATATCCGGAACATCACCGGATCGCTAAAAAACTTAGAACTCCAGCTTGGACAGCTAGCGCGAATGATGTATGAGAGCGCGCTAGGGGCACTGCTGGGAAACACGGAGCCCAATCCGCGGGATAATATCAACGCTATAACCCTCCGTAGCGAAAAGGAGGTGATCGATCCAAAACGGACCGATCTGCGGGTACATATTTCACCTCCGACCCATCTTCCCCCTTCTTCGATTATGCCGCCTTTACAAATTTTAAATGAAAAAATTATTAACACGCCCTTACCGTATCCACACAAGCTCGATAGTGAGCGTAAGGACGCGCAGTACGAAAAATTTATTTATTATTAAAACAAATTCATATTAATGTTTCATTCTGCGAAGCAATTTCGCAGATGCCTAAATGTGTGAAATATTTAAAACAAATTCTTTCTAATAAACAAAACTTAGAAAATATTTCGCATATTTCTTTGAATGCTGACTGCTCAGCGGCTCTTACTAATAAATTGCCCCTTAAACGAAATGACCCGGGAAGGTTCTTCATCCCGTGCCTTTTTGGCAATATATTAGTAAAATACGCTCTTGCAGATTTAGGCGCGTGCATTAATTTGATGTCGTTTTCGCTCTTTAAAAAATAGGTTTGGGCACTCCGGCCCCTACTAGAATGCGAATCCAACTAGTGGATCGCTCGGTTAAGTTTCCCGTCAGGGTAGTGGAGGACGTACTTGTCCGAGTTGATAAGTTTAACTTTCCGATAGACTTCGTCATCTTGGACATCGAGGAGGACACTGATTTACTAATTATACTCGGTCGCCCTTTTCTCTCCACCCCCCCGCTCATTAATTGATGTAAGTAATGGTCATCTCCTCCTTCGGGTAGGAGATGACGAAGTTACTTTCTCTATTAATCCCTCCATAGGAGACTCATCATCGAGCGATGACTTCTGTTATAATTTAGATACATATCTCAGATATTGTTATTCCCCTATTTTCGAGTCTACTTTTTTAAACGACGATATTTATGCGCTCGAAAATGTTAAATGCGATGAAGATACCTCTATAGACTTGTCTTTCGAAACAATTGGTAAGAAAGACATAGGAATTAAAACCTCGTTAGAAGAACCGCCCTGCCTTGAACTCAAACCCCTACTCGATTCACTCAAATACGCCTTTTTGGGAAAAGATGATACCCTTCCCGTTATCATTTCTTCGCATTTGAGCGAATAGGAGACTTCCGATTTATTGGGAGTTTTGCTTAAACATCACCACGCAATTGCATGGTAAATTTCCGATCTAAAAGGGATTAACCTTTCTTTCTGCACCCATAAGATTTTCCTTCTCGATAATTGTCGTAGAACCATTCAGCCGCAGTGACGACTTAACCCAAACATGAAAGACGTCGTTAAGGATGAAATTATTAAATTATTAGATGCGGTAATTATTTATCCTATATCGGATAGTACGTGGGTTAGTCCCATTCACGTGGTGCCCAAAAAGGGCGGTCTTACCGTAGTGGAAAATGAGCACAATGAACTCGTCCCAACTCGTAATGTTACGGGTTGGCGGGTGTGCATCGATTATAGAAAAGTAAATGATACCACCCGTAAGGATCATTTCCCACTACCTTTCCGAGACCAAATTCTAAGTGTTTGTCCGGTCATCCGTATTTTTGTTTTCTTGATGGATTATTGGGGTTTTTCCAAATCCCCGTTTCCCCTGATGATCAAGAGAAAACAACTTTTACCTCCCCGTTTGGTACCTTCGCATATCGAAGAATTCCATTTGGCCTCTACAACGCGCCAGCTATATTCCAAAGATGTATGCTGGCAATCTTTGGCGAGCTGGTAGGAGACATTATGGAAGTCTTTATGGATGACTTCTCTGTTTTCGGAAGCTCTTTCCCGTCATGTCTTTGTAATTTAGATCGCGTCCTTCAGCGATGCGAGGACACGCATCTTGATTTAAATTGGGAAAAGTGTAACTTTATGGTTCGAGAAGGTTTGGTTCTCGGCCATATGATTTCTTCTAAGGGGATGGAGGTCGATAAGGCCAAAGTTGAAATTATAAAAAAAACTTCCCCCACCTTCTAACGTTAAATCTATTAGGAGTTTCTTAGGTCACGCGGGCTTTTATCGGCATTTCATTCAAGATTTTTCAAAAATAACAAAGCCGCTTACTCGCCTCTTGGAAAAGGAATCAAATTTTGTCTTTGATAGCGAATGCAAGCCTGTATTTAATTTTATAAAACAAAAACTTATCAATTCACCCATTTTAGTGGCGCCCGATTGGACCCTTCCGTTCGAAATTATGTGCGATGCTAGTGATATTGCCGTAGGAGCCGTTCTTGGCCAACGTATAAACAAATATTTTCATCTGATTTATTACGCTAGCAAGACGCTCACTTCCACACAAGGAAATTACACAACAACAGAAAAGGACCTTTTAGCCGTCGTTTTTTTCTTTTGATAAGTTTCGCTCGTATATAACGCTATCTAAAGTTATCGTATTTACTGACCACTCTATCTTAAAATATTTGTTAGCAAAAATGGACGCCAAGCCCATCTTCTTCGATGGATCCTCCTCTTGAAGGAGTTCGATTTAGAGATCCGGGATAAGAGGGGCGCGGAAAATTTAGCCGCCGATCACTTCTCTCGCTTAGAAAATCCCGCTACGGAAGCGCTCGTCAAATCTGACATAAATGACAGATTCCCCGAGGAACGCCACCTTGCCATAACTACTCGTTCGTCTTCCCCACCTTGATTCGCAGATTTTGTGAACTATTTAGTTGCGAGAGTGCACCCAAAAAGACTTTTCGAGCCAGCAAAAGAAGAAATTCTTTTTTGACTTGAAATATTTCTTTTGGGAGGACCCTTTTCTTTTTCGTGTATGTGCGGACCAAGCGGTCCGAAGATGTGTCGCGGGTTGGAGTGCACGCAAATACTTAGGCACTGCCACGAGGGTTCAGCTGGTGGGCATTATCAAGCTAACCGGACCGCGCGGAAGGCGCTCGAGGCGGGCTTCTTTTGGCCCACTCTATTCAAAGACGCTCACAATTTTGTGCGCGCATGTGATAGCTGTCAGCGGTTGGGTAACATCTGTCGTCGCGACGAGATGCCCCAAAATATGTTTTTAGAATGCGAAGTCTTCGATTTATGGGGCATAGATTTTGTTGGCCCCCTACCTCCGTCTTTCAAAAATATGTATATTTTAGTAGCGGTCGACTACGTATCGAGGTGGGCGGAAGCGCAAGCTCTCCCCACCAACAATGTGTGAGGCATCGTTACATTTCTTAAAAAACTATTTTCTCACTTCGGCACACCTCGCGCTATTGTAAGCGATAGGGGGATGCATTTCTGTAGCACCCAGATGGCTAAGACGTTAGCTAGATACGGCGTCACGCACAAACTTGCCACCCTCTACCACCCGCAAACTAGTGGCCAAGTTGAGGTAGTAAATCGCGAGATTAAGCGTATATTATAAAAAACTGTTTCACTTAATAGGAAAGATTGGTACATCAAACTCGACGATGCGTTGTGGGCTTATCGTACCGCATACAAAACCGCAATTGGTTGTATGTCGTATCGATTATTCTACGGCAAAGCGTGTCATCTCCCCGCAGAATTAGAACATCGCGTACTTTGGGCTTTCAAACTTCTAAATCTCGACGCTAACTTAGCCGATCAAAATAGAAAATTGCAACTAAACAAGCTCGATAAATGGCGTGCAAACGTTTACGAGAGCAATAAATTCTATAAGGAGCGTTCTAAATTTTACCACGACCGAAAAATTAAGAACCAAAAAACTTTTTCTCCAGGCAATCTTGTCCTTCTATATAATTTACGACTTAGACTATTCCCCGGGAAACTTAGATCACATTGGTCCGGCCCCTTCAATGTTGAAGAGTTTTGGCCATATGGGACCGTACTCGTCTCCCACCAGGATAAAGGCTCATTTAAAGTGAACGGTCATCGCTTAAAATTATACATAACAGGCGATCCTATGGGTGGTAATTTCGAATCCATAACCCTCCTCGATATATAAACCGCCAAAATAGTCAAGCTACACGACTATAAACAAAGCGCTCCTAGGAGGCACACCATGTTTATCTTTTTCGCTATTTCTTTACTTTTTCTTTGCTATTTTCTTTATAATGCAGGGTTTCTGAACTAGGGCCTTTCCCACCACCTTTCAGGGAAGCTTCTACCCCCCTGCTTTTCTTTGTACATATTGTCTTTCCTATTTGTTCCGCATACTTATGTTACAACATTGGGGACAATGTTGAGCTTAAGTATGAGGGTGTTTTCTCGCTTTATTTTTCGTACTTCTATTTTCTGCACTGTACTTTTACTTTCTGCACTCCAACAATTAAAAAAAATATATAAAAAATATATATATATAACAACAAAACAAAACAAAAAAATTTGAAAATTTAAATTCCAAAAAAAAATTTCTTTTCCTTTCTTTTTATTGTTACAAAAAATTCCAAAAACAATACAAAAAAATTACAAAACACAAATTCCAAAAAAATTATAAAACAAAAATTCCAAACATATTTAGTTTCATTTTGTAAAAATCTTTGTAAATATTTTTGTAAATAATCTTCTCTCTCCCCCCTTCCTATTCTCTCTTATTCTTTTAAATAACTTCTCTTTTTCTCCCAATCTTTGTAAATAGAATGAAAATGTTCTGAAAATAAAAATTCAAAAAAAACTTTTTGTAAAACTGAAAAAATACAAAAAAAATTTCGCAAAACTTAAAAATCTAAAAAAACGATAAAACTATAAAAATCCAAAAAAATGTTTTGAAACAAATAAATCAAATATTTCATTTCTTAATTTTCTTGCTATCCAAAAATCTTGTTTTGAGTTTATTTATATGTGAATTTTATTAATTCTTTATTTGTTATTGGTTTGTTAATTATTGATTGAAAAATGTAAATATCCGGGGTTAAGTTTTAAATAATTCATTATGCTTTGTAAAAAATAGCGAACTCGTTTTAGGCACTACTTCAAATTTCTCATTGATAGGAGCAGGTGTATTATGTTAGAATATAACGACTATAGAATTCAATTATGTTTACTTTTAGCTTTTTGAAGAATTGGAACGTACAATTTATTAAGGTTGCTCTCGAAAAAATTTTAAATTAAAAATCTAGTTTTCTTTTCTCCCCTTACTTATCATGACTTACTTGGCATGATAAAATTGATTATCCTTAAAAGATCATATGTCAATGGGAATAAGATTTTGTTCCGTAAACATAGGCACCCAATAATTTAAAAAAAAGATTATATGTTACGGAGTAAAAGGATAAAATTCATTACTCTCACACATATACATTGGGTTAATTTTATTATTATGAAGTTGAAGAAAAAATGATATTAGGAAAATAAGATTTCATTTTCCTAATATTCCAAAAAAGAAAAAAAAATGGAGGTTCAAGAAAAAATTACCTCACCTCAAAATCAAAACCCTCTTCATAAACCAACATCAACCCCTACAGCCAATTTCATGATTCTAGAATTATTTCAATAATCTTTTTGAGAGCATAATTTTTAAGTTGCATTATTTCTAGAAAAACTCTTATAAGCTAAAGTTCATATAATTCCAAACTATTTTTGTTAATCTAACCATTACAATTATTGTTTTCTATTTGATTACATCATGAAGTCTTTTTGCAAAAACTTTTGCGTTATTTAAATCATCTACATAATTTTAGGACTTAACTCTTACACCACGTATATTTATTTAGATCTCTCTTATAATTAATTAAGCGGTAGCTAAACTTAGAGTTTTTTCTATTCCTTATAAGTTCATCTCAAACTTTTGCTCTGGAATAGGAAAAGCTTAAGTATGGGGGTATTTGATAAGTTGTAAATATACCTATTTTTATGTACATTATTTAAGTAGTTTTCATTTTTTTTGTTTTAGGTTAAATTTCTTTAAAAAAAATGCTCCTTTTATTGTAAATATTTTGCTAACATAGTTTATTTTATTTTTCTGAAATTTTCAAAATTTTGTCAGAAAAATCATGTGTCACGCCTGTGTAGTGTTGGTCACGCCCGCGACCTGGGCGTGACACATCAAAATCCAGTGAATCAGTAATTTTTCGAAGAAAATGCGTGACACGCCCGACCACACGCCCGTGTCGAATGACAAGCCCCGTGACCATGGCTCGTGCCACTCCAACTCGACGAAAACACGCTCGACGATCGTCGACCAACCCGACACGCCCACTATCACGCCCGTGACCTGGGGCGTGACTCCTCCACCTGGCCGACAAACCGCCCTCGGCGACTTTTCGGCGCAAACAATGCCTAGTTCAACCTCCCCGACACGCCCACCGTCACGCCAGTGACATGGGGCGTGACTTCCACGTGGACCTCCCGAAGTCAACAACGCTATCAAATCGCCGAAATTAGATGATTAATAGTCCCAGACACGCCCAATGTCATGCCCGTGACCTGGGGCATGACCGTCACTTTTTCAGCCGTAATGTCAAATCTCCAGTAGAATCACCGGCCGCCATTTGAATAGTAGTGACACGCCCCCTGACACGCCCATGTCAGAGGGCGTGTCCCATGAAATTTTTGTCTATAAATTCCAGCCTTCTACTTGAGTTCCTGTTCCCTTTTCTTGAACCATTTTGTATAGGGTTATGCTGCCGAGATAATTCCAAATGCTATGTAAGGGATATTTTCCCCCCACTCTTTAGCTTTTGTTTTCGTTCTTTTGTAACCCCTGTTTTTACTTAATAAAATGCTTTTTTTTTCATCTCTTTACATGATGTTGGAATGAATCTAAGCAACAAATCCTGATACAATCTTATTTTTACTTGTTTTGCTTTTATTTTTGTTCTTTTAAAATGGGTGTGTGGGTGTATGAGATTAGTTTTTTTATGCTTTTATACTTCGTTATTTTTAGTTAGTTTTGTTTATACTTAGTTTTTTATAGCCTTTTATGCATTCCAATAAATCTAAAAAAGCGTTTTCAAAGTGATTCTTATTTTCGCTAACATAGATTTTCGTGTTTAGCTCGTAAAACTTTTCGTTCCTTTTTTCTTTATTTTCACTTTTTAGCACTTTTACGGAGTTATAGGAATGCTTATATAGTCGTTTTAATTTTTCGAGCATTTACATTTTTGTTTTAAACTTTTGCTCATTTAATTGTTTTGTCTTCATTTTATTCATTTCTACCGCATTCTAGTGGTAGAAATGTATTTGTTTTAATTTTCCGAGCACTTGCACTTTGCGTTTATTTGAACACCTTTTTGCTCCTTTAAATTTTATTTTCACTTTTTATGCACTTCTACCGCATTATAGCGGTAGAAATGCAGTCATTTTAATTTTTAGATAACTTAGTTTTTCTTATTTTTTTTCGCTCGTGTGCGTGCGTGTATGAGTTAATTTTTACTGTTTTATTTCAGTCCAGTATGGTATGTGCGTGTGTTGCATTTATTTTCGCCTACTCGTTAAGAGTTAAATTGAGTGCTTTAATTTCCCACCTACTCGTTTGAGTAGGACTTGTACATGAGCGTTTTCATTTCTGTATTGTGTGTGCGTATTTCAATTCCAGTAGAGCGTGTTTACTTTCTGTAGAGTGAGTGAGTGTGTTGTATTTATTTCCGCCTACTCGCTAGAAGTTAAATGACAACACTTTATTTACCGCCTACTCATTTGAGTTAAATGGTATGTCTTTATTTTTCTGTAATTATTTAAGTAGTACTTGTACTACCATTTATTTCCGCCTACTCGCTAGGAGTTAAATGGCAGGTCTTTATTTTCCACCTACTCATTTGAGTAGGACTTGTGCCCGTGCATTTTTATCTCAAGTAGAGTGTGTGCGTGAGTTTTCATTTCAGTCGAGTGTGTGTGTTGGTGCGTTTATTTTCTCCTACTCGTTTGAGTAGGACTTGCTTTCATTTCAATCGTACTCGTTTGAGTAGGACTCGCACCTTACTGCTTTATTTTACTGCTTTATTTCCTGCTTTATTTACTGCTTTCCTTTTATCTCTTTCACCGCAAGCCGTCTCCATTCCGATGAGTGGCTAACTGTTCTTAGCCCTCGGTATCGAAGAGCATTGGGACAGATAAAATAGCTTTAGATAATTAAAGGTCCTATTTTTCTTATTAATTAAAATTACTTAAGGTTTGCCTAGGGTTTACAAAGTGTAGACCCACATAATCGACGTGTGGGATCCATTTTTGTAGTCCATACGCTAGCTAGCCGAGAGGCCATGCGTATGGACCGATCGCCCCTTGGTAAAGAGAGTTCTGCACTAACCCTCGAGAGAGGAGGCGCGCAAACTCTACCGGATTGGGTTCCCCACCCAATAGTGGGGTTCTTAGCATAATACGAGCGTTAAGAGGAATCCTTCGTCGGAATCCAAACTTTGCAGCTCCGTCTTGAGTACCCAAGAGTCATCCGAAGGGGGCCGATAATGCCAACGGATGAGAAAGCGGTGGGTGTCGCCATCAGCAGTGGTAACGGGCTCAGCATCAAGTATCATCTCTGGAGTGGAAAATGTTCATGGAAACCTGGGGAACATATTAGCAGTAGGTAGGAAAGAAGGCAACTTACCATCTGATGATATACCTGTGGGGACCGAAAGAGAGAGATCATCCGTACTACCACTCCCCAACCCATGAGAATTTTCAGTGGGAGAAGAAGACGACAAAGAAATTAACTCTTGTGGTGGTGACACAAACATCGTTAAATCCGAAACATTAAAAATGGGGGAGATACCCAAATCAGCAGGCAAGTCCAAAACGAAAGCGTTGTCACCTAACTTCTTAATAATCCGAAAAGGGCTGGCGCACTTTGGTGCTAACTTTTTAACGGTGCCAGTTGGCAAGCGTTCGGGAATCAAACGGAATAAAACTAGATCGCCAATTTTGAAGTCTGATACTCTCCTATGCAAATTAGTGTGCGCTTGATAAGAGTCGTATTGCGTAGTCAAGGTGGCCCGTATACGTGCGTGTAAATCATGGATGTACTGGGCGAAGGATTGTGCAAACTGACTTGCCTTGTACGTTGGCGGCAACGACACCAAGTCAAGCGGCACAGGAGCCTTATACCCGTGGACAATCTCATTCGGAGACAGACCCGTAGACCTATTCTTGGAATTATTGTAGGCTAACTGGGCATGGGGAAGGAGAAGATCCCAAGTGCTCTTATGATCACTCACAAGGAATCGTAACAAATTTCCTAAGCTCTGATTAACCACTTTCGTCTGCCCATCAGTTTGGGGATGATAGGCAGAGGAAAACAATAATTTCGTTCCCATTAAAATCCAAAGAGTCTTCCAAAATTAACTAGTGAATTTTACGTCCCTATCCGATACTATGGTCTTTGGCACTCCACGGTGACTAACGACTTCTTTAAAATAAAGTTTAGCGACGTGAGACGCATCATTCGTCCTATTGCACGGGATGAAATAAGCCATCTTTGAAAACCTATCCACAACTACAAAAATTGAGTCATGACGGCGTAGGGTAACGGGGAGGCCTAATACAAAATCCATACTAACGTCTACCCAAGGCATGAAGGGAATATGCAAGGGTGTATATAATCCTATGTTGGTTTTACTACCCTTAGACACCTGGCATGTGCGGCAGCTACTCACTACCTGTCCCACCATAACCTTAAGTTTTGGCCAATAGAATTTGTCCTCGACTAACGTAATGGTCTTATCTCTACCGAAGTGGCCACTCAACCCTCCGCTATGCAACTCCCATATGATATGTAGTCGTAACGATGACTGTGGAATACATAGTTTCCCGTTCCTAAACAGGTAACCGTCCTTGATGATGTAGGCAGATATCGTCGTGGGGGAGCTATCCTGGGCAGAAAGATAGAAGTCCTGGAAGTCAGGACACATGGCGTACTCATCCTTAATCCGCTCAAATCCTACAACATGTACTTCCATCGAGGTGAGTAAAAGATTAAGACGACTAAGGGCGTCCACGACTCGGTTATCAGTTCCCTTAAGGTGCTTGAGATTAAACGTGTAACCTTGTAAGAAAGCTACCCACTTAGCGTGTCATGGACTGATCTTATGCTGGCCGTTGATGAAACATAAAGACTCATGATCGGAGAGGATCACAAACTCCTTGGAGAGGAGATAGTGCCTCCAATGGTGTAGACATCGGACTACAACATAAAATTCCTTATCGTAATTAGAATAGTTCAGCTTAGGGCCGGACAACTTCTCGCTAAAATAACTAATGGGATGGCCCTCCTGGCTCAAGACACCTCCAATCCCTACCCCAGACGCATCACATTTGAGATCAAAGACCTTAGCAAAGTCAGGTAGACGTAAGACAGGTGCCTCAGTCATAAGCTCCTTTATTCGTTCAAAAGCATGGGTGGCGGACTTGGTCCACGTAAACTCTCCCTTCTTCATACAGTCTGTGATAGGCGCCATAATACTACTGAAGTCTCGTATAAAACGACGATAAAACGTGGCTAACCCATGGAAACTACGCACCTCACGTAGGGTGGTTGGCACGGGCCAGTCCTTAATGACCTGAACATTGCCCGGATCGACTCGGATACCCTCAGAGCCGATTATATAGCCTAAGAACTCTACCTCCGAGACATAGAAAGTGCATTTCTTAAGATTGAGCAATAACGTCTCCTTCTGCAGGGTGGAAAGGATCACTCTCATGTGGGAGATGTGCTCGGTAGTAGAGGTGCTATAAATCAGAATATCGTCAAAGTAGACGACAACGAACTTTCCCATGAATGGCTGAAAGACATGTGTCATCATCCGGGAGAAGGTATTAGGGGCATTGGACAACCCAAAGGGCATCACAAGCCATTCGTACAGACCATCCTTCGACTTAAACGCTGTCTTCCACTCATCACCCTCTCGTATCCTAATCTGGTGATAGCCACTCCGAAGATCTAATTTGGAGAATACGGTGGCTCCAGACAAGACATCCAACAAATCGTCTAGGCGGGGAATGGGAAACCTATACTTGATGGTGATTTTGTTGATAGCCCGGCTATCAACACACATCCTCCATGTACCATCCTTCTTGGTGGCAAGTAGGGCTGGTATAGCACATGGACTTATACTACTCCTAATAAAACCTTTCGCTAGCAAGCCCTCTATCTGAGACTGCAACTCCAGGTGAGCTGCGGGGTGGAGTCGGTAATGGGGCTGATTTTGCAAGGAATACCCCGGGATGAGATCTATCGCATGCTGGATATTCCGTTGCCGGGTACACGTCCCTATACTCCTCCAACAGTACCAGTAACTCACTAGGTAACTCATCCAAAATGCTAGAATCGGGCTTCGCAGTTAAGAGGACTAGCGCATACATGATTCCATCAAAGAACGGATCCCTCTCAAACTCTTTCCTACCAACTAGATTCAACGTTTTCCGTTCTACCGGAATAGTGGTGTCCTTAGCCAAGACTACGGGCTCCTTTGGGATGGTCGGCCTCAAAGTGATGGTTTTGCCATTGAATTTGAAATCATAAGTGTTGGCTCTACCAAAATGTGTAACATTACGGTCGTATAGCCAAGGGCGGCCTAACAACACATGACAAGCGTCCATCGGAAGGACATCACACCACAACTCATCAATGTAGGATTTGAATGAGAGTGGGACCAGGCATCGTTTGGTAATGGGTACAGAGAGCTTGTTGATCCAAGCGACCTGATATGGGGTCGGGTGCTGTTCCGTGACCAAGGACATACGTGCAACGGCGTTCTCAGATACGACATTCACGCAGATACCACTATCAATAATCAGCTTGCAAAGCTTCTCGCCACTCTTAAAAATCAGAGAAAATATGCTCGTCCTCTTCTAATCATATAATGGACACGGAGTGGTCAAGATACAACGCATCACCATAAGGGGGTGATCATCCTCTAAGTCACTAGGGACTCCTTCGGGGTCACTCTCCTCTGCGGCCTCGTATACGTAATCATCGTTGGCTCTAACAAGGCTAGTGTTTTTGTCTTTGTTGGGCATTCATAGGCATAGTGGCCTTGAATGCCGCAAGAGTAACAAGTGGTGTTAGCCTTGCTAATCTTCCCGATAGGGACATGCTCACTCGCAGGGTTCTTGGAGTTCCTAGTGGTGATCACGATTGACTTCGACTCGGTAGATTTGAACTTTCCCTTATCAGGGCATGTGGAAGAGGATGCCCCAGGGGTGGACTTATTCTTCGTACTAGAATAATGGGAGTGAGCCTTATATGCTAGGTTCTTTTCAATGTCCAAGGCGGCATTGAAAGTCGTATTTAAGTACGTATGACCGTAACACAAGAATTTCCGCTGAATGTCGGGGTGAAGTCCCTTTCGAAATCTAGATAAAGTGAATTCGGGGAGCTCTCGAAGGTCACATCGTACCATACGGTCCTTAAGTTCTCCCATATATTCAGCAACAGACATTGAGCCTTGCCGAAGGGTGGCAAGCTCATCGAACATCTGCGTCCGATGGTACGCGGGAACGTATTGATCGGTCAGCAGGTTCTTCATCACAGCCCATCCAATGAGTGGGACCCCGTGCCCAGCTCCTAACCTACGTTCTTCATTCAGCCAATAAGTTTTGGCACGTCCCGTTAATTTCATCCTGGCAACTTGAACCTTTTGGGGGTCCGTGAGGTTGTGTCATTCAAAATAGCACTCCATGTCTATAGCCCAATGGAGGAAGATCTGGGGATCTCTCATGCCATCATAGGTGGGGGCATTTATCTTGATGGCCCTCATGATATCAAATCCTCGCTCGGGGCGGGGTTCTCGAGGGGGCACACGGGGAGAGTTTCCCTCAGAATTCGAGTCAAAGTTCGGTTGGTGTCGGTTGGGCTGCCCAACATTAACGGGAGGTGGGGGTGGCCTTTCCTGATTTTGTAGGATCTGGGCTAAGTTGTTCCTAAGCTCAGCCATTTTGGCACGAAGACCCACTATAGCCTCGGTGTTGGGATCACCATGCTCGTTCGCAGCCATCCTAGACGTAGACGGGGTTGTGTACTCCGTTCCTAGCCTAGTGCGCATTCAGGTTTGGGAGGCCCCGGGCAAGTTGAATTTTCCTAGGGTTGAAGCTATGTTGAAAATAAGATATTTTTATATATTCCCAATGTGAATAACACGTAGATCACTAAAAACTTTTTTTTTGAAATTTTACTGAAAAATAAAAATTTCAGCCCGCTATTTGCAGACCACAGAAAATAATTTTTCTAACGCTACGATCTCCAACAAGGAACGCAAAGAGGATGTTTGCAACGTGAAAGTTGAAGCGACCGCCTCTGATACCAAATTGATGTAGGGATGTCGGATCAGAGATCTCCACGGATCTAACGCTCTATCTCCGCTCTGCACGTCGTAGATCTACCGCACCTACACAGCACCTATCGCCCACAATAGTTCCTCGTCACAAAACGCAGCACAAACAACAAAGGAGGAATGGTCGACTCGAAAACAATGATCGGAAATTTGAGTCGGAATATTCCCCAAGAAAACACAAAGGTTGCCACTCCCTTTTGAGAACAAGACCAAGGCTATAGGCCAAGATCCGCTCAGGCAAATAGGATCCACCCGATCCGGAAGTAAAAAGCCTTGCAACGACAATTTCGATTCAAAACTTACAGCGATTAAATTAACGATCCGGAGAAAACGATTTGCGAAAACCACCACAACTAAAGAGAAGAAATCACACAAGGGAGGGGGAAGAGATTACCCAACCGGAAAGCTTTCACACAAGATAACTGTGGGAGAGTCACTCTCTCCACGGATCCACCAGCGTCACACCGAATGGTTTGCAACCTTCTTCCAAGGAGTCGCACCGAAGGAAGCCGCGCCGGAGTCGCACCGAACGGATGGAGGGAGCAAGGGGGGCGGCGGCTTCACACCACAAGCTAGGGGGCGGCAGCTAGGAGAAGGCTCCTCTTGGCCGAAATTTCTCAAAGGAGATTAGGTTTTCAATTCTTTCTAATGATCTCATAACAAATCCTCCTTATATAGGAGTTACAAACAAGCCTTAGCCCTTCATGATGGAGATGTAATCTCATCCATCCGAATGGCTAAATGCACACCAACATGAAAAATGTTCTAAATTAAAAATAATAAAACATGCAATGAATATAAAATTATCACTTAAACATAGGATAATTTTATATTACAAATATAAAATAGAGTGCAAGAAGGAAATAAATAAGGCTAATGTGTTGCGGTGGCGGTAGCACGCCGCGGGCGAAGGTTGTAGCGTAGCCTTCCGTTAGCGTCATTGTGCCTCCTCACATACTTGAGTTGTATTGCCTTATCAACCGGATCATCATCAGCATCGTCAGCATCGTCTTCAAATGGTGGAGGAGGGGGCACGCCATCATGGTGAGAGATCGTTACTAGGTCCGGAAGCCCTTGAAGAGATTGATTGTGCTGTAACTCATATTCGGGAGAAGCTCCGTGTAGCACAAGAGTGTTATGAGAAATATGCTAATCGACGAAGGGTCAATCTGGTATTCATCGTTGGGGACTTGGTTTTCTTGAAATTTTCTCCAATGTCAGGTATTAAGAGGTTTAGAAGGAACCACAAGTTAGAGCCCCGGTATGTGGGACCTTTTCAGATTCTTGAGCGCATCGGAGTATCATCTTATATGCTGGAGTTGCCTGCTACCTTCCCTGGTGTCCATGATGTGTTTCATGTGAGCCAATTGCAGAAGTGTGTCCGTAGTTATCATCAAGTGATTGAATTGGTGCCCCAGATTCAGCCCAACCTTACGTACATGGAAGAACCTGTCTGTATTATGGATTCTCAAGATCGAGTATTGCGGAGAAAGACCATTGTAACGTCCCAGTTAAGAGCTCAGAGGCCCATTGCGTAACCGTGCAGCATGTCTGTAACATCCCACTTGCAATTAGGCACCTCAACTTAGATTGGGTTAGGCATGTGGTGGGTGATAAGAATTTTAGCTAGGTTTGACCCTAGAAGGTGGGGTGTAGCCATATGGGGCCCACTATAAGGCCCAAGTCAAAGTAGGTCAAAATAGGCTAAAGAGGAACCCTAGCCACACCATGACCACCACCACATTGCCCTAACCCAAAGAACATTCTAAGTGAACCCTAAAGCATGCAATTAGGTCACCCATTGACCCCAATTTGACCAAGTCAACCCTAAACCTTAATTTGGTCAAACCCACACCTAAAGGTCCAAATAGTACAAGTGGGCCACCACCATGGCCTAACCCAAGTTGGGTGGTGTCATAGGGCCCATGACATTCAGGTGGGGTCAGCCCACTCATCAAGTTGACCAAGTCAACTCTAAAAGTCAACTTGGTCAAACATGTGGCCTAAAGAGGAAAATGAGGGTCAAGCCCATTCCCATTGGGCAAAGCCGACCAACCTTGGCCCATGACTAGCTCAAGTGTCAAAGACCAGCCCTACCCCTCTGGATTTGGAGATAGAGTGCATGCATGGGGGCATTTTGGAGAATTCACCCAAAAGAGGAAAGAGAAGGTGGAATTAAGAGGAGGAGGCCACTTGGCCTTGGCTCCTTCTGCCCAAAGCTTGCTGGCCGGCCTCCTCAGGCAATTCCAGAAGGATTTGGAGCATGGTGACCACTTGGCACCATGGGTGAAGCATCCAAGGTTGAGCCCGAGCTCACCTTGGAGTTAACTCCACTTACAGCCCACCTCAGCCCAAATCACCCCCACCATTAGCTTCAGAGAGAGGAGAGGAGTGGAATCGACTACTGGATCGAAGCAAATGGGGGAGAAACGAGGATTTGAGCAAACTGTCGCCAGATCAGCTCGGCCATGACCAACTGCCGCTGAACTCGCCGTCAAGGCCTGAATCAGGTCTGTTTCACCTCCCCTCTTCCCGTACTAGCATCCTAAATCAATGAGGGGAGATATCGGGCTCAATTAAGCCCGATGCCATGTGAGGAAAAGCTGGAGTTTTCGAGTTTTTCATGATGCTCGGGATCGCCAGAGAAGCTGATTCTGGCAGTCTCACCGCCGGGAAACGCCAACCACCACCTCAACGAAGGTGGTGGCAATAATCGCCGACGGTGGCGCCGACCCAGATGGTCGGAAATGAGAATTTTTCTTGATCCAGGTCGGGATCATCCCAGCCGTTGGCTGGAGGTAGGGGATGAACGGATGCCATCCGTTTCATCTCAAATGATTTATATATTTTAATTAATGAACAGTAACATTTGTGTCACACATTTTCAGTGATATTGCATGTTAAATCTGGGCCTCTTAGAAGCATTTCCAGAACAAGAACCCTAAATGAAAAGTGTAGCCTATTGTCTTAATTTAATATGGCACCTTAAACATCAAATTTGGTAAAGTAGCTTTGGTTGTAGGCCTGTTTTCCTAGGACTGGTCCTTGACTAGGGCGGAATTTCAAATGCATGCCCATGCCAAACCAGAAGTCCACATTACCCAAAATTTTGGACATGTGCTTGAATAGGGTAGACTTAAACTCTGTCCAAAAATTGGAATTTTTGAGAAAAATATTTCTATAGTATTTGTGAAAATACACAAAAGTAAATTAATGAAATAATTGGAGTAATATGACACTGAATGGCCCCAAATTTTGGTGGCATGTCCTTGGGTTCATTACAGGCCCATGATAAAAATTTTGGTCATTTTTGACCTATGCATTATGGGTATTCCCTCTTGTATGTGAAGGGTGAGTAAAGGCTTGGGTGCCTTTAGCAAAAATCTAAATAATGGAGATTTAGCCCATTTGGAACATTAAAAGCCCTTCAAAGCTTGGTCAGAGGATTATTAGGGTGAAATATATCTTAAACATAAGTAATGGGATTTGTGGGATCAAAAATCCCATTATTTGGAATTTGTGAACATTAGGCCATTTATTGATAGAAAATTTTAAAATAGGGTTAATGATGAGTTAAAATTCTCAAATTTTGTTAAGAACTCAAGAGAGTCATATTTAACCCCTGAAAAATTTTATGGGCTTGTTAGAGGAATATATCTTAGAATTATGTAGAATTTACAATTTTACCCCTATATGGAAATTATTTAAAAATGATGGAAATTACCGTAGAAATATTATGTAAAAATTCTTGGTGATTTACTTATGTGTTTATGACCTTGTGTAATTTTCGTGGTATTTTTGGATGTCTCTATAGATTTAAAATCCAAATAATGGCATTTTTGTCATATTTGTCACTGATGTTTGATGAACCAAATTACTGTCTAGAGCCATGAAATCTTGTATTTGGTATTATGTTAGTAATTTACATCCGCAGTAATGTTTCTAGAATTGTTATAGACATATTTAATGTACTTCATTTGTAAAGTGGCCAATTCATGTATATTAACTTTAAATACAATTAAATGGAAATATAAATGGGAAAATTACAATACTTGGAAACCATTCATAATTAGTCTATATGATCATCAGGAAAATTTATTAGACCAGGGGGATCATTTGATATAGTACTTCTTATTTAAAGTGACATAGGCCACTTAGTTAAAGGATTTAATTTAGGGTCTTTATGACTTAGAAAAATTGTGAAAACTCCACATAGTCAATATCATATATCATACCATCCATGATAAATGATTAGGATCACTTGGCCAAGAAAATTGGAAGTCGTACTTTATGGGTGGTACTAGGTCATGGGTAGTGACTAACACAGTTAGCCTAATCCACTAGGACCACAGGGGGATATGATTGACCATTGAGCTGAGAATTGCGTTAGAGGAATAAACCCTGACTGGTCTCCTATATGTCACTACTGGATCATGAGGGGTGGAGTGTAAACCATAAGGACAGTGGTTAAAACGGAGATCGACGGAAGACCGCCGATTTCCCCGATAATATCTTAAGTCATTAAGATTGTTCCAGAGAAACAACGAGAGCGGGGGCTGAATTATGGGTAGTCATCAACTAAAGTAAATATCCTTGAGAAAGCGAGCTTTGGGCGTAATCCCATCATAGTTCCTAGTGCCCCCGAGGTCCCTTCACCGGGTATACCCTGGGCAGTCCTGGGATTAACCTTAAATCATTAAGCATAATAACCCATAGACAAGAGTAGTCTAATAGGTTAAGACATTGTGGTTCATTCTCACCCGTGATGGGTTTGAGGGATTTTTGAATAAAAGCACTATGTGCAATCTCACCCGCGATGGGTTGGAGGGATTCAAGATGGGTTGGTCCTGCGAGCTGGAGGCTCGAGTTGGAATATCTTGCATGTGCATAAACTGTGGCGGGTCATGCGGTACTGGGCCAATCGTCACACCGATGGAAGTACGGTGGCTCTGGCGAGGTGTGATGGCTTGAGGGGCCAGTGGGTTGTTTTACACTGTGGTCTGGAGGACGATCCCCTAAAATGCACACTCGACCAAAAAGACTTCTGAGTAGCCAGCAAATAGTACGCAGAGACTCTAGAGTGCACCTAGGACGTGTATAGAGGCGTATGAGAGGTCTAGGCCTGGTAGTGTGATACCCTCCTAGGAGTGGAGACTCTCGCTCCACTACTATCGTAGCCACAATGGTGGTACCAGAGAGTGATGCTAGCTCCGAAAAGTGGGAACTAAAGGTCTGTGATCACAGAGTCGTTGTGTGTGAGTTGCACTTGCATGACTCATAAATAACTGCATGCAATCATTCATATTAGGTCATACGCTTCATGAATCCTTATCATATAAATTATTATGGGCTCTTTTATATGATAAGTTAAATTTTGAAAACTTTAACTTATATGTTTGTATGGGCACTCATATAAGTTAGGGTACTTCTGTGATGTATAATAGCACTAGATTTTTATACTTTATTTACTGCACTTTACTTACTTCCAGTTTTACTTACTTCTGTATTGTACCTGCTTTTACATTTGGACTATATACATAGAACTGCTAGTGTAGATTTACTGCTTACATTCATACTTGGTAGCGTAGTTTCCTTGTCACCTGCTCCCCTTTTGTTACCCCTTGTTGTCCTTCACTTCGTCCTCCCGTACGGTGCCTAGGATTTGCGGGGTGAGGTGCGGAGGAAATGACTTATTATTTTTGACTAATGGTCGGTGACCAAACTATTTTTAGGAGCTCGAGGAGATGGAGCACCAGCACGACCGGCAGGACGAGGTGACAGGACGCGAGGAGCTATTTCCACCACCACCACCTACTACTACTACAACGATACCTCAGGTGGGATGAGTTCGAGGAGATAAATTTGCTTCCACATTTTATTTTGTGAGGAGAGTTGTCATTCATGTACAGGGCATAAGCCCTTTTTACTCTTCTTATTATTTCTTCTCATTGTGGATTGGATGTACTTTCATTTCATTATATGATATGTACTGTGACTGTGGACTAGTTTGTAGTTCTTTCTACATTACTGCTATATACTTCTGTTTCTCATATTGGCCTACAGGTTTATGATCGTGCTAGCCGGCAGAATCGGCGTCTTGCAGTGTCGACTAACTCATGTGTTAGTGCCACCATAAGGCGGTGGTTCTGGGCATAAGACCGGCATCTCCTTGGTAAGGGGAGGGGTCTTACAAACTGGTATCACTTGACCGAACGATCATATGAGAAACAAATCCACAACACTAGACCACCCCGCTCGAGCATTAGTTTGCGGACAAACTATGCATCGGAAGCAGTGGTGTGCCCATGTGTAAAAAGTCACATAAAACAGTACATTAAATACAATGAGTTAGTCCAATTCTATTTAAACCTCACCTTTATGCAACCTACACAGGTCGCTGTGCCACATAATGTGGTTCCTCCCCCTCCGGCTACCACTACTTTTCTACATATAGAGATGGGGCAAACTTTGACGGCTATTCTGGAAGCCTTCAATGCCCAGCAGGTCCCGGCCCCGTAGCCAAATTCGGGGTCAAGCTGGCTGAGTGCCTTCAAGAGCCTGTCTCAGCCGATGTACCGGGGGACAGAGGATACTGTGAAGACTGAGGAATGGCTGGAGGCCATACATGAGATATTGGCAGGCATTAGCTGCCCGGTTAGCCAGGTAGTTCCTTTAGCCACCTCTGCATTAGATGCTCATGCAAAAAGATGGTCGAAGTCCGTGCGAGAGACCACTTATGCTGATTGGGAGCTGTCAGACATCTCATGGGAGGAGTTTAGTGAGACATTCTTGGAGCACTATGTGTCCACCACAGACAGAGATGCACTGGAAGAGAGGTTTCTGAACCTCAAGCAGGGGACTAGATCTGTGATCGAGTATCAAAGAGAGTTCTCCCATCTGGATAGATTTTCGGGGATCCATGACTTGGATGACAGGAAGTCGCCAAGAGATTTTATCATGGGCTAAGAGATTCCTTGAGGCAGCCCCTACTATTCAACTCCCAGGGCACCTCGTCACAGATCATAGAGATGGCCAAGAAGCTGGAGGCAGACCAGCTGATGGTGCAGAATAGAGGAAAGAGGCTGTTGGACGGGTCATCACCCGGGGAGAGTAGCAGGGGATCCCAGCGAGGCAAAGTCATTGGATATAAGAGGGGTGGGGGACGTCGTCGTCCCAACTTCAGGCAGGAGCAGGGGCCTCCTACAATGTTAGCCCCCCACCTCTACAGGTGCATGACCCGAGGAGGCAAGATGACCGTGGCCACCGGCCGGTAGTTCGCTTTGGATGCCATTAACCTGGGCATATTATATCGGAGTGTCCGCGTCGGTTTCGTCCACCTCCTCCTCCTCCACCTCCAGTGGCCCCTCTAGTACAGCAGGGCCATGACTGAGGCCGAGGATGAGGTCGAGGCCGAGGCCGGGGATATCACGGCCGAGGGCGAGAACAGGAGCAAATATACGCACTCGACCTCGCCGAACCGAGGAACCCAGAGGAGTTCATCACAGGTACTTAGATTATTATAAATTTAAGATTCATTTGTCTGATTTTATTTAAAATAACAGTTTATTTGAACCCAAACAACTCAGGCATAGTCAAGATTAGCGGCAAGCCCACTCGTACCATGTTTGACATGGGTGCCTCACACTCGTTTGTTTCTGAGGCCTTTATAGAAGGTCTGGAGGGTGTGGAAAGATTTTCATGCATGGAGATGAAGGTGCGGCTGCCCGATGGGTTAGAGCTACGAACCTCTGCCCATTGCAACATGGAGGCCGAGATTGGTGGCAGGACATTTGAGGATCCAACGACGATCCTGCGACTGCCTGATTTCGACTTGATCTTGGGCATGACATGGTTACACTGGAACTATGCCCAAATTGATTGCCTGTCGAGAAGGATCACTCTGAGGCACGGAGACTCCTACGTCGTCGTCGAAGGTATCAGACCTATCTCCCATATATTATTATCATCTGTACAGGCTGTCAAGGCCCACCATCAGGGAGAGGAGGTGTACATTATATGCTTCGAGATGGCTGGAGCAGAAGCTTCCCTTGCTGACATTCCGGTGGCTCGGAATTTCCCCGACGTATTCCCAGAGAAATTGCCCGGATTACCACCAGCTAGGGATGTGGACTTCCGGATACAGCTGGTGCCAGGAGCGAGGCCAGTATCTCGAGCACCATACAAGATGGCTCCTAAGGAGTTGGTTGAGTTCAGGTCCTAGCTATAGGAGTTGGCAGAGTCAGGCTTTGTTCAACCCAGCTCGTCACCCTGGGGAGCACCAGTATTATTTGTCAAGAAGAAGGATGGGTCGTTACACCTCTGCATTGACTATCGAGAGCTAAATCGGCTGACAGTCCGGAACACCTACCCATTGCCCCGAATCGATGATCTATTTGATCAGTTTCAGGGAGCCTTCTGGTTCTCCAAGCTGGACTTAAGATCAGGGTAATATCAGCTGTGGATTCAGGATGAAGACATTCCGGAGACAACATTCAGTTCCCACTATGGTATGTACGAGTTCACGGTGATGCCTTTCGGGCTCACGAATGCACCTTCCGATTCATGAGTCTGATGAACCGTGTTTTCGAGCCTTACCTGGAAAGATACGTCATAGTATTTATTGATGATATCCTGATCTATTCTCGGACAAAGGAGGAGCACATGCAGCATTTGGCACAGGTACAGGGGAGATTGAGGGAGCACCAGTTGTATGCAAAATCTTCCAAGTGTCAGTTCTAGCTGCAAGAGGTGGCATTTCTGGGACATGTTGTCAGTGGAGCCGGGTTGGCTGTAGATCCGGCCAAAGTACAGGCAGTGGCCGGCCAAAATCAGCTTCGGATATACGCAGCTTCTTGGGACTCGCCGGGTATTACCGCATGTTCGTGGAGGGGTTTTCGAGGATAGCACTTCCCCTCATCATATTGATGAAGAAGGAATCAGCATTTGCGTGGACTGAAAGGTGCGAGTCATCGTTTCAGGAGTTAAAGAGCCGGCTTACCTCTGCCCCTATCCTTGCACTTCCATCTGTGAAGGAAGGATTCCAGATTTACACCGACGCTTCTTACCAGGGGATGGGTGCCGTCTTGATGTAGCACGGCCACGTGATTGCCTATGCCTCCAGGCAATTGAGGAAACATGAACAGAATTACCCGGTGCATGACTTGGAGCTTGGGGTGGTCATATTCGCACTGAAGATATGGTGACACTACTTGTATGGGGTTCATTGTGATGTATACTTGGATGACAAGAATCTCAAATACGTCGACACGCAGAAAGATCTGAACCTTCGACAGAGGAGATGGCTGGAATTTCTCTGCGAATATGATTACAAATTGCACTATCATCCGGGGAAAGCGAACATTGTGCAGATGCATTGAGCAGGAGAGACGGCACTACTGGACCAGAGCCTCGAGTGATGTATATGGAATTGATGCACATGATGGATGATATGCATATCACCATGGTCTCAGAGGACGAGCCAGCAGTCTACCGGGAATATCTGAACTCCTTGATCGGGGAGAATGATCTTCGGGAGCGCATCTTGACGTAGCAGAGGCTAGATGCAGCTTTAGAGCCGATATTTAGAGCCCTGGAAGGGGGCAAATTCGGGGATTATACACTGCAGTATGATCTCATTCATTTTCGTGGGCGCATTTATATACGCGCAGGCAGTGCCATTCGGGAGGATATACTTAGAGAGGCGCTCCACTCTCAGTATTCAGTGCATCCCGGGATCACCAAGATGACAGCTGATTTGCGGAGACACATGTATTGGCCAGGGATGAAGAGAGAGATCATTCATTATGTGACCCACTGCGTGACATGTCAGCAGGTAAAAGTGGAATGCAAGAGCACGGGGGGATTATTATAGCCATTACCTGTACCCGAGTGGAAATTCGAAGATATATCTATGGATTTTGTGCACGGATTACCACGCTCCCACTCTAGGCATGATTCCATATGGGTCATTGTCCACAGGCTAACCAAGGTCGCTCGATTTATCCCGATCAGGAAGGACTGCCAAGTTTCTGCTTTGGTGAGATTGTTTGTGGAGCAGTTCGTCAGGTACCATGGCATCCCCAGATCGATCATCTCGGACCGTGATGGTCGGTTCACATCGAGGGAATGGAGGGTTGTGCATGCTTACTTGGGTTCTCGGCTCACTTTTAGCACCACCTTCCATCCGCAGACCGACGGCCAGACCGAGCGGACCATCCGGACCATGGAGGATCTGCTTCGTCTATACATATTGGATACAGGGAAGCCCTAGGAGAGACTGTTGCTCCTGGTCGAGTTCTCTTACAATAACAGTCACTAGGCAAGCATCAGGATGACACCTTATGAGGCTTTATATGGAAGGAAGTGTTGGACACCTCTGTCTTGGGTTCAGGATGTGGACACGAGGACTCTTGGTTCAGAGTACATTGAGGATACGGAAGCTCAGATTCGACTAATAAGGGAACGAATGCTGGAGGCCCAGAGTAGACAGGGCAAGTACTACGATGCGCGCCATCGAAAGGTGGAGTTTCAGGTGGGAGACATGGTATTCTTGAAGATACATTCTGTGCATGGTATTTCTCGGGTGCGGAGGCACAAGAAGCTCAGTCCACGATACAAGGGGCCCTATTTGATTCTGGAGCGGATCGGCCCCTTGGCCTACAAGCTGGAGCTGCCACCAGAGCTAGGAGCCTTGCACGATGTTTTCCACATCTCCTCATTACGAAGAACTCTCCTTCGGCCGGAACAGCACATCCCTACTACAGTAGGCTCGATAGCACCCGATAAATCAATTCGGTTGGAGCCAATCCAGATCGATGATGTAGCTGTCCGAGTGTTGCGAAAGAAGAAGGTTCCTCTTGTGAAGGTGTTGTGGTCTAACCATGGACGGGAGGAGCACACCTGGGAGCCGAGGGATCTGATGCTAGAGCAGCACCCGGAGCTTTTTGCACCAGGTAACACTTTAATTATTGTCTAAAGTACTTAAAATTCTTACATTTGAAAACCCAGTAGACCCGAACTTAAATTTCGGGGACGAAATTATTTCTTTGTTTATTGGAATTTGTAACATCTCACTTGCAGTTAGGCACCTCAACTTAGATTGGGTTAGGCATGTGGTGGGTGTAACAACCCCATCCGTTCATATAATATATACTAGAAGGTCCGGCCGGGGCCCTACAGCATATACCACAAAACAGACGATGAAGCTATGGAGTGATACTAGAGTAGCGCAGCGCACCTAACATATTGCATTCTAGCAGAAGCCTATAACACTTGAACTCCTCTCTTGAATGTCCAACATATAAAACTCCACATTTTATACATCATAGGAATGTCTTACAACACACATAATTCGTTGGCCTTATGGCCTTACAGAGCTTTCAAACAATGGCCCAAACATTGGCACGCAGGCCGACCACATCAAAAGAAAACATAACATTTATCAAAATGAGCCTTCGAGGGCTAACAGCAGCAGCAGCAGCTAAAGCATCATGGACATCAATCCTTTTTCGTCCCGCTTGGCTCTCCAGCACCTGTACAGGGACAATCCACCCAACGGTGCAAACAAAGGCAACGGTCAGCATTCAGCTGAACAAATTATAACGACCCTACCCCTTTTTCAGGGCAGCGGTAATCTTCCCTGCAGGCATAGCATCTCACAAGCATGTATATATATCATATAATGTGCTTTCACGCACACATGCCATCATAACCGTCAGCCACCCGACCCAACGCTCCGTGCACTCAGGGCACATTCTTGGTGTACTGGCAAATCAGTTGCCCACCACCGTATCAGGGTCATAGCCCAATGGCAACTCACTTGAGCATTTACTCCAGGGCGTACAACCAGAGTTTTATAGTCTTAGAGAACTGGGATTAGCCCGTAGCCCCCCATTGTATCACGGCGCGTAGGCCTAAGACTCTTGCTATGCGCTCCAACAGACCGCACTTTCTGGTCTCACGTCGGACGGACATAGCGCAGGTCGGATCCTCCACCCCCCCGTTGCTCAAATCGCCTTTCCATCACCGAGTACGGCGTACTCGCGGCTAAATAAAGGCGCGGGTAGGTCTCACCGATCCTGTTCTGGCATTTAAGCCTGGGCATAACTCTTACACCCATTCTCTCACAACATTAGCGGGTCTTTCCTGGGCACACCAGTACTTCCTACTACTCTCTTCATAGGTGGACACCGCAAATATCGCAAATGTCAGGGGTCTTTCCTGGCTACCACACCAGTACTTCCTGTTACACTCTTCACAGGTGGACTCCCCATGAACATTAAGCATTATAAAAGGTATTTCCTGGAATTTCAATCCAGTACTTTCTACAACTTCCTTTCACAGGTCGAACCCAATAGCACAAGCAGCACAAGCATTATACGGGAATTTTCCTGGACTACCACTCCAGTACTTCCTGCTACTTCCTTTCACAGGTCTAACCCGTCGACTCCTAACTACACGTTTATCACGGAGTCTTCTCCGGTTCGTATATGCAACATCACCAATCCAGACCAACCTGTCCAGATGGGCTTCACACAGCATGCCTATTCTATACTCCATTTCCGGATCTATATGCCAACAAAGGGGATTCCATGAATCAACCCAAAGACTCCCAAAATCAGCCACCTTTTGGTGGGGGAATCACATACATATGCCAAAAAGGAAGCCTTCACATGGATAGGAAGAAAAGTCATTATCCTTGAAGACCGTTTCGGTGCCATGAACTCTTAATTGGCTAGGAAGATCCGTAACAGCTTTTCCTCCGCAACGCTGGCCTCGGATCTCTCGTCGGAAAACTGCAACAGCACTGGTGACCAGCCCCTTTCCTCCTCCTCCTTCTTCCTCTCCCTTTCTCTCACTAGGAATGTAGAAGGAGAAGACCAAAAGCAAAATGAGATTTCCCTTCTCATCCACGACCTTAAGCAAGTAGGGAGGCAGCTCAGCCATTGGATCCCAGCTGAAGGAACGGACGGCCACGATTTTGCCACAAAAGCCCAATTTTTGCCTGACACGGCCTGTGACACGCCCGTGACCCAGGCCGTGTGCCTTAAGCGGTGCTCAACCGACTTATCCAATCCAGTGACATGCCCATGTGACACGCCCGTGTCACGGGCCGTGTCACCCGACACGCCTTCAGACACGCCCGTGTCTGTGGCCGTGTTCATCAAGCTGCATAATCTCAAAATTACCCGAGACTCACACGGCCTGTGACACGCCCGTGTCTCAGGCCGTGTGCCCATGACACGGCAATAGACACGCCCCAGCTCAAATTCGTCGGGGTAAGTTCGTCGACCGCTCTAATACGCCCTGTGACACGCCCGTGTCACAGGCCGTGTCCTATGCACTCGACGATCGTCGACCAAATTTTATCGACCACTCGTCGACTGTTCCTCCCAAACACTTCGTCGAACGCAGGACACGCCCTGGGACACGCCCGTGTCCCAGGCCATGTCACCCCAAAAATTTGCCTACTGAAAAATAGGCTGTTACAACCCTCCCCTCCTACAAGACATTTCGTCCTCGAAATTCGTATATAGGAAGGCAACCAGCAACCAAAAAGTTATCACATGAAACGTTTATGTTACAACAAACTTTTCACTATGCAATCGCTACAAAATAGCTCAGGAAACTCCACTCGCATGGTCTGCTCTCGCTCCCATGTAAGCTCCTCACGACCGCAATTGTCCCATCGGACTTTAACCATCCCGACCGTCTTGTTCCGCAACGGTTTCTCGGCTCGATCCTCGATCTAAATGGGTCTAACTCTCGTTGTTAGCCCATACTCCACCGGCACACGATCATCCGTGATCACTTGAGCTGGATCTTTAATGGCCTTCCGAAGCACCGAGATGTGAAACACATCATGTAGTCCACCCAAGTCTGCCGAAAGAGCTAGCCAATATGCAGCTTCTCCGATTCGCTCAACTACTTCAAATGGACCCAAATATCTTGGATTCAACTTTTTCAAACGGCGAATCCTGGATACACCTTTGAAGGGCTTGATCTTCAAGTAGACCCAATCGCCTACCGCAAACTCTACGTTCCAGTGCTTGGCATTGTAGTACTTTGCGTGACGATCTTCGGCTATGAGTATCCTCTCTCGAATAGCACGAATGGTTGAGTTTGCTTCATCGACTTCATTTCGATTAGAAACTCTTGATTCGCCCTGTTCTACCCAAGCCAAGGGAGTACGACACTTACTTCCATATAGAGCTTCATACGGTGCCATCCCGATGCTCGCCTGGTAGCTGTTATTATAAGCAAACTCCACCATATATAGATGATCTTCCCATCTCTTTCCAAAATCTAGGGTGCACATTCGGAGCATGTCCTCTATCGTTCTGTTGGTTCGTTCAGTTTGGCCATCCGTTTGGGTATGAAAGGCCGTACTGAAAGTCAACTTCGTGCCCAACAGCTGGTGAACTAGCCTCCAATCCTTTGATGTAAATCGCCCATATCGATCACTCATGATGCTCCGAGGAACACCGTGGAGCCATACAATCTGTCCCACATACAGCTTTGCCAAACTTTCTACCGAATCATCTCGCTTGTTCGGTAGGAATTGTGTCACTTTTGTTAGCCGATCAACAATCACCCGGATGGAATCGTTCCCTTGCTGAGATCTCGACAACCCGTGCACGAAATCCATAGAAAGATTGTCAAATTTCCACTCTGGAATCGGCAATGACTTCAAATAACCGCCCGATTTCTGGCATTCTGCCTTCACCATTGATGTAGGCTTGCCCCTTTTTGACGTTATGGAGACGGACATAACTAAACGCAACGCTCTCCGCTAACTCTCACGTCACGCTCAAGCAACAAAAACGCAGCAACTACCCAATTCGTATATTCATTAAACATAGACGACGGAGGGTTCGCAAAGCCCTTCAAGATAGTACCAAGGCGATAGGCCAAGGTCCTCTCAAGCGAAAGGAACCCACACGGTTCGGTAGAGCGTTGTTGTACCAAAAGAGAATCCACCGAAAACAAAAGATTCGGACAAGGATGGTTCTCTCCCAACAAAATAAAACGAGGGCCGCCACGCCTCACGAACTTAAACGGAAAAAGGAAAACACCAACGATATCAATGAAAATTTAACCACGAAATTTCAAACGCTTCACAAGCCACGCAACACGCATATGCCACAAGATCTATCAAGAGGAGAAAACACACAACGGTAGAGATTTTCGTTACCCAAACCGGAATAGATGATTCCGGTTATCTTGCTTGAATCACTCTTCCACGGTTCCGCCGGAGTTACGTCGGATGGAGAGGAAACTCTTCCTCCTTCGTCGCGTCACGCCTTGGCCGAGATCCACGAGAGATTACCACAAGCACCTTGCTCTAACCACCAAGAGAGAGGGGTGGCCGGATTCTTCCTTGAAGGGGGAAGGGGGAGAAGTTGGGCGGCTTGGGAGGGAGAGGAGGTTGGAGGCCAAGAGGGGAAAGAAGGCTAGGATTGAGAGGGAGTCGAAATTAGAATAGGAGGGAGAGGGGGGAGATTCCTTTTGGAGGTAGGATTTCAAATTCTCATTCAACTTAACCATATGAAAACAATCCATGCCTATATATAGGCTACACCACTCAATCTCCACCTTAGAAAATTAACACCCTCATGATGGTTATATGCACCCATCATGAATTAAATAAAGCATAGAGTTTGCATGAAGAATAAAAAATGCAAGATGGTTATAAGCACCCATCATGCAATACAAAATTAAAATGCTTGAAGTAAGATTTCTTAAAATAACAATCGATAAAATAACAATTTAATAAAATATATAGTTATAATTATTTTATTCATAATTATATATTTTATTTAATAGTGGCGGCGGCGTTGGCGTCGAGGTAGAAATCTCATCCGTGAGCTTGCGGCCACAATCGTCCCAATCCACGAACGCTTTGGCGGCGGCGTTGGCGTCGAGGTAGAAATACCATCCGGGAGCTTGCGGCAACGACCGTCCCAATCCACGAACGCTTTCAGACGGGGATCCATGGCGCCATCAATCCTCCCTCTCTCAAAAATACTCATCACTGATGAGTAGGCATGTGAGTACTCGCATGGAAGATCGTCAACGGGGAAGCAGAACCTGCAAGGCAAAAAGTGGTCTTGGGGGGACCTCAAAAATGCATTAGCCAACGAAGGAAAAACAGTTTCCACAACATCAACCAACATACCTCCGATGGAGACCGAGAAAGAGAACGATCCTGGGAAACTTGCACCACCCAACCCGATAGAATTCAAAGTGGAATATATATACGGAGAGGTAGACATTTCAAGTGGCATAGAAGCATGAAGCGTAAAATATGAAACGATGAAAATAGAAGCTATGCCCCAATCAATGGAAAATTCCAATAGAAAAGTGATGTTACCAAACTCCCTTAAGGTTCGCAAAGGATGGACTTGTCGATCCGTTAATATTTTTAAGGTGCTCGTGGGCATCCGTTCAGGGGTGAGACAAACCAAACCCAAATCATCCACATAACAGTAGGAGACTTTCTGACACAAACTCTCAAGTAAATTAAAGGACGCATTTTGATGGATTAAAAGGATATGAATGAGCCTAATTAACTTTAAACCATGTGGGGTGAACCCATATGCAACATGACTAGAATTAATAGTAGAAAATAACGGAATTATGTCAGGTGGCACGGGTTCTTTAACTTCAAAAATTATTTCAGTGGAACCTAACGTTTTCATTTTAAATTTGGAATTAAATTTTGATTTTAAAATTTCATAATGAATAGCCAGCAGAAAACGCTCGTCACCAACTACGTTTACCCACATCCATCTAAGTAAGCCTAATGGGGAGGCGGTAATAATAAACTTCTCCAAATATAAAGGGCTAGGAATGACTAGCTCGTGTCCTAACAAATCATCTACTCGAGTTAAATGAACCAGAGGGAGAGTCGATATGGGTGATTCCGTAGGGGAAGTTAAGTCACACTCAACGTCAAAACACGGATTACTCGTCCAAGAACAAGCCTCCGGTTGCAGGCCGTTAAAATCATAAGATAAATTAAACAGTGGATTTGTCCTCACTGAAAACTCAGCCGACAAGTCTTCCAACTCATTCGATACTTCATTTAATTCAGAATTAGTGATCGTATCATAAGTAGGAAAAATCGTATCCGACAAAATTTCTAAACAGTTTTGTGCCCCAGGTAAAGGAGCTATCATCAACGAAATGTCTTTCTTGCCCTCCGGGATACCGTCATCCAAAGATAATTTTTCCCCATAGTGTAAATTTTCCAAAACGACAGATCCTTCGTTAACCAACTCTTCCCATGAAGTGGGTGTGTCGTCACAATCAAAATAAAGGGATGGGCAAATCGAATCCCAGGGAGTATCAAAATTAACTTGACTTTTAAGCGGCGTTGATACCGTAAATGAACTAACTCCCGGATGTATCACAATAAGATTATCCCAAATTGAACAACCATCCCAAGGCGACTCTTTCAATACCGTTGAAACATCCATTAATTCTGGGTCAACCATAATAATACCGGGTCCTAGCAAGTCATCACCTAATTTAGTAACAGGTAAGCTTTCAACATTGGATGACTCTACCGACTCAGCTGGAACGTCTTCGGACTCAGGGTCATCAGACGACTCCCTGACTAAAATATCGTCGAAGGGGAGTGGAGATGATTCCTCAGGGGAGAAATCCTCGTCTAGGTCACTAGGGTAACCAATCTCCTCAACGTCACTAAAAGCGTCAGCGAGAATTGCATCGTCCTCAGTGACGGGCTTAGTCCTATTCACATCCTCGGGTTCAATAGGAGAGTCAGGCACTATCGTAAGTGAAGGAAGACTCCCACCTGGCTGATTAACTTCATCATCCAGAGATTCTATATCCACATAAAAATCCTTAGAGGTATCAGTCACTATACCAGAGGGCTTAGATGTCGAGGCTAAAGAAGCTAGCACCCTAATAGTAACCTCTTTCGAGTTCAGATTTTGGGGTCTAAATGGCTTATGTTCCCTATAGGTGGGACTAGGCACACTTTGGGTATTACTACCTCTCTGGGGATAGGATCTATCCTGAGGCGTACGGTCACTCCTATAAGCAGATACGAGTCTGGTGTCATAACTATTCTTACTAACGGGTGTGGTGCTATTAGTGCGCAGGTAGGCGGGATCAAATTGATCCGAGAGGAGGCTACGCATGTGCGGCCAAGTATAATGATAGCTACCAACACGGCGCTCTTCGTTTAACCAAAATAATCGGGCTCAACCTACAAACCGCTCTCGGGCAAAACTAACCTTTTCGTAGTCATCCCATAAGTGACAATTAAAATATTGTTCTAATCCCTTAAGCCAGTCTCGAAAACTTTGGGGATACTCTAAACCGTCAAAAGTAGGATAAATGTGGTGTGTCATAGGGGTGTGTTTAGTCATATCCTTAGCATAATAATAGTCTAACTGGGTAGCATATATGTCATATGTCATTTAGTGAGAACCGGAGAGAAAACTCACCCAGAACTGGTGCACATGCAATGACTAAAAAACCTGACCCTACTTCATTTTAAAAGATTGAATTTTTCCCGCTTAGCCACTAAGGTTATAATTATATAAAATAGATTTTCTTGCTGAAAAAAATATGAGGATTATTAAAAAAAATTTATTTTTGAATTTTGCTGAAAATATAAAAATATAGGCCGCTATTTGCAAACCAACTATTAAACTTTAAAATAACTTAATAAAAATAATGATTTAATGAAAAATAAAATTTCTATTTTTTTTTTTTTGGATTTCTTAAATTGGAAATTTAAAATTTGAAATTTGAAATTTTGAATTTTGAAATTTAAATTTTGAATTTTGAATTTTGAATTTTGAAATTTGAAATTTGAAATTTTGAAATTTGAAATTTAAAATTTGAAATTTGAAATTTGAATTTTGAAATTTGAAATTTGAAATTTGAAATTTGAAATTTTGAAATTTGAAATTTGAAATTTTGAAATTTTGAAATTTTAAAATTTAAAATTTGAAATTTGAAATTTGAAATTTGAAATTTGAAATTTTGAAATTTGAAATTTGAAATTTAAATTTGAAATCTGAAATTTAAAATTTAAAATTTGAAATTTATTTGTTTTTAATTTGAAGAAGGGGAGGAGTGCCAATTAGGAAATTGACGAGAACCTCGCTTTGATACCAAATTGATGTAGGCTTGCCCCTTTTTGACGTTATGGAGACGGACATAACTAAACGCAACGCTCTCCGCTAACTCTCACGTCACGCTCAAGCAACAAAAACGCAGCAACTACCCAATTCGTATATTCATTAAACATAGACGACGGAGGGTTCGCAAAGCCCTTCAAGATAGTACCAAGGCGATAGGCCAAGGTCCTCTCAAGCGAAAGGAACCCACACGGTTCGGTAGAGCGTTGTTGTACCAAAAGAGAATCCACCGAAAACAAAAGATTCGGACAAGGATGGTTCTCTCCCAACAAAATAAAATGAGGGCCGCCACGCCTCACGAACTTAAACGGAAAAAGGAAAACACCAACGATATCAATGAAAATTTAACCACGAAATTTCAAACGCTTCACAAGCCACGCAACACGCATATGCCACAAGATCTATCAAGAGGAGAAAACACACAACGGTAGAGATTTTCGTTACCCAAACCGGAATAGATGATTCTGGTTATCTTGCTTGAATCGCTCTTCCACGGTTCCGCCGGAGTTACGTCGGATGGAGAGGAAACTCTTCCTCCTTCGTCGCGTCACGCCTTGGCCGAGATCCACGAGAGATTACCACAAGCACCTTGCTCTAACCACCAAGAGAGAGGGGTGGCCGGATTCTTCCTTGAAGGGGGAAGGGGGAGAAGTTGGGCGGCTTGGGATGGAGAGGAGGTTGGAGGCCAAGAGGGGAAAGAAGGCTAGGATTGAGAGAGAGTCGAAATTAGAATAGGAGGGAGAGGGGGGAGATTCCTTTTGGAGGTAGGATTTCAAATTCTCATTCAACTTAACCATATGAAAACAATCCATGCCTATATATAGGCTACACCACTTAATCTCCACCTTAGAAAATTAACACCCTCATGATGGTTATATGCACCCATCATGAATTAAATAAAGCATAGAGTTTGCATGAAGAATAAAAAATGCAAGATGGTTATAAGCACCCATCATGCAATACAAAATTAAAATGCTTGAAGTAAGATTTCTTAAAATAACAATCGATAAAATAACAATTTAATAAAATATATAGTTATAATTATTTTATTCATAATTATATATTTTATTTAATAGTGGCGGCGGCGTTGGCGTCGAGGTAGAAATCTCATCCGTGAGCTTGCGGCCACAATCGTCCCAATCCACGAACGCTTTGGCGGCGGCGTTGGCGTCGAGGTAGAAATACCATCCGTGAGCTTGCGGCAACGACCGTCCCAATCCACGAATGCTTTCAGACGGGGATCCATGGCGCCATCAACCATAGCATAGGTTTGGCATTTGGCCACATAAAGAGCAACATCTTTCTTTAGCCCTGGACACCAAAATAGCTTTTTCATATCCCTGAACATTTTTGTGCTTCCTGGGTGGATTGAGTACTTTGTATAATGTGCTTCATACAACAATTCTTCCCTCAATTTACCCACATTTGGGACGCACAAAAGGCCTTCTTTCTGCAAAAGACCGTCATTCCAGGAGAACTTTCCTTCTGGCCCAGCTTTTGCATAGCGTAGGAGATCTTCATCCACCTCCGTTGCCCGTCGAACTCGGTCCGCATGGTCACATTACACCTCCGTCCAAGTCAAACATGCATTGGCAATGGAATTCTTGTCAACACAAGAAATCTTTAATGCTTCCAGCTCCTGGATGAGACGCTCATCATGCTTCTGCAACCGAGCTGCTCTTGCCGGAGTCCGCCGACTCAAGGCATGTGCGACAACATTCCCCTTCCCGGGAGTATAGTGAATCTCAAAGGTGTAGTCCCCGAGGAACTCCAACCACCTTCGTTGTCGCATATTCAAGTCCTTCTGCTCCAAAATGTACTTCAGGCTCATGTGATCTGTATAGATCTCCACCTTCACACCAAAAAGATAGTGTCGCTACAGCTTTCGTGCAAAGATCACCGCCACCAACTCAAGATCATGGATGGGAAAGTTCCGCTCGTGCACTTTCAGCTGGCGTTAGCCATAAGCAATCACCTTTCCATTTTTTAGAAGCACGTAGCTTAAGCTGCTCCCTGAAGCATCACTGTAGATTACAAATCCATCGGTACCACATGGCGATGACAACATCGGCGCCGTGGTCAACCAAATCTTCAGTTCTTCAAAAGCTCGCATGCACTCTGGCGACCAAACGAACTTCTGTTCTTTTCGCGTCAACATGGTTAGCGGCAAAGCAATCCGCGAGAAGTTTTCAACAAATCTTCAGTAGTGATCTCGGCCACTCAAGACAACACTGGACACTCCTCTATGGCTCTTATCTTCGCTGGATCCATAGCTATACCCGCTCCACTCACCACATGGCCCAGAAAAGCCACCGACGATAGCCAAAACTCGCACTTCGAGAACTTGGCAGAGAGTTGATTCTGCCTCAATGTATTCAACACCAACCGCAAATGCTTCTCATGATCGGCTTCCAATCTCGAGTACACCAGGATATCATCAATGAACACTATCACGAATAGATCCAGGTACTCGCGGAATATTCGGTCCATCAAGTCCATAAATATTGATGGCGCATTACATAGCCCAAACGGCATGACCGTGAACTCGTAGTACCCGTACCTTGTTCCAAATACGGTTTTGTGAATATCTTCTTCCCGGATCCTCGATTAGTAATAACCAGATTTCAAGTCCAACTTTTAGTAGACGGACGATCCCACTAGCTGATCAAACAGCTCATCAATCCGTGGAATCGGATATTTATTCTTCTCGGTTAGCTTATTTAATTCGCAGCGATCAATACATAACCGCAAGCCACCGTCTTTCTTCTTCACAAAAAGCACAGGGGCACTCCAAGGAGACATGCTTGGGCGTATATAACCCTGTGCCATCAATTCCTATAGTTGGACTTTCAACTCCGCCATTGGTTTAGGCACGACGCGATATGGCGAGCGGGCCACGGGTTTCGCACCTGACACCAACTTGATCGTGAAGTCAATCTCACGCTGGGGTGGTAGCCCAGGGATATCCTTGGGAAACACATCTACAAATTCCGACACAATCGGAACATCACGCACACTGGCCTTTGGCTCAACAGCCTGAATCAGCGCGAAGTAGCACTCCGCACCCTTTCGAACAGCCTTCAAGACTTGGAGTGCAGAAAACAACATCAATCAAGGCATGATGCTCCGCAAGCCAATCGATAGGAAATATCACGTCGAATTCCGATATCGGCAATACAGATGCAGTCAAACTAAAATCCCGACTTCCTATTTGGACCGCCGCATCGCAAGCTTGATCCGCAAGCATCCAACAGCCATTTGGCAACACCACTCAGACGTTATCTGTCTTCACACAACTAGGCACCCCAAGCCGCGCTCGAAACTCGCTAGACAGAAAAGAATACGAAACATCTGTATCAAACAGTGTTTGCGTCAGCGTGTTCTGAATCATCACAAAGCCTGTGGTGCAAGTAACACACACAAGCAACATACACAAGATGCAAACAAAAGCAATAAATATGATTATCATGCACTCGTAACACTTAGGATTGCGCCTGGGACGCAGAGGACTCCACCACTGCTTTTCCCGTCTCCATATAAGATGCTCCGATTTCCTGCTCAACCAGACGTCGACGACTCCTGATAAGGTTGGGCACAAGTGTCCCCATGGCATAAAACATCAACAATCTAGTCGTGTTCACGGCTATCATACAAACACGTTGATCTCACACATCCATGTATTGTAGTTATATAACATAAACGCCATCATAGAACTATCATCCAAAACGGCTTACTATACATATAACACATGCATAATCCACCATACATGAGGAGCCCAATTATTTATGTACATCATTATGTCGACATTTCCTTCTCCTTTATTGCCCGCTACGAGCCAACGTGGTAATCTCGGGCTTTATGTCCTGCTTTACCACACGAATAGCAATTGTATTGCTTCTTTGGCTGCTGAACACCATCCCAACAATCACGAGCGATGTGTCCTACCTGACTACAACCATAACAAGTACGCTTCTCGAGTCTTTACCTCTTACGGTGAGTAGACTTCCCAACCCTTGGAGTGCGCACTTTCCTGGTCACAGGCATCTGCTGGGCTCTCAGTAAGTCCATTTCCAACAGTCTAGCTGCCTCCACCAGTGGTTGGAATCCCAAGAACTTAGGACCTATCAACAAGAAACGGAGTTCCTGATGTAGCCCATCATAAAACTGATTGATCTTCATCCCCTCGGTTTCAAACACAAACTCGGGTTGTTGTCTCATTGCAACAAATGCATGAAAATAGTCCTCAACCGTGTTCTCTCCTTGGCTCAAACACACGTTCACCGACGAAGCTGAGGCACTTCCCCTTGCCGTCTGCTTATGTTCACTACCCGGCATGGGAGGCATTACCGGATCAGAGGGTTGAACCTGTCCCTCATGGTAAGCCTTGAGTGTTGCAAAAACCACATCGGCAATCAGTCGAGTCATTTCTATCGATGGAGGAGATGTTGGTACCACAGTTGATGGCATGCTAACCATCGAGTGTTAGGGTTCCTGCTACCATGCCATTGCACTCATCGCCTACATTTGGAAAATTACACAAGTAAGCAACAAGATAGGAACGCGCAGGTTCCTCAAACACAAAAATTTGCATTCCTATCATGGACATTTAGGAGTTCAAACGTGTTAACGTGGTTTGCACAGCCACGTGCTCGCCACCCCACAAAAGAAGTTGACCATGACTTCGAGAGGGAAAGACCAAGACAGCTGATACCAAAAATGTAACAACCCCATCCGTTCATATAATATATACTAGAAGGTCCGGCTGGGGCCCCACAGCGCACCAAACACATTGCATTCTAGCGGAAGCCTATAACACTTGAACTCTTCTCTTGAATGTCCAACATATAAAACTCCACATTTTATACATCATAGGAATGTCTCACAACACACATAATTCGTTGGCCTTATGGCCTTACAGAGCTTTCAAACAGTGGCCCAAACATTGGCACGCAGGTCTGCCACATCAAAAGAAATCATAATATTTATCAAAATGAGCCTTCGAGGTCTAACAACAGCAGCAGCTAAAGCAGCATGGACATCAATCCTTTTTCATCCTGCTTGGCTCTCCAGCACCTGTATAGGGACAATCCACCCAACGGTGACAAACAAATGCAACGGTCAGCATTCAACTGACCAAATTATTATGACCCTACCCCTTTTTCGAGGCAGCGGTAATCTTCCCTGCAGGCATAGCATATCACAAGCATGTATATATATCATATAATGTGCTTTAACGCACACATGCCATCACAACCGTCAGCCACCCGGTCCAACGGTCCGTGCACTCAGGGCACATTCTTGGTGTACTGGCAAATCAGTTGCCCACCACCGTATCAGGGTCACAGCCCAACGGCAAATCACTTGAGCATTTAATCCATGGCGTGCAACCGGAGTTTTATAGTCTTAGTGAACCAGGATTGGCCCGTAGCCCCCCATTGTATCACGGCGCATAGGCCTAAGACTCTTGCTATGCGCTCCAACAGACCACACTTTATGGTCACACGTCGGACGGACATAGCGCAGGTCAGATCCTCCACCCCCCCCCCCCCCCCCCCCCCCGTTGCTCAAATCGACTTGCCATCACCGAGTACGGCGTACTCGCGGCTAAATAAAGGCGTGGGTAGGTATCACCGATCCTATTCTGGCATTTAAGCCTGGGCATAACTCTTACACCCATTCTCTCACAACATTAGCGAGTCTTTCCTGGGCACACCAGTACTTCTTGCTACTCTCTTCGCAGGTGGACACCGCAAATATCACAAATGTTAGGGGTCTTTCCTGGCTACCACGCCAGTACTTCCTGTTACTCTCTTCACAGGTGGACTCCCCATGAACATTAAGCATTACAAAGGGTATTTCCTGGAATTCCAATCAAGTACTTCCTGCTACTTCCTTTCACAAGTCGAACCCAATAACACAAGCAACACAAGCATTATACGGGTATTTTCCTGGACTACCACTCCAGTACTTCCTGCTACTTCCTTTCACAGGTCTAACACGTCGACTCCTAAACTACACGTTTATCACGGAGTCTTCTCCGGTTCGTATATGCAACATCACCAATTTAGACCAACCTGTCCAGATGGGCTTCACATATCATGCCTATTTCGTACTCCATTTTCGGATCTATATGCCAACAAAGGGAATTCCATGAATCAACCCAAAGACTCCCAAAATCAACAACCTTTTGGTGGAGGAATCACATACATATGCCAAAAAGGAAGCCTTCACATGGCTAGGAAGAAAGGTCGTTACCCTTGAAGACCATTTCGGTGCCATGAACTCTTAACTGGATAGGAAGATCTGCAACAGCTTTTCCTCCGCAACGCCGGCCTCGGATCTCTCGTCGGAAAACTGCAGCAGCACCGGTGACCAGCCCCTTTCCTCCTCCTCCATCTTCCTCTCCCTTTCTCTCACTAGGAATGTAGAAAGAGAAGACCAAAAGCAAAATGAGATTTCCCTTCTCATCCACGGCCTTAAGGAAGTAGGGAGGCAGCTCAGCCATTGGATCCCAGCTGAAGGAACGGACGGCCACGATTTTGCCACAAAAGCCCAATTTTTGTCTGACATGGCCTGTGACATGCTCGTGTCCCAGGTCGTGTGCCTCAAGCGGTGCTAAACCAACTTATCCAATCCAGTGACACGCCCATGTGACACGCCCGTGTCACGGGCCGTGTCACCCGACACGCCTTCAGACACGCCCGTGTCTCTGGCCGTGTTCATCAGGCTGCACAATCTCAAAATTACCTGAGACTCACACGGCCTGTGACACGCTCGTGTCTCAGTCCGTGTGCCCATGACACGGCACTAGACACGCCCCAGCTCAAATTTGTCTGGCTGAGTTCGTCGACCGCGCTGACACGCCCTGTGATACGCCCGTGTCACAGGCCGTGTCCTAAGCACTCGACGATCGTCGACCAAATTTTGTCGACCACTCGTCGATTGTTCCTCCCGAACACTTCGTCGAACACAGGACACACCCTAGGACACGCCCGTGTCCCAGGCCGTGTCACCCCAAAAATTTGCCTGCTGAAAAAAGGGCTGTTACAGTGGGTGATAAGAATTTTAGCTAGGTTTTAACCTAGAAGGTGGGGTGTAGCCATATGGGGCTCACTATAAGGCCCAAGTCAAACTAGCTCAAAATAGCCTAAATAGGAACCCTAGCCACACTATGACCCGCACCACATTGCCCTAACCCAAAGAATAATCTAAGTGAACCCTAAAGCATGCCATTAGGTCACCCATTGACCCCAATTTGACCAAGTCAACCCTAAACCTTAATTTGGTCAAACCCACACCTAAAGGCCCAAATAGTCCATGTGGGCCACTATAAGACCCCTCTTTTTTTTTCTTTTTAAACACCGGGGTCTTAGGCCCAAAACCACCGCTTTGCGGTGACACCTTCACGCCCTGAAGGGTCATCACCGCAAATTGTTGATTCTGCCGGCCGATTCGATCACAGAAAAGCAACAAATGTAGAGTAAACACAAGTGAGGAAAAACTCTAACCAAAAGTTCACAAAATACAATCACATCAGAGTAATATAATCTCCACGAACGGAGAGTCCACAAAATATAAAGCACTGAAAATAAGGGCTTAAGCCCGGTACATCAAATCCCCACTACATAGTCACTCAAGTGGAAGCAAAATAGAACACTATTATGGTCAGGGGCTCACAGTCCCCATCGTCTGAACTCCGGTGCTAGACTGCCCCATCTCCAAGCGTGCCGACCTGCGGGGCTGCTCCTCCATGTTGGGCTCCACGATCCCCTAAATGATGTGGTTCGAAAACCATTAGTCTAAAAGACTAAGTCCTATCATCCCCCACCCCTTCCCCCATGGCCCCTAGGCACCGAGCGGAGAGGAAGAAAGGGGAGGACTTGAAGGTGGAGAGTAATCAAGAAACAGATGGCAGCGGACCTATACTAGCAATTTTATAGTACATGTGGCAGTAAAGTAAAGTATGAAAAGTAAACTTAACTTATACGGAAACATATAAGCAAGGGATCTTCTACAGGGCTCCCATCGTATAAAGAGTCTCATACCAATTTATACGTTGGCGTGTCGGTTATTATCAGCAATATATATATAAAGAATTTAACCTTAATTTATAAACTTGACCACACAAGCTTATAGACCAAAAGGTCATTTTGCAGGGCCTATTGTATAAGCGTCTCATACCACTTATATAATAGGTGACAGGGGTTTTATGCAATGATTATGCTATGACATGCAAGTGGGTTATGATGCTATCATGTAAGTGCAACTCACCCACCCGACTCTGTGCACATAGAACTTTAGTTCCCCATTTCTGGAGACGAACCTCCCAGGATACCTCCGTAGTGGTAGACGGAAGCGGTGAGTTGGGCCTCGCCCACCTCTGAACCAGTAAAGCACTACCGGTCAGACTTATCGTACGCCTCAACACTGGTGCACAAAGCGGAGCTCCTGCGTACTCTTGTCGGCTAGCGCACCGAACTTCTGTTGGCAATGTAACACCTCCCTTGTAGTGGACGTATAATATGGGTCCGGCCGGGGCCCCACAGCATACGAACGCCACAACTTTGGTATTATAAGTTGATATGACTACCCAAACTCAAAACACTTGCACAACACAGCGGAAACAAAACAGGACTAGAAGTTATCCACCACTAAAGAGTAAAACAAATGGCCTTAAGGCCTTACATCAAGTGTCCAAAAAGAAATAGTACATCAAACATGAATGTGCTCAGCACTCCTAGTCTACCTCGGCATGCAAGCCGGACAAAATAGTCTCAAACAAACATCATCATAACTGTAGTGCTACAAAAAGGGAAAAACACTTCATGGGCTTAGGCCTTTCTGGCCGGCGTGCTAGCTTCTGCATGCGATCCTTGCCCTGTAAAAATTATTAGTAACGTGGGTCAGCAAAGGCTGACCTCAAACTGTGTAACAACACATCTCCTCCCGGCCGCCCCTAACGGACCCCGGGGAACCCTCCAACCTGCAAGTCAGCACTTCGTATGCAATATAATCATCTATAATAGAAAAGCATTAAAACAGGCTTGGATGTCTCAATCATCAAACACGTTCTCTACTGGTTGAGCATGTAATAAAAGGGCCTACTATGCAACATGTATGCAACACTCGGGCTTCGCCCAAGGCACCCTACTGCGTATGAAACTAGCACAACATCACAACATTTGGGTACTCACGTTTCCCCATTGGCATAAAGCCGCAAACAATGAGGGAGACACAACTCCCTCAAACGGCGCACAGGCCGCCACATGGAATTCTTGCCAAGGCCCCACCCGCTCGTGGGCTTAGCCCCGGGCTTGCCTGCAAACTCTGACGTCTCATGTCAGGATTCCAACAAACACAGACCGACCGATTCTAAGAAGCCTTGCTGGACCCCACCCGCTCATGGCCTCTTTGCCCGGGCTTGCCCCAAGCTTGGCATTCTCGTCAGTCTCACAGAAGGGGACTAGTCTCGCCGTGACACTCTCCACACATGACGCACATGTCACGGGATAGCCAGCCGACCACAGAGACATAGCCACGCCTTGGCACAACACAAACCAAGACTAAATACAACATAATCCCTCATTGTACTGCAGCGTTCCCGCGCACCAAGGAAACCATCTCCAACTCGTGCGGAGCTAACCTTGTCCCTCAAGGAAACCATCTACCGCCACGAGGAGCTAACCTTGTCCGGGTCCGACTACACGTACCTTTGCAAATAAACGGGACAATCACCATCACAACACAAACGGCATCTTGCCGCAACGGAAAATCTCTACGAATCCCTAAGTTCGTATGCAACATCACCGAGTCGGACTAACGGTCGCGACTACGGCTTCACCCACCATGCCTAATCCACTAGCGAAGCGGATCTCTAATGCAAAATATGCCGGGGACGGACTCAATCAACCCAGAAGTTCCTCTTGAAACTTGGCAAACCAAAACCCCTCTCATTTGAGAGTTCGGTGCCCAAAAATTAGGGAGAAAGAAAACTAAATGATGCTAATACATGCATCCTAAGGACCGAGAGGAGAGATGTCGTTACCTTCCGACTCCTCTTCCTTGCCATGGCAAAATAGCCGGATGGAAATCTTCGCAACGCTCCAAGCTTGACGGATCCGGACTCGGCTCGCGATTTGGAGCTCTGAAACCCTTCCTACAGCCCAAGACCTTCTTCTTCTTCCTCCTTGCTCTAGTTTTTCTCAAGAACTTAGAAAGAGAAGACTTGGAAAACAAATGAGGGTTTCCAACCCTAGAATCGGACTTAACTTCCCAAGAACAGTCCTGAGCCGTCAGATCCCAAAATCTGGGAAAGAATGGCCACGATTCGCCTATAAAATAAAAGACCTGGGCCGAACACGGCCTCGCACACGCCCTTGTCCAGGGCCGTGTGCCTCATTCGCCGTCTCAAATCGACGCGCCTAGAACCGTACACGGGCATCCGACACGCCCGTGTTCAATCCGACACGCCCGTGTCCCCAGTGACACGGCCGTGTGGCCGGCCGTGTGCCTCCAATAACACGGCCTCGAAACCAACCTGAGAGATGACACGGCCTGGGACACGCCCGTGTCCCAAGCCGTGTGCCAAGTTTCGACACCCGTCGACAGACTTTGTGTCGACACCGCGGAAAAACGTCGAGCGAAGATCGTCGACCAAGCGGGACACGCCCTGTGACACGCCCGTGTCACAGGCCGTGTGCCCCAGTCTCGACACTTTGTCGAGCGAATGTGTCGACACTTGGGCCGAGTGTCGACACGGCCTCGACACGCCCTGCGACACGCCCGTGTCGCAGGCCGTGTGCCCCACTCTCGACACTTTGTCGAGCGAAAGTGTCGACACTTGGGCCGAGTGTCGACACGGCCTCGACACGCCCTGCGACACGCCCGTGTCGCAGGCCGTGTGCCCCACTCTCGACACTTTGTCGAGTGAATGTGTCGACACTTGGGCCGAGTGTCGACACGGACCTCGACACGCCCTGCGACACGCCCGTGTCGCAGGCCGTGTACCTCCTGCCAGAAACCCAAAAATGTTCAGAACTGCAGACTGAACCTCTTGCAAAAACTGGGGTGTTACAACTCTCCCCCACTTAACAGAATTTCGTCCCGAAATTACAAAACAAAAGGGTACAAAACTTAAATTGTACCTGACATGAAAAGTTCTGGATAATCTTCTAGCATGGCCTGTTCTCGTTCCCAAGAGTACTCCTCACGACCGCAGTTGTCCCATCGAACTTTCACGAGTTTGACTTCTTTATTCCGCAACTGCCGAGTCTCCGAATCCTCTATAGCAATTGGGAGGACTCGCGTCCTCAAGTCTTCCTCAATCGGCACCGATGCCGGCTCTATCACCACGCTAGCCTCCACCAAGGCTTTCCTCAAAGCGGAGACGTGGAAGACGTCATGTAATCCACTCAAGTCTGCGGACAATGCCAACCGATATGCTGCTTCTCCTACCCGCTCAACAATTTCAAAAGGCCCCAAAAATCTTGGACTCAACTTCTTGAGTCGGCGAATCCGTGAGACGCCTTTGAACGGCTTGACCTTCAGATAAACCCAATCACCAACTGTAAATTCCAACTTCCGGTGACGAGCATTAAAATATTTTGCTTGCCTGTCTTGTGCCACCTTCATACGCTCTTGGATGGTCCGTACCAACTCACAAGCGTCAACTACCGCACCCATTTCCCAAAAGTTTGGTGTCTCCCGCCTCTGCCCAAGACATTGGCGTTCGACACCGCCTCCCATACAAAGCTTCGTATGGCGCCATCTTTATACTAGCTTGAAAACTGTTGTTGTACGCAAATTCTACCATGAAGAGGTGATCCTCCCACCTCTTGCCAAAATCAAGAACGCACATCCTCAACATGTCCTCCATAGTACGGTTCGTTCTCTCCGTTTGCCCATCAGTTTGAGGATGGAACGCCGTACTAAACTTTAGCTTCGTGCCCAAGCTCTTCTGAACCAATCTCCAGTCCTTGGACGTAAATCGTCCATCTCGATCACTGACTATGCTCTTAGGAACTCCGTGCAGTCGCACAATGTTGCGAACATACAACTCCACCAGCTTCTCCACGCTGTCCTCTTTCCGATTTGGGATGAAGTGAGCCACCTTGGTTAGGCGATCCACGATCACCCAAATAGCATCATTACCATGCTGCGATCTAGGCAAACCATGCACAAAGTCCATGGAGATGTCCTCAAATTTCCATTCAGGAATTGGAAGGGGCTTCAGGAACCCGCCCGGTTTCTGACATTCGGCCTTCACCAAGGCACATGTTTGGCAACGACTCACATACAAAGCTACATCTCGCTTCAACCCCGGCCACCAAAAGGATTTCTTCATATCCAAGTACATCTTTGTACTGCCCGGGTGAATGGAGTACTTTGAGAAGTGAGCCTCAAACATCAACTCCTCACGGAGATTGCCAAACTGCGGTACACAAACCCTTCCATCCTTTCTCAAGATTCCCCCAATCATCTCCCAGGCGCTGCTCTCGCCCTTTTGAGCCTCCAACACAAAAGGTTGAAACTCCACATCCAATCGAGTCGCTTCCCGAATACGATCGCACAAGTCGCTTTGCACTTCAATCCAGTTCAACCGAGCCACGCTAGACTCGCCTCTCGCAACACATTCCAACCCAAGGGACTCCCATTCCCGAACCAACCGCTCATCATGAGCTTCGATCCAATTTCCTTGCCCCGAGTACTTTCTACTCAACGCATCCGCCACCACGTTGGCCTTACCCGGCGTATACTGAATCGCCACTTCGTAGTCTCCAAGAAATTCAACCCATCTGCATTGCCGCATGTTCAAGTCCTTCTGATCCAAGAGATACTTCAGGCTTTTATGGTCCGTGAAGATCTCCACCCTTGCGCCATACACATAGTGTCGCCATATTTTCAACGCGAAGATTACCGCCGCCAGCTCCAAGTCATGGACGGGGTAATTCCTCTCATGAGGTTTCAGCTGTCGAGACCCAAAAGCTATTACCTTGCCATGTTGCACCAACACGCAACCCAAACCGCATCCCGATGCGTCACTGAAAATCTGAAATCCATCGGTCCCTTGCGGTAAACTCAGGATCGGAGCCATCATAAGCCTCTCCTTCAGTGCCTCGAATGCTTGACTGCACTCTTGGGTCCACACAAACTTATGGTCTCTACGAGTGAGTGAGGTGAGGGGTAGAGCTATCTTCGAGAAATTCTCCACGAATCTCCTATAATACCCGGCTAGTCCAAGAAAACTTCGGACTTCCGCCACGGTCCTCAACACCGGCCAATCTCTGATGGCCTCCACTTTCGTCGGATCCACTGCCACCCCATCACCACTAATCACGTGGCCCAAAAATGCCACCTTCTCCAGCCAGAACTCGCATTTGGAGAATTTTGCATACAACTCATTCTCCCTCAACACTTGCAAAACTATTCTCAAGTGGGTCTCATGCTCCACTTGCGATTTGGAATACACCAAAATGTCATCAATGAAGACAACCACAAACGAATCCAAGTATTCCTGAAATACCCGATTCATAAGGTCCATGAACACCGATGGTGCGTTCGTCAACCCGAACGGCATCACCGTAAACTCAAAGTGTCCATACCTTGTACCAAAGGCAGTCTTGGGTATGTCCTCGTCCCGAATTCGCAGCTGATAGTAGCCTGACTTCAAGTCCAGTTTCGAATATACCTCTGACCCCACCAATTGGTCGAACAAATCGTCTATCCGAGGGATCGGATACTTATTCTTGATGGTCAATTTATTCAGCTCTCGGTAGTCTATGCATAGGCGCATGCTACCGTCTTTCTTTTTTACAAACAACACCGGTGCGCTCCACGGTGAAGAACTGGGTCTAATATACCCTTGCTCCAACAGTTCCTGTAGCTGTACCTTAAGTTCTGCTAACTCCTTTGGTGCCATCCTAAAAGGGGGACGCGACACCGGTCTAGCCTCCGGCATTAACTCGATCGAGAAGTCGATCTCCCGCCGAGGAGGCGCTCCAGGAAGTTCATCCGGAAACACATCCTTGAACTCTGCTACCACAGGCACTTCCTCAATCAAAAGTTTAGAGAGACGAACCTCCAACAACGCTACCAGCGCCACACCTCCCTGGTTAACCGCCCGCATCATTTGCATGGCCGTAATTAGGGAATGGGCTACTCCACAAAGGCCCATAAACTTGACTTTCGCTTGCCCCTTACTCTTTAGGGTCACTACCTTGGATAAACAATCAATGCTAGCGCGCTGCTCTGCAAGCCAGTCCATTCCCAAAATGACATCGAACTCTACTAACGGAAACACTGCCGCTTCCAAAACGAAGTCAACTCCGTCTAGCTCCCAACAGATGCGCCCTTTAGCCCCGGTGGTCATAGATGACCCATTGGGCATGCGCACTTTCAGTTCCGCGTCCGCCGAGAAAGTCTCGACTCCTACCCTTCGGATGAAACTCTCCGCAAGAAAAGAGTGTGAAGCCCCAGTATCGAACAATACCCTAGCGGGGTATCCAGAAACTAACACAAAGCCTACAACAAGACAACACACGGAAAGGGGGGGTCTAAAAGTATGAAGCACAAACACAAACTTAAATTTTCTTCATACCTGTCACCACATCGGTTTGGCGGATCGCTTCTTGCTGTCCAAGGTTGTAAGCCCTCGGTTGCACCGGTTGGAACCGAGAAGCGCTCGACTCCGCCATCTTTCCTTTCTCTGCAGCACTGGGGCCCGAGCGCACAGACTGCTCTTGCTTTGACTCTTCCCCGCTCCCCCTTGCTGACAAGCACGGGCTATGTGCCCAACCTTCCCGCAGTTGTAACACGTCGGCGGTCCCCTAGAGTGAGAACCCCCAGGCGTCCAAGTGCTCCTCTCACCCGACCTGGAAGGGTGAGGCTTCCTCCTCCACCTGCTCCCATCAGACTTTACATGAGATTGGGAGGGCTTACCTTCCCCATGCTTGGGAGTAAAACCCTTTCGACGCTGGGTTCGCTCCAGATCACTCTCCAAACTCCTGGCGGCTTCAACTAGCTCATTAAATCCCGCCCTCTTCATGGAGATGAGAGGCTGTCTCAGATTCTCCCTCAAACCTTGGTAGAAGAGGTTATCCCTCTCTACATCATCCGCCATTGTCGTTCCCGCATAACGACCCAAACGGGTGAACTCTTGCACGTTCTCATCCACTGTCTTGTCTCGCTGCATTAGATGCAGAAACTGCCTCTGCAGGGCCAACCGTGTTGAAACTGGAATGTACCTCTTAAGAAAAGCGTCCCCAAACTCTTCCACTAACGGGGTGCGCCCCGGGAACAGGCGGCCGCTATGGCTCACCCACCACAATTTGGCGTCTCCTTCCAACATGAACGCCGCATACTCGGATTTCTTCTCCTCTGGCGTCTCTACCGCCCTTAACAGTTCTTGAATACGAACCAACCAATCCTCCGCGTCCGTTGGCGTTCCTACACCCTTCAAAGACGGGGGATGGAAACTCAGGAAATACTTCATGTGTCGGTCTCCATGCCCTACCACCACCCTTTCTGCCAAAGGCTCCACTCGCCTGGCTTCTCCGCCTGGCACGGCCGTCGCCGTGTCCGGTGTAGCAGGGGTTGCTACCTGGGCTGCAGCCGCCGCTTGCACCGCCACCATCGCTTCTGCAAGCAGACGGCAGAAGTCAGCCGGGTTTACACCCGTGCCTAGAAGGCCTGGAGCAGTTGCACTGCTCGCCGAGAGATCATCCCTTGCTCTTGAAGTGCCCGCCTCATTGCTTGCACTCTTCAGGAAAACAAGAAATAAGGGATTAGTCTCCAATCTCAAGACTAGAACATAAGGACACTCACGGTCCCGCATTACTCTTATGTGGATAACTTCTCTACGCACTGACCTTGAATCAAACCTCGCTTTGATACCAAATTGTAACACCTCCCTTGTAGTGGACGTATAATATGGGTCCGGCCGGGGCCCCACAGCATACGAACGCCACAACTTTGGTATTATAAGTTGATATGACTACCCAAACTCAAAACACTTGCACAACACAGCGGAAACAAAACAGGACTAGAAGTTATCCACCACTAAAGAGTAAAACAAATGGCCTTAAGGCCTTACATCAAGTGTCCAAAAAGAAATAGTACATCAAACATGAATGTGCTCAGCACTCCTAGTCTACCTCGGCATGCAATCCGGACAAATTAGTCTCAAACAAACATCATCATAACTGTAGTGCTACAAAAAGGGAAAAACACTTCATGGGCTTAGGCCTTTCTGGCCGGCGTGCTAGCTTCTTCATGAGATCCTTGCCCTGTAAAAATTATTAGTAACGTGGGTCAGCAAAGGCTGACCTCAAACTGTGTAACAACACATCTCCTCCCGGCCGCCCCTAACGGACCCCGGGGAACCCTCCAACCTGCAAGTCAGCACTTCGTATGCAATATAATCATCTATAATAGAAAAGCATTAAAACAGGCTTGGATGTCTCAATCATCAAACACGTTCTCTACTGGTTGAGCATGTAATAAAAGGGCCTACTATGCAACATGTATGCAACACTCGGGCTTCGCCCAAGGCACCCTACTGCGTATGAAACTAGCACAACATCACAACATTTGGGTACTCACGTTTCCCCATTGGCATAAAGCCGCAAACAATGAGGGAGACACAACTCCCTCAAACGGCGCACAGACCGCCACATGGAATTCTTGCCAAGGCCCCACCCGCTCGTGGGCTTAGCCCCGGGCTTGCCTGCAAACTCTGACGTCTCATGTCAGGATTCCAACAAACACAGACCGACCGATTCTAAGAAGCCTTGTTGGACCCCACCCGCTCATGGCCTCTTTGCCCGGGCTTGCCCCAAGCTTGGCATTCTCGTCAGTCTCACAGAAGGGGACTAGTCTCGCCGGGACACTCTCCACACATGACGCACATGTCACGGGATAGCCAGCCGACCACAGAGACATAGCCACGCCTTGGCACAACACAAACCAAGACTAAATACAACATAATCCCTCATTGTACTGCAGCGTTCCCGCGGACCAAGGAAACCATCTCCAACTCGTGCGGAGCTAACCTTGTCCCTCAAGGACACCATCTACCGCCACAAGGAGCTAACCTTGTCCGGGTCCGACTACACGTACCTTTGCAAATAAACGGGACAATCACCATCACAACACAAACGGCATCTTGCCGCAACGGAAAATCTCTACGAATCCCTAAGTTCGTATGCAACATCACCGAGTCGGACTAACGGTCGCGACTACGGCTTCACCCAACATGCCTAATCCACTAGCGAAGCGGATCTCTAATGCAAAATATGCCGGGGACGGACTCAATTAACCCGGAAGTTCCTCTTGAAACTTGGCAAACCAAAACCCCTCTCATTTGAGAGTTCGGTGCCCAAAAATTAGGGAGAAAGAAAACTAAATGATGCTAATACATGCATCCTAAGGACCGAGAGGAGAGATGTCGTTACCTTCCGACTCCTCTTCCTTGCCATAGCAAAATAGCCGGATGGAAATCTTCGCAACGCTCCAAGCTTGACGGATCCGGACTCGGCTCGCGATTTGGAGCTCCGAAACCCTTCCTACAGCCCAAGACCTTCTTCTTCTTCCTCCTTGCTCTAGTTTTTCTCAAGAACTTAGAAAGAGAAGACTTGGAAAACAAATGAGGGTTTCCAACCCTAGAATCGGACTTAACTTCCCAAGAACAGTCCTGAGCCGTCAGATCCCAAAATCTGGGAAAGAATGGCCACGATTCGCCTGGAAAATAAAAGACCTGGGCCGAACACGGCTTGGCACACGCCCGTGTCCAGGGCCGTGTGCCTCATTCGCCGTCTCAAATCGACGCGCCTGGAACCGCACACGGGCATCCGACACGCCCGTGTTCAATCCGACACGCCCGTGTCCCCAGTGACACGGCCGTGTGGCCGGCCGTGTGCCTCCAATAACACGGCCCCGAAACCAACCCGAGAGATGACACGGCCTGGGACACGCCCGTGTCCCAAGCCGTGTGCCAAGTCTCGACACTCGTCGACAGACTTTGTGTCGACACCGCGGACGTCGAGCGAAGATCGTCGACCAAGTGGGACACGCCCTGTGACACGCCCGTGTCACAGGCCGTGTGCCCCAGTCTCGACACTTTGTCGAGCGAATGTGTCGACACTTGGGCCGAGTGTCGACACGGCCTCGACACGCCCTGCGACACGCCCGTGTCGCAGGCCGTGTGCCCCACTCTCGACACTTTGTCGAGCGAAAGTGTCGACACTTGGGCCGAGTGTCGACACGGCCTCGACACGCCCTGCGACACGCCCGTGTCGCAGGCCGTGTGCCCCACTCTCGACACTTTGTCGAGCGAATGTGTCGACACTTGGGCCGAGTGTCGACACGGCCTCGACACGCCCTGCGACACGCCCGTGTCGCAGGCCGTGTACTTCCTGCCAGAAACCCAAAAATGTTCAGAACTGCAGACTGAACCTCTTGCAAAAACTGGGGTGTTACAGGCAAAGTGCTAGCCACACTTGCCGAGTCAACGTATTGGTGTCGGTGCATCGACACTCCAATACCGAAGACCCACCACCTTTAATTTAATGCACATGCAACCTTATGTATCAGTACCGAGTCAAAGCTCCCTGGACCATCCCGTCCGTCACAAATATCAACCGAGCCAAAGCTCGCCGGGCCATCCTGCCCCTCACAAATATCAACCGAGTCAAACCAACTTCCCGAGACACCGGGGTGTGTGAAAGTGAACCCCTAATTATTCTAGTTGCTCTTTAAGATTTTATCACTCCTACAGTTTACGTTAGCCCAGGACTGCCCAAGGTATACCCCGTGAAGGGCTCTCGAAGGCACTAGGAACTACGATGGGATTACGCCCAAAGCTCCCTTTCGCCAGGCACTTACTATTATTGGTTGCTACCCGATTTCCCGACCCTTAATTAATTTTACTGAATCTAGCCCTAGTGCATTAAACACTTCCTCCCTACGGGAAGGACGATCTTTCGTCGATCCCGAGCACCACCTAACACTAGTCAACCTCTCACTCTACTAATCATGTATTCCAATGATGAACTCCTTTATTTACCCAAACCAGCAACCTACTGAGGATTCAACTCTCCAAAATTCACTACCCACTCTAGTTCAGTTTTCGCAGTTATTATATGCAGACCACCTTATATTATATGAGATGTCTAAAGGAGGTACTCCGGATTGTCTTCTAAATCTCCTATAAAGTTTACCAAAGTCCTATCTTAACAAATTTAGTCTAAAATCAGAGATCCATAATTTTTCTAATTAATTTGACATTTATTGAATTTTCCCAAATATTTGGCCATGGGCAATTTTGGACATGAACTATATGATCTACTCAAGTAATGACCCCCAAAAATTTTGATCACTAAATTAATAGAGATATATGACTAGATACAAATTTCCATAATTCTTCAGAAACTATTTGACCTCTAATTAATTTATCCAAAATATTTCCCTTAATCATATGTAAAGAAGGAACTACCAAAATCATTCATCAGAAAATTATACAAAAATTACAGAATCTTAATATGGTTCAGAAAAGATCATGGTACATGAATCATAATTTTAGAGGCTTGCTAGACTCCAAAATAAATTAAATTAAGTTTTTGTGGGAAACAATACTTAATGAAGCAACCCTTAAAGATAATCATCCAAAAATTCTATAAAAATTCACAGAGCTTTACCACATAATAGAACATCCTCTGGCTAAATTTCATCAATTTCCAGTAAGTAGTTTCTTCCTAATACATTTTTAAGTAAATAATACAAATTACCAACTTGTTAATGAAGTATCCAAAATAATAATCCTAAATTCATAATAAAATCTCCAGAGCTTGTACTAACCTCAAACGATACTCAACCCAAACCTCATCACTTTTCAAAGAGTTTTAGTGCCATATTATATCTCTACACATTTTGTGCCCTAAACTAGGGTTAGGGTTTAGAGGGGCCTAACCATGCCCAAATCCCTTAAGAATTTCACCAGAGTGTTTTAGCTACTCTAGTTCTCATCCTACCAAGTTTCAAGTCCATACATGGTTTTTGACCACTAGCCCTTCACACGACACAAAAGCCCCTCCTTAGGGTTTGGCCTTAGGTCATAAGGCAAATCTACTCTAATCTACCCCATCTTCCATGGAAGGGTGATATAAGTCATGCCAAGTCATTGGCCCAAATTTCAACCTTTGTTGAGGTGATTTGGCCACTCAAAACCCAAAGTGCACTATTTGGCCTAAATAGCCTTAATAGGGCAAGGCTAGGGTTGCATGATTTCAACTCAAACCATCTCCAAATGAGATGAAATTTTAACCAGAGCTTTTTATTGACCCCCACCACCACCCACCAAAATTTGGGAGGGTTTAGAGGTCATTGGACAATTTAAATAATTCCTACATTATTTATTAAATTTCTACAAAAACTTTAGGAGACTTTTTTTTCCAAAAATTCTCATTTTTTTATAGATTATAGGCATAGGTGAGAATGACCCTCATACAAAATTTCAGGTCATTTGAATGGATGGATTGATAGGGACACTCAAAATAGTCTCTGGTCTAGCCTAGGTACAGTCCTCACCAAAATGAGTGTTGCGGTCAAACCACTTACCCAAATTGGTTGAAACAAATTTTTCATTAAATTAGACCCATAGAGCTACAATGTTCATGTTGACAACTTGTTCTGAAATAGCCCTAAGTATTTTTAGCATTTAATTTAAAAACAGCCCAGAAATGAGGCAGAAATTAAATAAACAGGAATTAATAAAATCTGATCCAGCACGGATCTTAAAGCAAAATCATGGGGCTCCTGGTCATCTTCTTCCTCCAGCCAAGGGCTGGGATTGGCCGAACCTGGAGCCTATTCCAAGCTCATTTCCCGGCCACCCGACCACCTCCCTGGCCGGCCACCACCGCCACCACCTTCGTTGAGGTGGGGGCTATCGTCGGGCGCTGGTTTGACCGCCGGAGGTGGTGGTTTCCGGCGAACCCGACCACCATGTTTTTTTTGGAAAACCCATGGAAATGAAAACTTGGATCGGCTCAATTGAGTCCGATTCTTGTCCTAAACTATTCCTACGATCTACCCATGGAAGAAGGAGTAGAGGAGGACCTTTAAGTAAGCTTGCGGACGAGTGTGGTGGTGGTGCGCCATGGCCGGTGGTGGAGCTTTTCGGTGCTCTACAACTACACAGCCAAATTGCTCAGTTTCTTCAGGTAAGGGGTGGAAACGTCTCCTCTAACCTTGGTGAAGCTTTTAAAAGAGCCAAAAGGGGGATAGGGAGGGTCATAGTTTGAATCCCCATTTCGACCATTAATGGGGAATTTTGGGAAACTAAAATCTCAATGAATTCAGCCCCTTGGTGACCTAAAGAATGCTGGAAACTCCTCCCCTAGTCCTTAGGAGTTGAATCCAGCCATCAATGGGGGGGGGGATTTGTGGGGGTTTCACCTTCCATGCCATTATTGACCACTCTTTCTCTCTCCTCCTTATTGAAGAAATTGATTTCAGCCACCATGGGTGTCCATCCATGGCAATTAAACTCCTCAAAACTGATGAGGGGGAATGTATTCAGCCTTTGGAATCAATTGGAGAGGCCCTTGGTCTCCCTTGGCCATGAATGGCCTCTTTTCTCACTTCTCTCTCCTCCATTAAAGGGAAAAATGGAGCTTTCTCTCTCCTACTCACCATGGCCGAATTTTGATCTCTACTCCAGCCTATTGGCACCCCACTAACCCATATGAATAATAGAAATGAGGTTAGCCCAAGTGGGGGAAATGGGTTTGAGCTTGGGTAAGCCCATTTGGGCTAATTTGACATAACACTAGAATAGAGTTGACCTTGGTCAACATGACCATTTGGGTTGACTCCAATCGGTTCTTGGTGACCCATTGGCCTCCCCTAAGGTCTAGGAAGGGTTATGTAGGGTTACCTTGCACTTTGGAGGTCACATACCCTTAGTAATGGTACTTTGACCAGATTAGGGGCTTGAGTTGACTTGGGTCAACTTAGCCTCTAGGGCTGACCCCAATGTGTCTTTAGTGACGCATTGACCTCACTTTAGGTCTAGGAAGACCTGGGTAAGGTTGGTTGGGCACATTAGAGGCCAACTGCCCTTTGTTAGGGTACCTTGCCCAATTTAGGCATATGGTGGTCCGAGGTCAAATTGGCCACTTTGGGTTGACTCCAATGGACCCTTAAGGCTCTAGTGGACCCTCTGATAGGTTAGTGATGTTGTGGTGGGGTCATGGAGTCATGGTGAAGCCCTAATGTCAAACCCTAGGTTTTGTGATGAGGTTGTGCCATAGGCAGACCAAGGTGTTCTCACCTTGGCCTTCTATCACTTGGCCCTTTTTAGCTTCCTTGGGTTTTGTCATGACCTAGTCATGGCCAAAACCACTCTTAGGGGTCTAGTTGGAAATGGGATGTTACAAATCCCAATAAACAAAACAAAGATTTCATCCCCGAAATCAAGGTTAAGCCTACGAGAATTTCTATCGAAGAAAAGAAAGCTTGTAACGTCCCATAAGAAGTGAAAGATTACATCTCGACGCCATGTTTGCTAAATGGGGTTTAAAGGGAACCTAAATCTATGACAAATTCGCCCAATTGGCAAAGCCAAGATCCCAATAAACAAAAGATTAGCCTCTACTCTTCCTAGAGCAGCCCTACTAGTTTAAAACAGGAAAGTAAATTGAACATTTTGAGAGGTTGTGAGGTATACCTGACTGAACAGCTCTGGATACTTTTGTCGCATCAGGTCCTACGGTTCCCAGGTATACTCCTCCTGGCCGTGATTTCTCCACAGAACATTGACTAACGGAACCTTCTTGCGACGCAAGATCCATACTCCTCTGTCATAGATCCGAACCGGCTCCAAGTGAACTGACCGGTCTGAAGCTACCGGTCCATCTGTGGTCGAAATCTGCTGCTTCGGGCATAGTAGAGCCCTCCTAAGCGAAGATATATGGAACACGTCGTGTAAACCTGTCAGTTTTGGTGGCAACTCCAACTTGTAAGCTAAGGGCCCGATCCCTCCAGGATACTGTAAGGGCCCATATACCTAGGCCTGAGCTTCTTCTTCCGACCACGCACTCGTGAAACTCCGTGCATGGGTCGGATCTTCAAGAAAACCCGGTCTCCCACCTGAAACTCTACCTGACAGTGTCGGGCGTCGTTGTACTTAGCATGTCGGCTCTGCGCTTCCAGCATTCTGTCCCATATCAGTCTCACCTGAGCTTCGGTGTCTTCGACAAAATCTGATCCCAATGCCTTCGGATCCTCGTCCTGAATCCATGAAAGCGGAGTCCTACATCTCCTTTCATACAAGGGTGGAGAGTTGTGTTGAATGTCGACCGAGAGCCCAGATAATCCTGGACTGATCTTCTCTTCTTGGACGTACACTATCCATCCTGATTCAGCACGATCATCTTGAGCACACCATGATAATGAACAGTTACTCACAAAACTTATGAAACACCTACAGGAGTTTTCTTTCGGGTCAGGGTGACCCTAGATATCTCGGCCAGTCTATCGTTGATGTTCCAATTATAATTATGCCCGGAGTGCGGATGAGGAATCGTGTGTATGAAAGTCCCTAATTATATCCTCGAACTTCCACTCTAACCGGGCAGTGACTGTAATTGTTTCCCAAAAGTTCTTGCACTTAACCATCATCGGGCGACGGACCTCACCGTGCATCACAAAATCCATGACGCCCTTCTTCACTCCAGGGAGATACACGTTCCGAGATACACCAAACTTCCGATGATTAAATTTCTCATTTGTATGGGTAGACAATGACTCTATCAAATCTCCACTTCACAATCAGATTCTTATCCCTACGAATATGCCCGAGTAGCACCGAATACGGTTTACGTCCATTTCACTATATTTACGACGCAAACTTTTCTAGATGAGATCTAAGGGAAACCCAAGTCAGTAACTAATTTGCCCAATAAACAAAAGACACGCCCCCAATAAACAAAAGATAAGCCCCCAATAATCAAAAGATAAGCCTCTACCTGCCTTGGGCTGAGAATCTTTGATATTACCATATTATATCCATCCTAGCTGGGTGCACAATCCCTAGGGCATCAATCTTTGACTTGGGGTTCCAACCTGAATCTGTTGATATACTCCATACTTTAAACCCTCCGAGTCATATTTACGACAACCTTATTCGGGTCAAAATGTTCCCAATCCCAACTGGGTCTCTTCCGAACTTGAATTCCTATCCGACATTTGGTGTTTGTCGTGGTGGTGGTCTCCAGGTAATCTTGTTACTGGTATGAGTGTTGAGACTATGTGTCTTCTATCATTCTGCTAGTGGAATATTGGTCTCAATTCTCCTTAAAGCAGTCCTTCCGGTTTGAGTAATCCTTGATAGGGACATAGGGCTACCTGAGTTTATGGCTTAGGTAGCCATTCTCGTGTTATACTCCTCCTATATTCTCTTTAGGTATCTCCTTAGCTTAACCAAGTTCATACCCAAAGTCTATTTCAGACTAGGGCATACTATAAGTTATCGTGGTTAGTCATGTCTCCTAGTGGGTTATGTCTAACTCGTTGACTAGAGAATTATAAGATGTGATTTTTGCAGCCGGATGTGCTCCCTGCCGCGGGCATGGTGTGTCGCAGGCTACAAAAAAAGAATTCCAATTGCTAGCTGATGAACAACTGGACTTAATAAAAAGGTGGACTTTACATGTAATTCCCTTTGTGGGCACACCACTGCTTCTGCTGCTTAGTTTGTCCCCAAACTAAACTCGCGCGAGGGTAACCCAGGGGTTGTGGACTGTTACTTTTCGATCGAGGTTTGCTCTGATACCACTTGTAAGACCCCCTTTTTTTCTTTTTAAACACCGGGGTCTTAGGCCCAGAACCGCCGCTTTGCAGTGACACCTTCACGCCCTGAAGGGTCATCACCGCAAATCGCCGATTCTGCCTGCCAATTCGATCACAGAAAAGCAACAAATGTAGAGTAAACACAAGTGAGGAAAAACTCTAACCAAAAGTCCACAAAATACAATCACATCAGAGTAATATAATCTCCACGAAGGGAGAGTCCACAAAATATAAAGCACTGAAAATAAGGGCTTAAGCCCGCTACATCAAATCCTCACCACATAGTCACTCAAGCGAAAGCAAAATAGAACACTACTAAGGTCAGGGGCTCACAGTCCCCGTCATCTGAACTCTGGTGCTAGACTGCCCCATCTACAAGCGTGCCGACCTGCGGGGCTGCTCCTCCATGCTGGGCTCCACGATCCCCCCTAAATGATGTGGTTCGAAAATAGTTAGTCTAAAAGACTAAGTCCTATCATCCCCCACCCCTTCCCCCATGGACCCTAGGCACCGAGTGGAGAGGAAGAAAGGGGAGGACTTGAAGGTGGAGAGTAATCAAGAAATAGATGGCAGCGGACCTATACTAGTAATTTTATAATACATGTGACAGTAAAGTAAAGTACGAAAAGTAACCTTAACTTATACGGAAACATATAAGCAAGGGATCTTCTACAGGGCTCCCATCGTATAAAGATTCTCATACCAATTTATACGTTGGGGTGTCGGTTATTATCAGTAATATATATATATATATATATAGAATTTAATCTTAATTTATAAACTTGCCCACACAAGCTTATAGACCAAGGGGTCGTTTTGCAGGGCCTATTGTATAAGCGTCTCATACCACTTATACAATAGGTGACAGTGGTTTTATGCTATGATTATGCTATGACATGCAAGTGGGTTATGATGCTATCATGTAAGTGCAACTCACCCACCCGACTCTGTGCACACAGACCTTTAGTTCACCCTTTCTGGAGCCGAACCTCCCAGGATACCTCCGTAGTGGCAGACGGAAGTGGTGGGTTGGGCCTCACCCACCTCTAAACCATTAAAGCACTACCAGTCAGACCTATCGTACGCCTCAACGCTGGTGCACAAAGCGGAGCTCCTGCGTACTCTTGTCGGCTGGCGCACCGGACTTCTGTTGGCGAAGTACTAGCCACACTTGCCGAGTCAACGTATTGGCATCGGTGCATCGACACTCCAATACCGAAGACCCACCACCTTTAATTTTATGCACATGCAACCTTATGTATCAGTACCGAGCCAAAGCTCCCCGGACCATCCTGCCGTCATAAATATCAACCGAGCCAAAGATCGCCGTCACAAATATCAACCGAGCCAAAGATCGCCGGGCCATCCTGCCCCTCACAAATATCAACCGAGTCAAACCAACTTCCCGAGACACCAGGGTGTGTGAAAGTGAACCCCTAATTATTTTAGTTGCTCTTTAATATTTTATCACTCCTACAATTTACGTTAGCCCAGGACTGCCCAAGGTATACCCCGTGAAGGGCTCTCGAAGGCACTAGGAACTATGATGGGATTACGCCCAAAGCTCCCTTTCGCAAGGCACTTACTATTATTGGTTGCTACCCGATTTCGCGACCCTTAATTAATTTTACTAAATCTAGCCCTAGTATATTAAACACTTCCTCCCTACGTGAAGGACGATCTTTCGTCGATCCCGAGCACCACCTAACACTAGTCAACCTCTCACTCTACTAATCCTGTATTCCAATGATGAACTCCTTTATTTACCCAAACCAGCAACCTACTGATAATTCAACTCTCCAAAATTCACTACCCACTCTAGTTCAGTTTCCGCAGTTACTATATGCAGACCACCCTATACTATATGAGATGTTTAAAGGAGGTACTCCGGATTGTCTTCCAAATCTCCTATAAAATTTACCAAAGGTCTACCTTAACAAATTTAGTGTAAAATCAAAGATCCATAATTTTTATAATTAATTTGACATTTATTGAATTTTCCCAAATGTTTGGTCATGGGCAATTTTGGACATGACCTATATGATCTACTCAAGTAATGACCCCCCAAAAATTTTGATCACTAAATTAACAGAGATATATGACTAGATACAAATTTCCATAATTCTTCAGAAACTATTTGACCTCTAATTAATTTATTCAAAATATTTCCCTTAATCATATGTAAAGAAGGAACTGCCAAAATCATTCATCAGAAAATTATACAAAAATTACAGAATCTTAATATATTTCAGAAAAGATCATGGTATAAGAATCATAATTTTAGAGGCTTGCTAGACTCCAAAATAAATTAAATTAAGTTTTCATGGGAAACCATACTTAATGACGCAACCCTTAAAGATAATCATCCAAAAATTCTATAAAAATTCACAGAGCTTTAGAACATAATAAAACATCCTCTGGCTAAATTTCATCAATTTCCAGCAAGTAGTTTCTTCCTAATAAATTTTTAAGTAAATAATACAAATTACCAACTTGTTAATGAAGTATCCAAAATAATAATCCTAAATTTATATTAAAATCTCCAGAGCTTGTACTAACCTCAAAAGCTACTCAACCCAAACCTCATCACTTTTTAAATAGTTTTAGTGACATATTATATCTCTACACATTTTGTGCCCTAAACTAGGGTTAGGGTTTAGAGGGGCCTAAACATGCCCAAATCCCTTAAGAATTTCACCAGAGTGTTTTAGCTACTCTAGTTCTCATCCTACCACCCACCAAAATTTGGGAGGGTTTAGAGGTCATTGGACCATTTAAATAATTCCTACATTATTTATTAAATTTCTACAAAAACTTTAGGAACATTTTTTCCAAAAATTCCAATTTTTTATAGATTATAGGCATAGGTAAGAATGACCCTCATACAAAAGTTCAGGTCATTTGGATGGATGGATTGATAGCGACACTCAAAATAGTCTCTAATCTAGCCTAGGTATAGTACTCACCAAAATGAGTGTTGTGGTCAAACCACTTACCCATATTGGTTGAAACAAATTTTAAATTAAATTAGACCCATAGAGATACAATGTTCATGTTGGCAACTTTTTCTGAAACAACCCCTAAGTATTTTTAATATTTAATTTAAAAACAGCCCAGATATGATGTAGAAATTAAATAAACAGGAATTAATAAAATCTGATCCACTACGGATCTTAAAGCAAAATCGTGGGGCTCCTAGTCATCTTCTTCCTCCAGCCAAGGGCTGGGATTGGCCGAACCTGAAGCCTATTCCAAGCTCATTTCCCGGCCACCTCCATGGCTGGCCACCACCGCCACCACCTTCGTTGATGTGGGGGCTATCGCTGGGCGGTGGTTTGACCGCCGGAGGTGGTGGTTTCCGGCGAACCGACCACCATGTTTTTTTGGAAAAACCATGGAAATGAAAACTTGGATCGGCTCAATTGAGTCTGATTCTTGTCCTAAATGATTCCTACGATGTACCCACAGAAGGAGTAGAGGAGGACTTTTAAGCGAGCTTGCGGACGATTGTGGTGGTGGTGCGCAATGGCCGGTGGTGGAGCTTTTCGGTGCTCTGCAACTACACATCCAACTTGCTCGGTTTCTTCAGGTAAGGGGTGGAAACGTCTCCTCAAACCTTGGTAAAGCTTTTAAAAGAGCCAAAAGGGGGATAGGGAGGGTCATAGCTTGAATCCACATTTCCACCATTAATGGGGAATTTTGGGAAACTGAAATCTCAATGAATTCAGCCCGTTTGTGACCTGAAGAATGCTGGAAACTCCTCCCCTACTCCTGAGGAGTTGAATCCAGCTATCAATGGGGGGATTTGTGGGGGTTTCACCTTCCATGCCATTATTGACCACTCTTTCTCTCTCCTCCTTATTGAAGAAATTGATTTCAGCTGTAAGACCCCCCCTCCCGGATTCCAAAACACGGCACGAAGGGGGAGTCTTATGCCCGGAACAGGCGCCTTGCGGTAGCATTAGCACACGGGCTAACCTGTACCACAAGACGCCTATTCCGCCGGCTACAACAATATCAATATATCATGTCAACCCAACCAAATAAATAAGCAAGAGAAGTCAAAATCCACACTAAGTATATAATGTCCAAAAACATGAAATAATGAGAAGCTAAACATGCTTCTACAAAATATCAAAGTACAGCTAATCATTGCTCAAATGGGCTACATCAGAGTAATCAAAATACTAACATCAGTAACCGTCGGTATCGACGGCACCGTCACATCAGGCCCTATCGACCCGGCCTGGCTGTCCTGCTGTGTAGTCTGCGGCTGCTCTACCTGCGGCGTGACCTCCTAAAAAGGAAGACGTAGCAATCGTTAGTCGAAACGACTAAGTGGTTTCACATCCGCTCCCCCGACGACTCCTCGGCACCGGGAGGAGAAAAGGAACAAGAGTATAGTATATAACAAGTATGCAAGTAAATGAGTATAAGCAGGTGGCAAGGTACATGAATATAATGTATAATCTAGCAGTTCTACAAGCTAACATCATATAACAACAGGTGTAAGGAAATCTACAGCAGGAAAGTAACTTAACTTATAAGAATGCTCATACAAACTTATAAGTTAAGGATCGGGTTACATAAAGTAACTCATCGTATATGAGTGCCCATACAAACTTATACGATGAGGATCTTGTTGTGCAATGTTATGAAATGCTATGAATGTTATGCAATGACTCACCCATGCATACCCATGCAGTTGCTATGTCGACACAGACTATAGTTCCCACTTTTCGAGCAGGTAGTTAACCTCTCAGGCATCAGCCGCCGTGGCCAGGCGGTGACAGTAGAACGGGCACTTCTACTACTAGGCGGTTATCACACTACTTCACCTAGGCCTCCGTACGCCTCAACGCTAAGAACACAACCGCGGAGCCCATGCGTACTATGGCCCAGCGGGGTCTTGGGTAGATGTGCACCAACAACACAGCCCGAACTGGCCTTGCGTGACCCGAAAGGGGCCTCGGAAGAAAGCACGAGGACACAGCCCAACCGTTCACATAGCCGGAGGGGCCTCGGGATGTGAACACCGAGGACACAGCCCAAACCGACCAAGTCTAACTGCCAACTCCCGTCGGTGTGACGACTGGCGAGCCCGTAGACCTACCACACTATCCTTAACCCAGGATTACGACACCGCATGTCGACTCACACCACATGCAAATACCACATCAATATATTATAGAAGGGGCCTCGGAAGTAAACACGAGGACACAGCCCAACCATCCATCCACACCTTATCTCAACACAACCAAAACAAGTGACGGTCAACACCGCACTTACATCCCTTCACAATACTACCCGTAGGGAGACGACTCTCTAAGTATTGGACTACAAGACTCATTTCATTAATCAAATATGTCCATGATCATAATCTATTCATCTATATGACTTTCCAAATGATGACAATGTAATATAAACATGATGCGCATATAACGATCTATCACACTTTTCATCTGATAATGTCATAATATAAACATGAAGTGCATAATTATCAACCTTTCAATTCCTACCAATTCAGTTCGTTTAAATAATATTGTTTCTCAATTTGATAATATGAAATCTGCAACAAATGATTAATGATTCATCCAAGCCAAGTGTCTTGCATTATTAATTCCACCGAATCAAAATCCATTTTCCATTAAGCCCAGATTTTAGGTGCAGGTTGAATCTGGACAGCAACTTCAACCGAAGATTCCGGAATCTACACGAATCCGGTGAAGTCGTGTAACCCCACGATGGAAAGGTCTTTCCATGGTCTACAACTCTTGTATTCAGACCTCAACCCAGATTTGATATTATCCTATTTGAAATCGGACTTGAAGTCCGCTGCGTACAGAACACAGTTTCTGCATACAGGATTTATTGAACACCATTTTCGTTTAGACTTTCCCGTGGCTACATACTTCGCCAGAAGTCGTGTAACCATTCGTTGGAAAGGTATTTCAAGGGATTCAACTTTTGTGTTTAGCCGAAAGACCAGATCTGGCCATGTCACACTTAAAATGGCCATGAAGTTCGCTGCGCGCAGAATACAGATTCTGCGCGCATCTTAAGGCGGCATGAACGGCATCGGTTCATCTTCCTCCTCAATGCGATCATCCCAAATCATTCCAGAATTTCCTCCACCCTTATTCAACCTCATGAGGCCAATACTCTTCACGAAACCATCCTCCATCATCACATAGAAGAAGAGAGTGGTTGAAGACATCTAAAATCTAGAACACAAGTCCTAGCATGGCCAAACCTAGAAGACTTCTTCTCTCCATCAAGACTCTTTTGAGTCGATGTCTCTCCTAGGAAAATAACTATAGATCTAGCACCAAGGGAGAGGGTAGGAAACTCACATTGGCTCCAGCGGTACCACCATTTCCGGCCATGGATCTCGTAGTTCTCCTTGGCGGCATCTTCTCTTTCACGGCGATGGCGGATCTCCTCCGGTAGAACTTGCTCCAGCAGTTTTTCCTCTCACCAGGAGTTCTCACAGGAATTAGGGGATGAAATGAGCAATAAAACGGCTAGGGTTTTATCTCTCCCTTATATATAAAATGTGACACGGGTAGGGACACGGCCGTGTCCTTACCCGTGTCCTGCCTGGCGAAGCGGCAACGGCAGTTTCCATGGAGGTTCAATATTTGACACGGCCGTGTTCCTGGCCGTGTCCTTGGTCGTGTCCTTCTCAGGTTGCAACTCGACGATCGATCAAAATCATCGACTGGAGCACACGGGTAGGGACACGCCCGTGTCTCTACCCGTGTCATGTTCATCCGTCAAAGTCGACGCGCAGTTCGTCGATCTCGACACCTCTCGTTGAGTGTAACTCGACACACACGGGTAGTGACACGCCAGTGTCGCTACCCGTGTCACATGATGTCGACACAGCTCGCCGATCTCGACATGCCTCGTCGAGCTCAACTCGACGCACACGGGTAGGGACACGCCCGTGTCGCTACCCGTGTCGCTACCCGTGTCACTACCCGTGTCTCTACCCGTGTCACTACCCGTGTCTCTACCCGTGTCACTCCTCGTGTCACTACCCGTGTCTCTCTGTACTGATTTCTCCACTTCTCCACAAGTGCAGTCCAATTCCCTGCACTTCTCAGGACTCGAGTCAACTCTCCTGACTCAAAAACACACACAAGGGGCCTAGAGCAATTGGGGACGTTACAAATCCAATAAATAAAATAAAAGATTTCGTCCCCGAAATCAGGCTTAGGCTGAGGGGAAAAATGCATAACAGGAAATTTAACATATGCTTTTAAATAAGATTACCTTGAGCAAACAACTCCGGGTAGCGTTGCTGCATCAAATCCATTGGCTCCCACGTGTACTCCTCTTTCCCATGATTCGACCATAGCACCTTCACCAAGGGTACACTTTTGCGGCGCAAAGTTCTTGTCTCGATGTCAACAATCTGCACCGGCTCTAGTCACACAGACCTATCTGATGCCACTGCACCATCAGTAGTGGGAATATACTGGTCGGGCCGCAACAGTGCTTTTCGAAGCGACGACACATGGAACACGTCGTGGAGATTTTCTAGTTCTGCTGGTAACTCCAACCAATAGGCCAACGGGCCGATCCTTTCTAGTATAGTATAAGGCCCAACATACCTTGGGCTGAGCTTTTTCACCCCACGTACCCGCGACACACCATGCATCGGCTGAATCTTGAGAAACACTTTTTCGCCCACTTGGAACTCCACCATCCGGTGATTTTTATTGTAATATTTCTCCTCTCGACTTTGAGCCTCCAACATGCGATCCTGTATCAATCTGACTGCCGCATCAGTATCATCTATGTATTCGTTTCCCAATGCCTTCGGATCTTCATCTTGCACCCAAGACAAGGGAGTCCTGCACCTTCTTTCGTAAAGGGCTTCATGGGGCGCCATGCCGATGCTCGCCTGATGGCTATTATTATAGGAGAATTCCACTAGTGGCAAGAGCCTTTCCCATGGCTCTCCTCTGTCATGCACACATAACCTCAATAAATCCTCCAACGTCCTAATGGTCCTTTCAGACTGCCCGTCCGTCTGAGGATGAAATGCGGTACTAAAGGTTAGGCGCGAGCCCAAATACGCCTGTACCGCCTTCCACTCATTGGATGTAAACCGACCATCCCGATCCGAAACTATTGTCTTGGGCACGCCATGATACCGTACAAATTGATCCACAAAAGGCATACCAAAACATCCACGTGTGCTTCCTTCTTCATTGGAATGAACCGGGCCACCTTTGTCAGTCGATCAACAATAACCCACACTGAATCATTCCCGGAGCTGGAACGAGGTAACCCATGAACAAAGTCCATGGAGATATCCTCGAACTTCCATTCGGGGATGGGCAGCGACTGCAACAAACCACCGGGACTCCTGCATTCAGCCTTCACTCTTTGACATGCTTCATAATGAGTGACATAATGCCGGACATCCTTCTTCATTCCCGGCCAACATATGGTCTTTCGCAATCCGGCGTACATCTTAGCAATACCCGGGTGCACTGAATATTGAGAGGAATGTGCCTCTCTCAAGATATCCTCCCGAATTTTGCCGCCCTTGGGAATATAGAGTCGGCCACGAAAATAAACGAGGCCGTCTTTGAGTGTGTACTCATCGGTGGTCCCATATTCAATTGCCTTGATTGCCGGGGCCAAGGCCGCATCCATTCCTTGCTCCACCTGAATCCGGTCTCGGATATCACAAACTATGCTCATGTTGGCCAAATACTCCGCATACTTTGCCGAAGGAGCCTTGAATACTAGAGTAATTTCCATCTCCTCGATCATCCGAGCCAACTCCATACTCATCAACCGAGACTCTGGGCTAGAGCCTGGCGCTTTTCTACTCAAGGCATCGACTACCGAGTTCGCTTTCCTGGGGTGGTAGTTCATGGTGAACTCATAGTCGCATAGAAATTCCAACCACCGCCGTTGTCTCTGGTTCAACTCCTTCTGAGTGTGGACATACTTCAAGTTTTTGTGATCGGAAAAGATCTCGCAGTGGACGCCATATAAATAATGCCTCCAGACCTTCAAAGCGAACACCACTGCTCCCAACTCCAAATCATGAACCGGGTAATTGATTTCATGTTTCTTTAACTGCCTTGAAGCATAAGCGATCACATGCCCGTGCTGCATCAATACCGCTCCCATCCCTTGATATGACGGGTCCGTATAGACCTGAAATCCTTCCTTCCCTGACGGAAGTGCAAGGATCGGGGCGGAGGTAAGCCTATCCTTCAACTCTTGAAATGCTGCTTCACATTGAGGTGTCCACTCAAACGACACACCCTTCTTCGTCAAGGAGGTAAGAGGAAGGGCAATCTTGGAAAATCCTTTCACGAACTTGCGGTAGTACCCAGCAAGTCCAAAAAAGCTTTGTACATCGGCCGTCGACTTCAAGGGCAACCACTCCTTCACGGCTCGCACCTTTGCTGGATCCACCGCTAATCCTGCTCCACTGATCACATGCCCCAAGAAGGCAACCTCCTTAAGCCAGAATTCACACTTGCTAAACTTGGCATACAAGGCGTGCTCCTTCAATTTCTTCAAAACCAAGGTCAGGTGCTCGACATGCTCATCCTCCATCTTTGAGTAGACCAAGATGTCGTCGATGAAAACAATGACGAAGATGTCCAAATACGGTTCAAACACCTTGTCCATCAAGCTCATGAAGGCCGAAGGGGCATTTGTGAGCCCAAACAGCATTACTGTGAACTCATACAAACCATATCTCGAACTGAAGGCTATTTTTTGAATGTCCCCTTCTTGTATCCTCAACTGATAGTATACAGAGCGCAAATCCAGTTTAGAGAACCAATGTGCTCCCACTAATTGATCGAACAACTCGTCGATCCGAGGTAGCGGATAAGTGTTCCGCAACGTCAGCCGATTGAGTTCCTGATAATCTATGCATAATCGCAGGGTTCCATCCTTCTTCTTCACGAACAGCACAGGGGCTCCCCATGGTGATGAACTAGGGCGAACGAACCCTGACTCCACCAGTTCTTGCAATTGAACTCTAAACTCCGCGAGTTCTTTCGGAGCCATTCTGTACGGAGCCTTGGATACAGGCTTGGCACCTGGTACTAGATTGATCTGGAAGTCAACCTCTCTATACGGAGGTAATCCTTGTAGCTTCTCAGGAAATACCTCGGGAAAATCCCGCACAACCCGTACATCCTTTAATTCCAACGCTTCCTCCTTCAACTCGAACCAGATCATGAAGACCTCGTCCCCCTTCATATGAGCTTTTACAACCTGGACAGAAGATAACATCATGCGAGGCGCGAAGCCAATACCTTGGAAGATGACGTCAGAGTCTCCATGTCTCAAATAGATCCGCTTCTCCGTGCAGTCGATCCTCGCGAAGTGCCAATCCAGCCATGTCATGCCCAAAATGATGTCAAACTCCGGCATTCTCAAAACTGTGGCCGGCGTATCAAAGGCCTTCCCATCAATAAATAACTCCAACTCGCACTTGGCGGTTGCGATCATCTCCGAGCCATCCGGAAGGCGTACACGTCGGGCTATGCCAGTGAAGTACTGTACACCCTCCACGTCTTTTATGAAATCCTCGGACACAAAGGAGTGTGAGGCACCGGTATCGAACAGCGCATAGGCCGTCTTCCCGCCGATAATCACGGTGCCTAAGTACCAACAACCAAAACTTATTGCTAGTGTCTAGTAAGTTTTAATCAATTCAAGTTAGACCATGCAAATATGTAAATTAATTAAATCATACATGCAATCACATCTTGTGGGTTCCGTTGCTGCGCCAAGTCAAGCGCGTACACCTGATCCGGACCGGTCCGGGGTTTCCTCTTGGCGGTCCTCGTCCTCGACCACGCATATATCCCCGCCCTCGAGGAGCTGCTGGAGGGAGAGCAGGAGGGACGTTCCCAAAAAACTGCGGGCAGAAACGCCGGATGTGGCCCGGCTGGTTGCATTCGAAGCACACCAGACCACGACGCCCTTCAGGTTGTTGAAATTGCTGAGGCTGTGGGGGTGGAGGCAACGCAGGCGGCTGCGGAACTGGATGCTCCACCCTATAGTTTCGGTTGACACGCCCTCCACCTCTTTGATAACCTCTTCCTCCTCTGAAGTCCCGACTCCTTCTATTACTTGGGCCGGCTTCCATCACGTCCTTCGCAGGCCTCTTACTACATCCCAGGTGGTCCGCCTCCAATATTTTCGCCATATCAATGATCTCCACCAAGCTACCATCCGCTATAAACAAAAGGGACTGCCTTAGGGGATCTCGCAGCCCTTTATAGAAGCGCTTGGCATAACCTCTGTCATCCAACTCATAAGAATCCCAAACCTTGCGAGATGCTGGAATTCCCGCTGGTATTCTGTAACCGACTTTGATCCCTGCTTTAGTAGAAGGAACCTCTGCTCAAGCTCATCTCGGGCCGATGTAGGGATAAAGTGCTCCAAGAAAACACCTGAGAATTCACTCCAACTTATCTCTGTGTAGATCCGGCCTTGGAAGGTAGAGCCTATGAGGGACTTCCACCACCTCTTTGCATGTAAGTCCAAGACGGACACTGCCAACGTCACTGCCATGTTGGCCGGGCAACGGATACCAGCCAACAACTCCTGTACCATGTCTAGCTATTCCTCTGTACGTACGGATGACTCCGTCCCAAGATAGACAGGAGTGGAGAGAGCCCGGAAGGTGCTCAGCCAGTTGGAGCTCGGGGCCTGTTGTTGCACCAGAGCCTGTTGTGCCTTAAAAGTATCAAGAATGGCGGTGAGCGTCTGCCCCAACTCAGACTGTTGGAACTGAGTGGGTATGGGAGGGGTAGGAGTACCCCCCATCGGCTCAACATGCTGTGGAACCTACACGTACACGACAAATTTATGGTCAGGTTGGCTAAACTCAAGGTCAAAGTTGAACAAACTTAATGTGAATTACATATGGGCACACCACTGCTTCCGCTAAGTCAGTTTGTCCCCAAACCGACTAACCAAACGGGGGTGGCACCATTGTTGAATGACTTCCTTAGTTGAGGATCGTGGCAAAATGATACCATTTGTAAGATCCCCCCTCCCGGATTCCAAAACACGGTACGAAGGGGGAGTCTTATGCCCGAAATAGCCGCCTTGCGGTAGCATTAGCACACGGGCTAACCTGTACCACAAGACGCCTATTCCGCCGGCTACAACAATATCAATATATCATGCCAACCCAACCAAATAAATAAGCAAGAGAATTCAAAATTCACACTAAGTATATAATGTCCAAAAACATGAAATAATGAGAAGCTAAACATGCTTCTACAAAATATCAGAGTACAGCTAATCATTGCCCAAACGGGCTACATCAGAGTAATCAAAATACTAACATCAGTAACCGTCGGTATCGACGGCACCGTCACATCAGGCCCTATCGTCCTGGCCTGGTTGTCCTGCTGCGTAGTCTGCGGCTGCTCTACCTGCGGCGTGACCTCCTAAAAAGGAAGACGTAGCAACCGTTAGTCGAAACGACTAAGTGGTTTCACATCCGCTCCCCCGGCGACTCCTCGGCACCGGGCGGAGAAAAGGAACAAGAGTATAGTATATAACAACTATGCAAGTAAATGAGTATAAGCAGGTGGCAAGGTACATGAATATAATGTATAATCTAGCAGTTCTACAAGCTAACATCATATAACAACAGGTGTAAGGAAATCTACAGCAGGAAAGTAACTTAACTTATAAGAATGCTCATACAAACTTATAAGTTAAGGATCGGGTTACATAAAGTAACTCGTCGTATAGGAGTGCCCATACAAACTTATACGATGAGGATCTTGTTGTGCAATGTTATGTAATGTTATGAATGTTATGCAATGACTCACCCATGCACACCCATGCAATTGCTATGTCGACACAGACTATAGTTCTCACTTTTCGAGCAGGTAGCTAACCTCTCAGGCATCAGCCGCCGTGGCCAGGCGGTGACAGTAGAACGGGCACTTCTACTACTAGGCGGTTATCACACTACTTCACCTAGGCCTCCGTACGCCTCAACGCTAAGAACACAACAGCGGAGCCCATGCGTACTATGGCCCAGCGGGGTCTTGGGTAGATGTGCACCAAGAACACAGCCCGAGCTGGCCTTGCGTGACCCGGAAGGGGCCTTAGAAGAAAGCACGAGGACACAGCCCAACCATTCACATGGCCGGAGGGGCCTCGGGATGTGAACACCGAGGACACAGCCCAAACCGACCAAGTCTAACTGCCAACTCCCGTCAGTGTGACGACTGGCGAGCCCGTAGACCTGCCACACTATCCTTAACCCAGGATTATGACACCGCGTATCGACTCACACCACATGCAAATACCACATCAACATATCATGGAAGGGGCCTCGGAAGTAAACACGAGGACACAGCCCAACCATCCATCCACACCTTATCTCAACACAACCAAAACAAGTGACGGACAACACCGCACTTACATCCTTCACAATACTACCCGTAGGGAGACGACTCTCTAAGTATTGGACTACAAGACTCATTTCATTAATCAAACATGTCCATGATCATAATCTATTCATCTATATGACTTTCCAAATGATGACAATGTAATATAAACATGATGCGCATATAAAGATCTATCACACTTTTCATCTGATAATGTCATAATATAAACATGAAGTGCACAATTATCAACCTTTCAATTCCTACCAATTCAGTTCGTTTAAATAATATTGTTTCTCAATTTGATAATATGAAATCTGCAACAAATGATTAATCATTCATCCAAGCCAAGTGTCTTGCATTATTAATTCCACCGAATCAAAATCCATTTTCCATTAAGCCCAGATTTTAGGTGTAGGTTGAATCTGGACAGCAACTTTGACTGGAGATTCCGGAAGCTACACGAATCCGGTGAAGTCGTGTAACCACACGATGGAAAGGTCTTTCCGTGGTCTACAACTCTCGTATTCAGACTTCAACCCAGATTTGATATTATCCTATTTGAAATCGGACTTGAAGTCCGCTGCGTACAGAACACAGTTTCTGCATACAGGATTTATTGAACACCATTTTCGTTTAGACTTTACCGTGGCTACAGACTTCGCCAGAAGTCGTGTAACCATTCATTGGAAAGGTATTTTCAAGGGATTCAACTTTCGTGTTTAGCCGAAAGCCCAGATCTGGCCATGTCACACCTAAAAATGGCCACGAAGTTCGCTGCGCGCAGAATACAGATTCTGCGCGCATCTTAAGGCGGCATGAACGGCATCGGTTCATCTTCCTCCTCAATGCGATCATCCCAAATCATTCCAGAATTTCCTCCACCCTTATTCAACCTCATGAGGCCAATACTCTTCACAAAACCATCCTCCATCATCACATAGAAGAAGAGAGTGGTTGAAGAGATCTAAAATCTAGAACACAAGTCCTAGCATGGCCAAACCTAGAAGACTTCTTCTCTCCATCAAGACTCTTTTGAGCCGATGTCTCTCCTAGGAACATAACTATAGATCTAGCACCAAGGGAGAGGGTAGGAAACTCACATTGGCTCCAGCGGTACCACCATTTCCGGCCATGGATCTCGTAGTTCTCCTTGGCGGCATCTTCTCTTTCACGGCGATGGCGGATCTCCTCCAGTAGAACTTGCTCCAGCAGTTTTTCCTCTCACCAGGAGTTCTCACAGGAATTAGGGGATGAAATGAGCAAAAAAATGTCTAGGGTTTTATCTCTCCCTTATATATAAAATGTGACACGGGTAGGGACACGGCCGTGTCCTTACCCGTGTCCTGCCTGGCGAAGCGGCAACGGCAGTTTCCATGGCAGTTCAATATTTGACACGACCGTGTTCCTGGCCGTGTCCTTGGCCGTGTCCTTCTCGGGTTGCAACTCGACGATCGATCAAAATCGTCGACTGGAGCACACGGGTAGGGACACGCCCGTGTCTCTACCCGTGTCATGTTCATCCGTCGAAGTCGACGCGCAGTTCGTCGATCTCGACACCTCTCGTTGAGTGTAACTCGACACACACGGGTAGTGACACGCCCATATCGCTACCCGTGTCACATGATGTCGACACAGCTCGTCGATCTCGACATGCCTCGTCGAGCTCAACTCGACGCACACGGGTAGGGACACGCCCGTGTCGCTACCCGTGTCGCTACCCGTGTCACTACCCGTGTCTCTACCCGTATCACTACCCGTGTCTCTACCCGTGTCACTACCCGTGTCTCTCTGCACTGATTTCTCCACTTCTCCACAAGTGCAGTCCAATTCCCTGCACTTCTCAGGACTCGAGTCAACCCTCCTGACTCAAAAACACACATGAGGGCCCTAGAGCGATTCGGGACGTTACATCAGCCACCTTGGGTGGCCAGCCATGGCTATTAAACTCCTCAAAACTGATGAGGGGGAATGTATTCAGCTTTTGGAATCAATTGGAGAGGCCCTTGGTCTCCCTTGGCCATGAATGACCTCTTTTCTCACTTTCTCTCTCCTCCATTAAAGGGAAAAATGGAGCTTTCTCTCTCCTACTCGCCATGGCCGAATTTTGATCTCTCCTCCAGCCTATTGGCACCCCACTAACACATATGAATAATAGAGATGATGTTAGCCCAAGTGGGGGAAATGGGTTTGAGCTTGGGTAGCCCATTTGGGCTAATTTGACTTAACACTAGAATAGAGTTGACCTTTGTCAACATGACCATTTATGTTGACTCCAATGGGTCCTTGGTGACCCATTGGCCTCCCCTAAGGTCTAGGAAGGGTTATGTAGGGTTACCTTACACTTTTGAGGTCACCTACCCTTAGTAAGGGTACTTTGACCATATTAGGGGCATGAGTTGACTTGGGTCAACTTGGCCTCTAGGGCTGACCCCAATGTGTCCTTAGTGACCAATTGACCTCACTTTAGGTCTAGGAAGACCTGGGTAAGGTTGGTTGGGCACATTAGAGGCCAACTGCCCTTTGTTAGGGCACCTTGCCCAATTTAGGCATATGGTGGTCCTAGGTCAAATTGACCACTTTGGGTTTACTCCAATGGACCCTTAAGGCTCTAGTGGACCCTATGATAGGTTAGTGATGTTTTGGTGGGGTCATGGAGTCATGGTGAAGCCCTAAGTTCAAACCCTAGGTTTTGTGATGAGGTTGTGCCATAGGCAGACCAAGGTGATTCTCACCTTGGCCTTCTATCACTTGGCCCTTTTTAGCTTCCTTGGGTTTTGTCATGACCTAGTTATGGTCAAAACCACTCTTAGGGGTTTAGTTGGAAATGGGATGTTACAGCCACCACCATGGCCCAACCCAAGTTGGGTGGTGTCATAGGGCCCATGACCTTCAGGTGGGGTCAGCCCACTAATCAAGTTGACCAAGTCAACTCTAAAAGTCAACTTGGTCAAACATATGGCCTAAAGAGGAAAATGAGGGTCAAGCCCATTCCCATTTGGCAAAGCCCACCAACCTTGTCCTATGACCAGCTCAAGTGTCAAAGACCAGCCCTACCCCTCTGGATTTGGAGAGAGAGTGCATACATGGGGGCATTTTGGAGAATTCACCCAAAAGAGGAAAGAGAATGTGGAATTAAGAGGAGGAGGCCACTTGGCCTTGGCTCATTCTGCCCAAAGCTTGCTGGTCGGCCTCCTCAGGTAATTCCAGAAGGATTTAGAGCATGGTGGACACTTGGCACCATAGGTGAAGCATCCAAGGTTGAGCCCGAGCTCACCTTGGAGTTAACTCCACTTACAACCCACCCCAGCCCAAATCACCCCCACCATTAGCTTCAGAGAGAGGAGAGGAGTGGAAATCGACTACTGGATCGAAGCAAATGGGGGAGAAACGAGGATTTGAGCAAACTGTCGCTGGAGCAGCTTGATCATGGCCAACTGCCGCCGCACTCGCCGCCAAGGCCTGAATCAGGTCCGTTTCACCTCCCCTCTTCTCGTACTTGCATCCTAGATCAATTAGCGGAGTTATCGGGTTCAATTGAGCCCGATTCCATGTGAGGAAAAGCTGGATTTTCCGAGTTTTTCATGATGCTCTGGATCGCCGAAGAAGCTGATTCCGGCAGTCTCACCGCCGGGAAACGCCAGCCACCACCTCAACTAAGGTGGTGGCAATAATCGTTGGCGGTGGCGCCGGCCCAGGTGGCCGGAAATGAGAATTTTCTTGATCCAGGTTGGGATCATCCCAGCCATTGGCTGGAGGTATGGGATGAACGAATGATGTCCATTTCATCTCAAATGATTTATATATTTTAATTAATGAACAGTAACATTTGTGTCACACCTTTTCAGTGATATTGTATGTTAAATCTGGGCCTCTTAGAGGCATTTCCAGAACAAGAACCCTAAATGAAAATTGTAGCCTATTGTCTTAATTTAATATGGCACCTTAAACATCAAATTTGGTACAGTAGGTTTGGATGTAGGCCTATTTTCCTAGGACTGGTGCTTGACTAGGGCAGAATTTCAAATGCATGCCCATGCTAAACCAGAAGTCCACATGACACAAAATTTTGGACATGTGCTTGAATATGGTAGACTTAAACTCTGTCCACAAATTGGAATTTTTGAGAAAAATATTTCTATAGTATTTGTGAAAATACACAAAAGTAAATTAATGAAATAATTAGAGTAATATGACTCCAAATTGCTCCAAATTTTGGTGGCATGACCTTGGGTTCATTATAGGCCCATGATAAAAATTTCAGTCATTTTTGACCTCTGCATGATGGGTATTCCCTCTTGCATGTGAAGGGTGAATAAAGGCTTGGGGTGCCTTTAGCAAAAATCTAAATAATGGGGATTTAGCCCATTTGGAACATTAAAAGCCCTTGAAAGCTTGGTCAGAGGATTATTTGGGTGAAATATATCTTCAACAGAAGTAATGAAATTTTTGAGATCAAAAATCTCATTATTTGGAATTTTTGAACATTAGGCCATTTATTGATAGAAAATTTGAAAATAGGGTTAGTGATGAGTTAAAATTCTCAAATTTTGTTAAGAACTCAAGAGAGTCATATGTAACCCCTGGAAAACTTTATGGTCTGTTAGAGGAATATTTCTTGGAATTATGTAGAATTTACAATTTTGCCCCCTTTATGGAAATTATTTAAAAATGATGGAAATTACAATAGAAATATTATGGAAAACTTCCTAGTGATTTAATCATGTGTTTGTGAGCTTGTGTAATTTTCTTGGTATATTTGGACGCCTCTATAGATTTAAAATCCAAATGATGGCATTTTTGTAATATTTGTCATTTGATGTTTGATGAACCAAATTACTATCTAGAGCCATGAAATCTTGTATTTGGTATTATGTTAGCAATTTACATCTGCAGTAATTTTTCAAGAAGTTTTAGAGACATATTTAATGTAGTTCATTTGTAAAGTGGCTAATCCATGGATATTAACTTTAAATACAATTAAATGGAAATATAAATGGGAAAACTACAATACTTGAAAACCAGTCATAATTAGTCTAGATGATCATCAGGAAAATTTATTAGACCAGGGGGATCATTTGATATAGTTCTTCTTGTTTAAAGTGGCATAGGCCACTTAATTAAAAGATTTAATTTAGGGGGTGAGGGAGTTATGGTGTCTTCTCTTTCTTAAATACAACTGAGAAGACTAGTGGATCTTTGATGTTGTCAAAGATCCCCCTGAGTTATTGAGTTGTTCAGGAAGATTGGAGCTTTGCTTCTGGGTGAGTAGGTCTTCTATCTTTAGCCTTGACCAGAAGAGATCCAGGAACTTCTTGACTGATAAAGATTTGTTGTCCTTGAAGAATCCTGGAATGAGGAATGAAGAAGACTCTTGATTTGGATGGATGTTCTTCTTCTTCTTCTTCAGTAGTGTCAAGATGAAAACACGATTGTTTTCAATACAGAGAAGTATTAGAATGATGTTGTTGTTAATCTTCTCTATAGGCCTTGTATTATTTCTCTAGTCTTGCCTATCTTATTGTTTGCCTCTATTGCTTGCCGTGTTCTTGCTCTCCCTTTGTAGAAGAAGGAAGAAAATCACTTTTATATTCTCAATGGAATTTCTCCTTTGAATTTTTGAATTCCTTCCTGCATTGATTGTTGTTGGCCTCGAGAATGTAATACGGTTGGAGAGAATATCTGCATTAATTGATTTCCCCAACTGTCCTATTGAAAAATGGCAAGTAATAATACTGATGAATGTCATAATCATTGCTGCTTCTAACGGTAATATTCAGAGAATATTAAGCATTGATTATTGAGGAATTACTGTTATAGAATGAATCCAAGTCTGGATCTGCACAGAATTTGTCGAGCAAAGAACAGATTTCGTCAACCTGGGTCCAGAGATCGTCGAGCTGAGAAATCATGTTCGTCGACCAGATAATTGTTGTTCGTCGACCTGAGATCCAAGATCGTCAACCAGAGAACTACTAACTGCTATCTAATAAAACTTACCAATTCTGTGATTCAAGATCGTCGAGCTGATAACATAGATTCATCGTCTGGAGTTCAGAGAAATGATTCTGGACTTAGAATGTTGAAGTAGATCATCCAGAAATCATCGACCTGAGAACCAAGTTCGTCGAGCTCAACTCAGAGAATTGTCTCTAGGTTCGTCGAGATGAGCATGACTTTCGTCGTGCTGAGTTAGACGAACGTCAAACTCACTTTCCTGAATCTTTGAAATTTCCCTAAGTCTGAAGTCTTCTGCAGTCTGTTGTTGGCTGGTCCAAGCAATGTTGACTCTATGGACATGGCCTAAACTCTAGGACACAGACATGACCTTGGCTATACATGTTGGGTTAATAATCCTAGTTTAGTGAACCTAGCCCAAATCCAAATAGAGATCCAACATATTACATTAAAAGAAATATAACATGAGAACACACAAAAAATATCAAAAATGGGGTACACTTCATGAGGCATGGGCCTTTTTGGCCAACGAGCTTACTCCAGCTTGTGATCCTTACCCTGTAAAAATTTATTGTAATATGGGCCAGCAAAGGCTGACTGCTGGAACCCTACTTGTGATTTGGGCTAGGTTCACTATTAGAATTGATGACCCACCATGTATTGTCTAGGGTCATATGTTAGTTTCAGGGTTTAGGTCTATCATATTAGGTTTGATTACTGAGACCTACCTTCAGAAAACTTCAGAGAACTCAAGACTTAAGAGATTAGGCAGTTTTGAAGATTACAAAAAAGGTGTTCGACGATAGCTGAACTCAGCTCGACGATCATCGATCTCAGATCGATGAACTAAGAGTTCCTTCTCTGAGTTGAGCTCGACGAAAGTCTAGCTCAGGTCGACGAACTGTGAGCTTATATCAGAATTTCAGCTCGACGAAGTTCTTTCTCAGCTCGATGAACTTGGAGCTCAGATTGGCAAGTATATTTTCTGTTCAACGATCTTGGAGCTCAGCTCGATGAAGGAGAATTATCAGCTCGACGAATTGGGAGCTCAGGTCGGCGAAAACATTACTGATTTCGACTAACTCCATTCATGTTCTATTCGACAAAACTTCTCTACAGATTCTCAGATCGACTAATGCAGTTTAATTTTAGTAATTAAGAAAGTAATACTCTATTAAATAATGCTTAATATTTTCAAGAATATGGTCATTTCCTGGTAGCATTAATTAGAGTTATCATAGAGTTATTACTTAACATATTTACTGGGATGGTTGAGGAAACACATTGAAGATAAAATCATTTGTTCCATTTCCCAGAAAATATGTAGAGGATTTCAAGGAATTTGAATTTCAAATTAGCAATCAATATATAAAAGAAATTTTTGGATCCCTAGTTGGATTTGGGCTAGGTTCACTAAACTAGGATTATTGACCCACGTTGTATAACCAGGGTCATGTCTATATCCTAGAGTCTAGGCTATGTCCTTAGAGTCAACATTGCATGGACCAGCCAACAACAGACTGTAGAAGACTCCAGACTTAGAAAAATTTCAAAGGTTCAGAAAAGTGAGTTTGGCGTTCGTCGAACACAGCTCGACGAAAGTCGTGCTCAGCTCGACAAACTCAGAGACAATTCTCTGAGTTGAGCTCGATGAACTTAGTTCTCAGGTCGATGATTTCTGGATACTCTACTTCAACATTCTAAGTCCAGAATCATTTCTTTTGACTCCAGTCGACAAATTTATGCTCTCAGATCGACGAACATAGACCATAATATTGACAAGTATTATCAAGTAGCAGTTAGCAGTTCTCAGGTCGACGAACTTAGTTCTCAGGTCGACGATTTCTTGATGCTCTACTTCAACATTCTAAGTCCAGAAACATTTATCTGAACTCCAGTCGACGAAGTCAGATTATCAGCTCGACGATCTTAGTGCACAAAATTTGCAAGAGTTTATCAGAAAGCGGTTAGCTATTATCACGTCGACGATCTTGGATCTCAGGTCGAGGAATAATAATTATCTGGTCGACGAACATGACTTCTCAGCTCGACGAACTCTGGACCCAGGTCGATGAAATCTGTTCTTTGCTCGACGATTTCTGTGCAATTCCAGACTTGGATTTTTCCTTCCTTCTGTCCTTATTTTATTGCAGTAATTCCTGAGTAATCAATGATTAATATTCTCTGAATATTACCGTTAGAAGCAGCATTGATTATGGCATTCATCAGGATTATTACTTGTCATTTTTCACTGGGACAGTTGGGGAAATCAATTAATGCAGACATTCTCTACAACCGAATTTTACATTCTCCAGGCCGTCAGCAATCAATGCAGGAAGAAATTCAAAAATTCAAAGAAAAATTTCATAGAAAATATAAAAGGGATTTCTTCCTTCTTCTCGAGTACACAGATAGAGATATACACAGAGACCAATAACACAGTAACAGAGCAAAGCAACAAGAAAGTTGAGACCAGAGAAATTATACAAGATACTACTGAAGAAGTAGAAGAACATCCATCCAAATCAAGAGTCTTCTTCATTCTTCATTCCAGGATTCTTCAAGGACAACAAAGCTCTTTCAGTCAAGAAGTTCCTGGATCTCTTATGGTCATAGCTAAAGAAAGAAGACCTACTCACCCTGAAGCAAAGCTCCGATCTTTCTGAACAACTCAAATAACTCAAGGGGAGCTTTGATAATATCAAAGATCAACTAGTCTTCCCAGATGTATTTGAGAAAGAGAAGACACCATAACTCTCCCACCCCCTCACTGTAGAAAGGGTTCTTTAACTCCCTTCAAAAGTTATTCCTTGGTTGCAAGTCACCTGATCAAAAGACTTGGGTTGATTTTTGAGCATCTGATCAAAAGCTCATTGGTGGCAGTCACCTGATCAAAACCTGTTAGTGGATTCCTACCAGGGTGGTAGAAGAGTGGATGTACCCAGGTTGGGGAACCACTATAAAAATGCTTGTGTTGTCTGGTTGCCCTCTTTTTTTTGTTCTTGCTGTTTCTATGCTAGTTAGGTTTGTTGTGCCTGTGTTAATTAATTTAATCTTGTTGTGCCTGTGGTAGATTAGTGTATCTTAGGATTTCCTTTTTATTTACATTTGATTGGTATCATATAGCTGCCCTACTCTGAAGTATTTTTATTAACAACAAAAATTTTTAAAGTTCTAAGAGATACTCTATTCAACCCCCCCCCGCTAGAGTATTTCAGGTCTAACCTTCTCTTTCAGAGATTTTCAGAAGATTGCAAAAGATGGTGAACAAGAATAAAAGTCTGATACTCTCACAGAGAACAACAGTTAGTCAGGAAGAAGAACAGAACATTTGCTAACAGGGAACAAGAAATAGATAAAGAGAACATCTTGTTCATCATCTTCTTCTTCAAGCTTTTCTTCCAGCAAACAATCATCATTTTGAGATCAACTTCACAATCACTCAGATACATACACTGGAAGAAGAAGTTTTCAACTTGAAGGCCTACACCCTGAAGCAAAATCTCCACTCCTGACCAGATTTCAATAACTCAGGGGGAGCTTTGACAACATCACAAAGTCCACTAGTCTTCTTAGAGGACTGAGACAGAGAAGACAATATCAATTTTACTTTCCTTCACTGTGTACATGGTTATAATGTAACGTTCCCTGGGCCGTCCGTGAGCCTCAGCCCACTAGGCCTCCGTTAGACTATTACCGGGCTGCAGCCCAAGCACCCCAACCCCTCTCCCTCCATAGGTGGGTTATTGGTGGCCGCAGCCTCCCTTTGATGAGTGAAATTCTCCGTTAAGCGGACAGCACAGGGACTTCCCAGGAGGTCACCCATCCCAGGACTTCTCCAGCCCGAGCACGCTTAACTATGGAGTTCTTTCAACTCTCATCACCAGTTGAGCTGCAACTCAATTGGTGATGAGAAGTGAAGGAACTTCATATTTAAGCGTGCTTAGGCGAGAGTAGTACTGGGATGGGTGACCTCCTGGGAAGTCCCCATATGACCCAGCTTAACTATCGAGTTTGCTCATCAAAGGGAAGCTGTGGCCACCAACAACCCGCCAGTGGGCTGGAGAGGGGTTGGGGTGCTTGGGTTGCAGCCCGGTAGCGTCGCCTGGAGCGGAGCCGTGACGCTGTCACGTTGGATCGGCTAGGGGCGTTACAATAAAAAGTGTACTTTTTATGTAACGTCCCCTTTCCCGTCCGTGGATCAACACCACTAGGCCTCTGACAGCTCAATTGGTGATGAGAGTTGGAAGAACTCCATAGTTAAGCATGCTCGGGCTGGAGTAGTACTGGGATGGGTGACCTCCTGCGAAGTCCCCGTAGTGCAGACTTGACTATCGAGTTTAACTCATCAAAGGGAGGTTGCGGCCACCAACAACCCGCCTGTGGAGGGAGAGGGGTTGGGGTTCTTGTGCTGCAGCCCGGTAACAGTCTAACGGAGGCCTAGTGGGCTGAGTCCCACGGACGGCCCAGGGGACATTACAATAAAAAGTGCACTTTTATTGTAACATCCCCTTTGCCGCCTGTGGATCAACACCACTAGGACTCCGGGGGACCATTACCGGGCTGCAGCCCAAGCACCCCAACCCCTCTCCCTCCACAGGCGGGTTGTTGGTGTCCACAACCTCCCTTTGAAGAGTGAAATTCTCCGTTAAGCGGACAACACGGGGACTTCCCAGGAGGTCACCCATCCCAGGACTTCTCCAGCCCGAGCACGCTTAACTATGGATTTCTTTCAACTCTCATCACCAGTTGAGCTGCAGCTCAATTGGTGATGAGAAGTGAAGGAACTCCATAGTTAAGCGTGCTTGGGCGAGATTAGTACTGGGATGGGTGACCTCTTGGGAAGTCCCCGTACGGCCCAGCTTAACTATCGAGTTCGCTCATCAAAGGGAGGTTGTGGCCACCAACAACCCGCCAGTGGGCTGGAGAGGGGTTGGGGTGTTTGGGCTGCAGCCCGGTAGCGTCGCCTGGTACGGAGCCGTGACGCTGTCACGTTGGATCGGCTAGGGGAGTTACAATAAAAAGTGCACTTTTTTATGTAACATCCCCTATGCCGTCCGTGGGTCAACACCACCAAGCCTCAGGCAGCTCAATTGGTGATGAGAGTTGGAAGAACTTCATAGTTAAGCGTGCTCGGGCTGGAGTAGTACTGGGATGGGTGACCTCCTGGGAAGTCCCCGTAGTGCAGACTTGACTATTGAGTTTACCTCATCAAAGGGAGGCTACGGCCACCAACAACCCGCCTGTGGAGGGAGAGGGGTTGGGGTGCTTGGGCTGCAGCCTGGTAACAGTCTAACGGAGGCCTAGTGGGCTGAGCCCCACGGACGGCCCAGGGTACGTTACAATAAAAAGTGCACTTTCATTGTAACGTCCCCTTTGCCTTCCGTGGATCAACGCCACTAGGCCTCCAGGGGACCATTAGCGGGCTGCAGCCCAAGCACCCCAACCCCTCTCCCTCCACAGGCGGGTTGTTGGTGGCCACATCCTCCCTTTGATGAGCGAACGCGACAGTTAAGCTGAGCCGTACGGGGACTTCCCAGGAGGTCACCCATCCCAGTACTACTCTCGCCCAAGCACGCTTAACTATGGAGTTCCTTCACTTCTCATCCCAGGAGGCAAACCATGCTTGCGATAGCAGGTTATCACCAGTTGTGCGTGCTTGGGCGAGAGTAGTACTAGGATGGGTGACCTCCTGGGAAGTCCCCGTACGGCTCAGCTTAACTGTCGAGTTCGCTCATCAAAGGGAGGCTGTGGCCACCAACAACCCGCCTGTGGAGGGAGAGGGGTTGGGGTGCTTGGGCTGCAGCCCGCTAATGGTCCCCCGGAGGCCTAGTGGTGTTGATCCACGGACGGCAAAGGGGACGTTACAATGAAAGTGCACTTTTATTGTAACGTCCCCTGGGCCGTCCGTGGGGCTCAGCCCACTAGGCCTCCGTTAGACTGTTACCGGGCTGCAGCCCAAGCACCCCAACCCCTCTCCCTCCACAGGCGGGTTGTTGGTGGCCGCAGCCTCCCTTTGATGTGTGAAATTCTTCGTTAAGCGGACAGCACGGGGACTTCCCAGGAGGTCACCCATCCCAGGACTTCTCCAGCCCAAGCACGCTTACCTATGGAGTTCTTTCAACTCTCATCTCCAGTTCTTCCATAGGTAAGCGTGCTCGGGCTGTAGAAGTCCTGGGATGGGTGACCTCCTGGGAAGTCCCTGTGCTATCCGCTTAACGGAGAATTTCACTCATTAAAGGGAGGCTGCGGCCACCAACAACCCGCCTGTGGAGGGAGAGGGGTTGGGGTGCTTGGGCTGCAGCCCGGTAACAGTCTAACGAGGCCTAGTGGGCTGAGGCCCACGAACGGCCCAGGGGACGTTACAATAAAATGTGCAGATCAACTGGTGATGAGTGTTGAAAGAACTCCATAGTTAAGCGTGCTCGGGCTGGAGAAGTCCTGGGATGGGTGACCTCCTGGGAAGTCCCCGTGCTGTCCGCTTAACGGAGAATTTCACTCATCAAAGGGAGGCTGCAGCCACCAACAACCCGCCTGTGGAGGGAGAGGGGTTGGGGTGCTTGGGCTGCAGCCCGGTAACAGTCTAACGGAGGCCTAGTGGGCTGAGGCCCACGGACGGCCCAGGGGACGTTACATATAAATCCCTTCAAAAGTTAATCCTTTGGTTGTCAAGTCTCCTGATCAAAAGACTTGGTTTGGTTTTGGGGCACCTGATCAAAAGCTCAAAGGTTTGCTAGATCTACCTTAGAAAATAGATCTTGTGGTGACAGGGCACCTAATCCAAAACCTGTGGTGGCAGGGCACATGATCAAAAACCTGTAGTGGATTCCTAGCATTGTGGTAGAAGAGTGGATGTACCCAGGTATATTGGGGAACCAATATAAATTTCATTGTGTAATCTGGTTGTGCTCTACTTTTTATTTTGCTGTCCTGTGATATATTTTTTTTTCTTATATATACATATATCATCTATTTTATTCCGCTGTAAAAAAACTCAAAGTTTTTAAAATACTTTATTCACCCCCTCTAGAGTTAGGTAGATTAATCCCTCAGTATCTGAGGCATTACTTTCAATTGGTATTAGAGGGATAGGTTACTTGGTTGTACAGGCTAACACCTAAACCAAAAGATCTTACTTGATCTTATCTACTCTAGTTGTATTTCATATTATGGCACAAAATAAGGAATATTCAAGCACCAGACCTCCAGTGTGCAATCTAAACAAGTTTGCTCTTTGGAAGGCAAGGATTAGGCTATATATGAATTTTATTGATGAAGACATATATAATTCTATTTTGACAGGTCCCCCACAACTAGTGGCAAGTACAAGCACAAGTGTTGTTCCACCACCTAAGTGGACTGAAGCACAAAAGAAGGCAAAGATAGCAGATGTCAAAGCAAAGAATATACTGGCACAAACCATGTCAGATGACATATTTCAGAAGGTTGCAGAATGCACTTCAGCAAAGGCCATCTGCGACTCACTGAATGCTATGGTAGCAGGATCTGCTGATGAAAGGAAGGTTAGGAGAACACACTTGATCTTATAGTATGAGATTTTTAAGAAGGAGGAGTCGGAGTCAGTTGCATAAATGTACAACAGACTCTGCCTCGTAATCAATGAGTTGAAGACTCTTGACAAGGACAACTCTTTAATAGAGATAAATAACAAGATTCTTATGTGCATCCCAAGCACATGGATTCCAGGATCTGACCAATCATGGAAGCCAGAAGCTTGAATGCGATCTCAATAGAGACCTTGTTGGGAAAGCTCAAATCATATGAGCAGCTTATCAAGACAAGGGAAGCTAAGCAAAGGACTACCTCATCTTCAGTAAGTAAAGAACAAAGTATTACTTTCAAAACATGTGAAGAAGCTGAAGCCACTCCAGATAATGAAGACCTACCGAGTCTTCTAGCAAAGAGATTCTATAAGATGGCAAGGATTTCATAAGAAGGTTTTCCAGAAATGAAGACAAAACCAGGTATGACAAAACCCCCCACTAAATAAATTATTTGTTATGTGTGCAGGAAACCTGGACACATATTGCCAGAATGTCCTGAGAAGAAGAAATAAAAGAAGAAGGAGAGAGATAGCAGAAAGCACTCCAAAAAATCCTCTTCCAACAAATGCAGGAAGAAAGAGAGAGGATTTGTAGCTGAGACATGGAGTGACTCAGATTCAGAATCTTCATTCAGCTCCAGTGAGGATGAAGAAGAGGCCAAAGCCAGAGAGATATGCTTGATGGCAATCAATGCCTCTTGCAGCAACTCAGAAGCTGCTTATTCAGAGGCAGAAAATTTAAAAGAAGAATTCATTTCAGAAGAAGATCAGGTAATCTCTTCTTTTGATTTTTCTTTTAACTAATTTAAAATTGATTTCAAACTATTGTGTGATGATTTAATTAAATCTGAGAAGGGAATCAAACTTATAAGAGAGAAATTAAGTGAATCTGAAAATATTTCCTCAGAAAATTTAAAACTTAAAGAAGAATTAAAAACTACTAATGAACAAATACAATTATTAGAAAACAAATTAAAAGAGGCTAGGCAATTTGAAGAATCCATTAATGGGAGAAGTATCAAATTGATGGACATCACAAAAATAGTCAATGTCAGACTTAATGGCAAACTAGGCTTGGGAGCTTCATCAAGTTAGCCTCCTATTCTTCAAAAACATATTTTATCAACCCCCATAAAATTTATTTCTACAAAATAAAAGGGGAAAGAAGTTTTACAACTTACAAATAAAAATACTGAAATCTTACCAAAGAATAAATCAAAGAAAAATAAAAAATCTCACAAAAATAATGTTCAACATATTTTGTCGAACCAAGCTCGACGAAATGAATGTAGTTCGTCGAACTCAGATCGACGAACTATGAATGCAGATTTTAGATATAATTATTCGTCTAACTGCGCTCGACGAACTCAATATGATTCGTCGAACTGAGATCGACGAACTTGGGATTCAGAGAATGAACATGTTGTGAACGGAGTTCGACGAACTCATCCCAATTTGTCAAACGCAGATTGACGTACCTATTATAATTCGTCGAACCTAGTTCATTATAACAGAAACCTAAATTATTTTCAGAACTTCAAGAAAACTAAAACCTTTAACAATCCTTTTAACCAATGGATTATTCCTCCTAGGAGATATCATCCGCTTGGTTACAAGGATCAACCTGAATTCTCTTACATTTCAAGTTACTCCTATGAAAGAAATCAAGGACCCGAGGTCACCTGGGTCAACAACAACTAATCTTGTTTTGTACAGGTGAAGAACTATCCTATCACAGAGCAACAGTGGTATCTAGATAATGGCTTTTCAAAACATATGACAGGATGTAAGGACAACCTGACTGATTTCAAAGCAAAGCTTGGACCAAAGGTGATTTTAGGAGACTCCAACTGTGGACAGACAGAAGGTTATGAAAATGTCAAAGTTGGAGCTGTTACCTTCAGGAAGCTAGCATATGTCAGTGGTCTCAAGCATAACCTTATATCCATAAGCCAGTTATGTGATGAAGGTTATCAGGTATCAATTAATCAGTCATCTTACATTATTACTTCTGATAAAAACAAAATTATTTTAAATGGAATTAGACAAGAAAATATTTATGTAGTAAATTTCAAATCTTCTAGCACAGAAATTTATTTATTTAATCAAATGAGATCTACTAATGATTTATGGCATAAGAGACTAGGTCATATAAACTTTAGAAACTTTGTTAAACTATCTAGGGACAACCTTGTTAGAGGACTGCCTTCTGATTCTTACAAGAAGGAAGGACTACGCAAGACTTGTCAATTAAGCAAACAAACCAAGAATATTTTTAAATCAATTAATAAAAGTGATTCACCCAAAATTTTGTACTTGCTACACATGGACCTTTTTGACCCTATTGTTGTACAAAGTTTGGGAGGAAATTCATACACTTTAGTTATTGTTGATGACTTTTCTAGATTCACATGGGTGTTCTTTTTGAGAAACAAGTCAGATAACTTTAAAGTTCTTATAGATTTTCTTAAGAGCATACAGATTGAGTACTGTACTCAGGTTGCATTGATCAGAAGTGATCATGGAACCTAGTTTGAATCTCTTCTCATGCAAGAAGTCTATGAGAAGGAAGGTATCAGTCATTGTTTTTCTTCTCCTAGAACTGCTCAACAAAATGGGACAGCAAAAAGGAAAAATAGAACCCTAATTGAATCTGCTGGGATATTGCTTGCAGATGCTTATTTGCCTTTATCCTTTTGGGCAGAGGCTGTGAGCACAGCAAATTATGTTCTAAATAGAAGTTTAATTCATAAACTTAGGGGTAAGGCTCCCTATGAATTACTTAAAAGGAAGTAACCTAAAGTAGATTACTTTAAAAGTTTTGGATGCAAATGTTACATTCACAATAATAACAAGAAACACCTTAGAAGGTTTGAAGCCAAGGCTACAGAGGGAATTTTCCTTGGATATTCTCAAATCAGCAAAGCTTATAGGGTATTTAATAAGTTAACATTAAAAAGGGAAGAATCTGTATATATTTCCTTTGATGAAGCTAACATGTTTTACAAGGAGAAGAATTCTTCTACTATAGAAACTTTGTAAGTACCCTATCTATGTGATAAGTTGGATGGTTTAAACCTTACCCAAGAGGTTACACTTCATCCTTCTCCAAATATTAATGAAGAAAGTGAAGAAGAAATGGATGAAGCAGTTGAACAAACAACAGCAAATATAATTCCACAAGAGGTATTAATTCCACAAGCTATTGATCAACCAACTCCTCTTCCTGATCTTGTAACACTTAGAGATCATCCCATATCTCAAGTGATTGGAGACATATCAGCTGGTGTGCAAACAAGTCATTAACTCAACCAATATTTGATGCATGCTTGCTTCATTTCTCAGATTGAGCCTCAATCTGTAAAAATGATGTAGAGCAAGATACCCACTGGATTATTGTAATGCAAGAGGAGCTCAACCAATTTGAGAGGTCCAGAGTTTGGGAGTTTGTTCCAAGACCCAAATAGTACCCAGTCATTGGAACTAAGTGAGTTTTCAAGAACAAGTTGGATGCACAAGGATCAATTATAAGGAGAAGATGGGTAGCCCAAGGATATTCACATGAAGAAGGCATTGATTATGACCAGACCTTTGCACCTATTGCAAGATTGGAAGCCATCAGAATATTTCTTGCATATGTTGCCTATCAAAAGTTCAAGTTCTATCAAATGGATGTCAAGAGTGCATTCATCAATGGAGAATTAAAAGAGGAAGTTTATATTGAACAACCTCCAGGTTTTATCTCCTCAACTCATCCATCTTATGTTTTCAAACTGCATAAAACTCTTTATGGTTTAAAGCAAGCTCCAAGGTCTTTGTATGAGACCTTAGATAGCTTTCTTTTAGAACATAAGTTCATTAGAGGCATTATAGATAGAACATTATTCATTAGACAACATAAATCAAAAATTTTGCTAGTTCAAATCTATGTAGATGGTATAATATTTGGCTCCACTGATTCGAAACTTTGCAAAAGATTTTCTGACCTGATGCATTCAAAGTTTGAAATGAGTAGCATGGGTGAATTATCCTACTTCCTTGGTCTCCAAGTGAAGCAATCCCCTAATGGTATCTTTATATCCCAGTCAAAATATGCGAAAGAGCTACTCAAAATATTTGGGGTGACTGATGCATCAGCCAAGAAAACACTCATGTCATCCAATGATATAGTTGATTCTGATGAACAATGCAAACCAGTTGATCAGAACATATATAGGGCTATTCTGATGTATCTTAAAGCTAGTAGGCCTGATATCATGTTTGCTACTTGCATTTGTTCTAGATTTCAGGTAAATCCTAAAGAATCTCATCTTATTTTATTAAAAAGGATTTTAAGATATATAAAGGGTTATCCTAATCTAGGACTCGGGTATCCTACTGAGTTAGAATTTTATTTATTTGGATTTTCAGATATTAATTTTGCTGGATGTAGAGTGGACAGGAAAAGCACATCAGAAACTTGTCAGTTTCTTGGTGATACGCTTGTGTCCTGGTTTTGCAAAAAGCAAACTTCTGTGTCAATAGCAACTGCTGAACCTGAATACATAGCAGCAGGCAGTTGTTGTTCACAAATTTTGTGGATTCAAAATCAACTCCTAGATTATGGTTTCAACTTAAGTAATTCAACTATCTATTGTGACAATACCAGTACTATTTCAATTGCACAAAATCCAGTACATCATAGTAGAACAAAGCATATAGAAATAAGACATCATTTCATTATAGATTGTGTAGACAAAAATAAAATTAAACTTGTCTTTATCTCTACTGATTTACAAAGAGCAGATATTTTCTGCAAACTGTTAGATGAAAAGAAACATCTGTTCTTCCTAAATCAGCTAGGTATGATCAATAGAGACGCTTTAATTTAATTTCTGTCTGTGGTCGACGAACTGTTCATTTTTCGTCGAACGGAGGTCGACGAACTCTGAACGCTTCATGGAGTGTTCGTCGAACGGAGATCGAAGAACTTTCTTTTATGAAACTATTCGTCGAACGGAGATCGACGAATCTGTTTCAGAAAATTTTTCGTCGAGTAGAGATCGACGAAGCTTGTTTTAGAAAATCTTTTCATCGAACGGAGAACGACGAACTGTTTTCCCCCTCTTCTAACTTAGATCGACATTTTTCTTTCATTATAAGATTTTTTGTCGAACTGAGTTCGAAGTTTTTGATGTTTCGTTTGACGGAGTTTGTCTTTTCATCTTTTAAAAACTTATAATATGGTTTTCATCAAACTCCATCCCATGCTTTCCAGTTCTTGTGCACTTGATATTTTTTATTTACAAGCTTGGTGATTTCGATGGTGACTCTCTCTGGAATGAAGTTTAATGCAGGATTCGACATTGACATCGACTCTTTCAACCATTCTGAACAAGTCTTCAGGAACATACTCAAGTTGTTTGGAGCACCTCAGTTGAGACAGTTTATGACCCTAAGGATCAAACTCCCAGTGCAGGAGATCAAAGAATGGGTTTTCACAACAATCGTTCCAGATCTAACCTCCATTACTGGAACAATCTCTGGACAACAGGTTTCTCTTTCCCCTGCTGTTCTAACTGAAATTTTTGGATTTGTCAATGGGGAAGATGATATTGAATTATTTTGCAGTGAGTTTGAGTATATGTTAGTTATAATGTGTTATTCCATGGAAACCCTAAAAAACTGCTAAAGAAAAACTTGTCTGCTGAATACAAGTTTTTGCCAGATATAGTTGGGAAGGTAATCTTGGGTAAACACTCAGCCCATTACTACATTACCAGGCACCAATTTCTTCTGATGTGTGTCTTGGTTAATCAAAAATCTATAAACTGGGGAGAAATTATATTTGATTTGATTAAGAAGAAAATAAGTAAGAAGGATGTGAGTTTTGGAAGAATTCTGGGAATCTTCCTACATGCTAATGTTCCAGAACTATTGGTCCCCAGACCACCTTCATAAATGCTTCTAAGACGCTTAGCTCTGCTCTCTTTGGCAGCTAGGAGAGGGTTATACCAAAGCCCTCCAGGGCTTCCCTTCCATTATAGCTTCTGAGGACACCAGGGCTGCAATAGCCACTTCACCAACCCCTAAAGAAGCTCCTGCTTCTCATATTTCCTTCCTCAACTCCCCTGCTTCTACACATCATCCTCATATTTCCTTCATCAACTCCCCTCCATCTCAACCTCATTTAATAATTCCTTCATCAACTCCCTTTGTTGATGTTACTACAATTCAGCAATCATCTATAGATACACTTTCTACTTCCATCCCACCTCCTCAATCTCCTTCACACTCACAAATCAATATTATTGAGGAAACACCATCTCCACATCCTCAATCTCCTCTACCATCACATCAACCATCACAACTTGAAGACACACCATATATGGATCCAATATTATGATCTCTCAATTTTGATTTACTATCATCGCTATCTCCACAACCATCTCCATCACATTCCCCTATTCAAGAAGACACTATACTCCCTGATGTCACAACCTCCATAATTCCAACTGACATTCCAACACCATCCATCCCACAAACATTCATCCTCTGTCCAACATGCTCCATGCCCTATTCTGCTATATCAGCAAACATTCTTGAGCTTCTTACCACTAAACTCAAGACTCTCATTGTTGAAGCAATTGCTCCACTTGCTGCTTCCATCTCTGTACTTACTTCATAGATTGTTGCTTTCTCCACTGTCCCTTCTTCTGGGGGCCTGGTTTCAACACTCTTTGAAACCAGGCAGGGGGAGATGTTCAATGAAGAAGCTCCAGTTACTCATGAAGAACCTCCAGCAGCAGCCCCAGAAACAGCAGAAATGGTTGCAACAGCAGAAATTTTTGATACTGATATGGCAGAGACCATTCCTGAAATAATAACTGTTGGTGATTTCATCATCAATCCCACAGTTGACATTCATACTTTACTTCATTCCTTTGATACAGTTTATAGTTGCACTTTACCAGTTTTTGATACAGTTTTTGATTACTCTAAACCAATAGTCTGCTATTCTGCTCCAGTTGATTCTTCAATCTTAGAAGAAATTAGAAATATTTTTTGTAATACTTCTTCCAGTATTTCTATTATAGAGCCAAAGGCTCTTTCTCCACCAACCTATGCTTGGGTTGAATCTCCCATGCCAGACATGGATGAGATTATGTTTGAAGATATAGAAATTGCATATACCGATGTACAGATTAGTGCAGGACATATAGTTCCACAGCCTCAGGCTGAAGAAGAACATGTAGCTGAACAGCCACAAGCTGAGAAAATAGATACTAGTATACAGCCACAGGCTCGTCCTGTACTGTCTAAGGTAATGCTTAAACAGATTAGTTGCTCTTTATGATAACCCTGCTAATGAATCTGATGATGATGATGATGATGAGTTAGATGAGTCAGAGGATTCTAGTTCTAAAAAGAGAAAACTCAAGAAGAAAGTTCCGCCCAAGGCTGCTCCTAAACCCTGTCCTACTACTGATACACCCTACTACATTATGCACAACATTACTCTCACTCCAGACACTCCTCACTGGATGAGATACTCAAAGAATGAAATGAAAGCTAGGAAGAAGAGCAGGAGATACTCTCCACCTCCACAGTCTAGGAGAGGTCCTCCTCCTCCTACAGTTGGATCAGCATGCAACATTTCTCAAGTACAAAGGTCTACGTCTTCTCATTCTACCGGACCATCATATAGCAGCAGCAAGCAGCAGCATAGCTCACAGGGCAATAAACAATAGTGTAAGAAGCAAAGCAGCCATCAGACATCTGAAGCTTGTCAGAAAAAAATCAAGTTCAGAGAGACCTCCTTCTCCAGCTTATGATCCAGAATTGGATCCAAACTATAGAATGGCCAGGTTCAATGAGTTGATAGCTCTATCCCAAATAAGGAAGGCCAAGGAGGAAGGAAAGGATTCCTCCCAATTCTTTACTATGTCATCTTATAGGAAGAAAGAACTAGAGAAATATCAGGTACAAAATCTTTTCAATGTTGATACCTGTATGAATTTGCATCCTAAAGCTGTAGTGCTCAGAGCTGCATCAATAAAAATTCTTAGTGCTCAAGATATGAAGATGACTCAAAGAGAAGCAGAGGATCCCAGAAGAAAGATGATTTTCACAAAACCTGCTTCCTCTTCAGATGCTTCAAAGAAACAGTGATAACTCTCTGATTTTGCATTTTGAATTTTTGTTATATGTAAACTCACAAGGCGCATTTGTTCATATCTGCTGAATGTTTTAAAATTCTGTCATATATTTTTTATTGCTTTGTGATTTTGTTTATTATTATTTTGCATAGTGACCTCACCCAAATAGAGGGAGATTGTTAGAACCCTACTTGTGATTTGGGATAGGTTCACTATTAGGATTGATGACCCGCCATATATAGTCTAGGGTCATATGTTAGTTTCAGGGTTTAGGTCTATCACATTAGGTTAGATTATTGAGACCTACCTTCAGAAGACTTCAGAGAACTCAAGACTTAAGAGACAATGCAGTTTTGAAGATTATATAAAAGGTGTTCGAAGATAGCTGAACTCAGCTCGACGATCGTCGATCTCAGATCGACGAACTTAGAGTTCCTTCTCTGAGTTGAGCTCGACAAAAGTCTAGCTCAGGTCGACGAACTGTGAGCTTATATCAGAATCTCAGCTCGACGAAGTGCCTTCTCAGCTCGACAAACTTGGAGCTCAGATTGGAAAGTATAATTTCTGTTCAATGATCTTGGAGCTCAGCTCGATAAAGGAGAATTATCAGCTCGACGAACTTGGAGCTCAGGTCGACGAAAACATTACTGAGTTCAACTAACTCCATCCAGGTTCTGTTTGACTAAACTTCTCTACATATTATCAGATCAACAAAGGAAGTTTAATTTCAGTAATTAAGAAAGTAATACTTTGTTAATTAATTCTCAATATTCTCAAGAATATAGTCGTTTCCTGGCAGCATTAATTAGGAATTTCACAGAGTTCTTACTTAACATATTTACTGGGATAGTTGGGGATACACATTGAAGACAAAATCAGTCGTTCCATTTCCCAGAAAATATGCAGAGGATTTCAAGGAATTTGAATTTCAAATTAGCAATCAATATATAAAAGAGATTTTCAGAAGATTGCAAAATATAGTGAACAAGCCTAAAAGTTTGATACTCTCACAGAGAACAACATTTAGTCGGGAAGAAGAAGAGAACATCTGCTAACAGAGAACAAGAAACAGATACAGAGAAAATCTTGTTCATCATCTTCTTCTTCAGATTTTCTTCCAGCAAACAATCATCATTCTGAGATCAACTTAACAATCACTCAGATACATACACTGGAAGAAGATGTTTTCAACTTGAAGACCTACACCCTGAAGCAAAGTCTCCACTCCTAACCAAATTTCAATAACTCGGGGGTAACTTTGACAACATCACAAAATCCACTAGTCTTCTCAGAAGATTGAGACATAGAAGACAATATCAATTTTATTTTCCTTCACTATGTACAGGGTAATAACTCACTTCAAAAGTTAATCCTTTGGTTATTAAGTCTCCTGATCAAAAGACTTGGTATGGTTTTTGGGCACCTGATCAAAAGCTCAAAAGGTTGCTAAATCGCCCTTAGAAAATAGATCTTGTAGTCACAGGGCACCGGATCAAAAACCTATGGTGGCAGGGCACCTGATCAAAAACCTGTAGTGGATTCCTACCAGGGTGGTAGAAGAGTGGATGTACTCAGTTTATTGGGGAACCACTATAAATTTCCTTGTGTTGTGTGGTTATGCTCTACTTTTTATTTTGTCATGCTGTGATATATTTTCTTTTCTTATATATACATATATCACCTATTTTAATCCGCTGTAAAAATAACTCAAAGTTTTTAAAATACTCTATTCACACCACCCTAGAGTTAGGTAGATCAATCCCTCAGTATCTGAGGCATTACTTTCACTGACCTCAACTTTATAACCAACGCGCCTCTTCCCGGCCATCCCTAGAGGACCCTGGGGCACTCCATCACCTTGCAGATCAGCACTTTGTTGCATATAATAGAACATAAACTAACGTAGAAAATAACAAGATTTGGTATCTCAAGCATCAAACATGTTTTTTTGTTGAGCATGTAAATAGAAGGGGGCCTACAATACAGCATGTATGCAAACTTGGGTTTCACCCAAGTCACCCTATATCACGTATGGTTCTAACAAACCATCACAAATCATCATATCATAATCATCACATGGGTACTCTCATTCCCCAAAGGCATACAAGCTCATCGCCAAGAACTCTCGCTGAGACCCCACCAACACAAGGATCACAACACCATCGGTCTTGTCCATCAGCTCCATTGTTCTTGCCAATTTTACCAATTTAAGCACAACTCAAGCTAAGGACCCTTGCTTTTCATTGCCTGCTCGTGGGCTTCATCGACTGGGCTTGTCCAAAAGCTTGACATCCTCATCAATTTCCACATGAGGGGCCTTGTCTTGCCAAAAAACCCTCTACACATGAATCACAACGTCATGGGGTAATCCAACCGACCACAAAGATAATTTCACGCCTTCACATTGCATTCAACAAGCATTTCCCTTCCCACCCTAATCCATCATTTATTCTCACACAAAAATAAGGGCATCACAACGACGTCTTCGCCGCAATCGGATTTCTAGTAAAATCCCAAATATGCATGTCAAGCAACATCACTAAATCGGACCACCTGTCGCAATTTCGACTTCACCCACCATACCTAACCAATAGAGGAGTGGATTTCTAATGCAAAAGTATGTCGGGGACATACTCAATCAACCTGGTGGTTCATCTTGAACCATGGCGACCCGAACCTCTCTCATTTGAGAGATCTGGTGCCTAAATGCTCAAATAAGGGCATAAACAAAATGGATACCATGCACGCATCCTAAAAACTCGGAGGAGAAATTATGTTACATTACAAAACCTCTTCCTCTCCATGGAAAATTGTATAAGCACTTATGAATGTGTTCACCTCCAAGCCTTCTCCATGGATCTAGCCTCGGATCGATGAACAGAGCTTTGAATCTTCGTTGATGGAGGAAGATGCTTCTTCTTCCTCCTCCAAGCTCCTTCCAAACTCTAGCCTCTCAAATCCTAAATTTGGAATAATGGGAAGAGAGAACCCATCTGCCCTATTTAGGGTTCGCGGATGGGCATTTCTAGGCCACACGATCAAGTTTTAAGAAGATCGGACCCCCAAAAATTGCCTCTATTTAACTTGTTCTGTCCACTACCGTCGGGCGGTAGCTACCTACCGTGTCGCGGGAACTTACAGAGCCCGCTAACCGCCTCAAGACATCACAATATCGCCAGCGCTAGAGATATCGCCAATCGTTAGATACTTAGCATTATCGCTCTCAATCGAGGCTTAGTCCCCACTCGACAAAAGATATACGTCGAAAATGGGAAACCGTCTGGTGGTAGATACCTACCGCTGCTTACTCAATGAAAGCTACACGTCGAAAAAGTGCTATCGTTAGGCAGTACCTACCTCTAAATTCCTTAAACATGAAAAATGTGGTGTTACACACGCGCAGGGAATGCGTGCCCGCTCATTGTGCGCGCCTGCACATGCGCACAGGGAGTGCGAGCGCCCGCGTGTGACGCTTTCGCGTCTGCCCCCGATTAGGCCCCTTCCTTCGAGGTAGTCCTTCCTATGTGGCTACTTAGGTGATTGTGCTTCGTTTGCCCCCTCCCTCCCAGGGAAGCTTTCTGGCCTTTGAGGTGAGAACGACTTGGAGCGTGCGGCTCGCTTGGTCGGGTCGACTTATCTCCATGTCCTTTGCTGGGATATTTCCAATTTGACTCGGGGATTTTAGGGGGAACCCCATCAAATGTCCTTAAATTTTCATGGGTCGTGATCCGTAAAGCGATGAGCCAGAAAATTTCTAAGCTCGAACATTCCGTCTTAGGGTTACGTACTTTAGATCATTTAATTATACGTGCATCACAAGTTACTTTTATTTGTGGTGTGAAATATCCCCTTGGTCATGCATTGATGTGAGAGATGACATCTTGGAACCACCTGTGTCTGCTTCACGGGCTAAAGGCTCCGCGAGGGATGCCTGGGTGGCAAATCTTGCGATTAACTGCTTGGGCATTACCCTCGTTGATTACGTGGCATCTGTGCTATGTTGTGGAAACGACCTCATACTTTGTGCTTTGCGTGTCGCGTTGGTGCAGAAGCGCTTTGCTTTTTGCATCCTCCTTGTACGAATGTGCGAGTATGGTGCTGCGTGCTAGCCTGTGCTGCTGATGCAGAGCGTTAGTGCTGGTGGCGAGTTCTTGAAATGTGGGGCGATGTTCTGCCCCCTTGTCTCAGCGTTGCGGATGGACCTGTGGGCTTGCTACCAATAGAAGTCATGGAAGGACACGGTGTCAGTGTAATGCCCCAAAGTTCTTGAAAATAACAAGAAGGGTATTTCTGGGAGTTACCGCCAGGCAGGAGCATTAACGTCGGCGGTATCCAATTGAATTAAATCAACCTCTGTTTCAGAAATGTAATGCGCGACGATACCACTCAATGCTTTCGACGAATTGTTGAGAACCTACCGCGTGGCAGTAGTGTGATACCGTGCGGCGGTAGCCAGTGAATAGATTGTCATTTGGCTCTGGATTGTACTGCCTAGTTGTAGTAAGATACCGCGTAGTGGTAGTGGGAGTGGCAGGGTGGTGCTGGATGAGACCACCGCCACCAGCAAAGTTATCGCGTGATGGTAGCAAAGATATAGTGCGGCGGTAGGTCTCTGATAAAGGCTTGAAATGAGATTTATTTCTCATTTTCTCTCATTCTCATTCTCTCTCTCTCTCTCTCTCTCTCTCTCTCTCTCTCGGTTCTTGAGGAGGAGAAGAGAAAAGCTAGGAAGCAAGGGAAAGGGTGATCCAGACCTATTGTGAAAGCGTTTGTGTGGTTGGATTCATGAGTTGAAGCTAGATCCGCGGAGAGGAAATTGTGGTGATCAGTTCCATCAAGATTAAGTGCAAGCTAATGGCCCCTAAGCGATCAACAAGGGTAACTACCTTTCTCCTTGGACAAGTGAAGTCCTCAATTTACATAAGTGCATGGAACCCCTTACTAAAGGGTGAAGAAAAGGGTGGTTTCCAGGGATTAGATCATTGTGATCCCTTGTAGAAATTGCATATAGAATCCGAAATCAAAGTACGGAATAAGCATGATGTGTGAAACCCATCTGGATAGGTTGGTTTGGATTAGTAATGAATGATTTGTGTACCGGAGAAGTTTCCATGGAAAAACGTGTAGTTTTCGGGGTCAGGGGTGTGCATGATGCTGCAGTGATAGTATTAGAGATACTCCCTAGGAAAACAACCAAACATTGGGGAAGAAACGAGATTTTGTCCCCTACCGGGGGACTGTAGTGCAACTGCTTGCGATAGCTTCCAGTAAGCTCTGAGAGGCATGTCTCTTGGAGACCTGGGGGCCATTGTTTGAAGCTAAGAGCCTTAAGATCCCAACTAAGGTGGTCGTGAGATCCAGCCTGATTGTGATTGTGAAGCCTGTGTCCGAAAGACAAGGTGAGTAGCATAAGAAGCTATTGAGCATGGAGAGCCCGTGTAATGCCCCGAAACTCAAAAGAGCGACGGGTGACATTTCTGTACCCAATTTGGAATTTGGCAGGGGTACACGGCCTGGGACACGGGCATGTCCCAGGGCGTGTCGAGAGGGGTTCGACGATTTAGTTCAAAGACCTGGCAAATCGATCAGGCAGTTTTCTGGGTTCGACGATCGTCGAGCAGCGCTCGACGATCTGGTCTCAATTCTGCGGTCGACGATTTGTGTTATTCTGCGGTCGACGATTTGGTCGACATTCTAGGGTCGACGATTTGGTCGATGTTCTGCGGTCGACGATCGGGTCGTGGGTTCGACGATCGGGCTGTGGGTTCTACGATCGGGCAGTGGGTTCGACGATCGGGCCAGCGATCTTCGTTCGACTATTTGGCTGCGTTCGACGATTTGGCCAGAGAGCTCCGTTCGACGATCTAGCAGCGGTCGACGATCTTGGTTCGAAGATCGTCGAGCGCGGGGCGCATTGTGGCGTGTTTAACTCTGTCGACACGGAGTGTCGACACAGGGGTTTTGGCGGGAGTTGACTAAATGTCACGACACTATTTAATTGGTCGCGGACGTGTCTTGCTCCGGATTGGTGTACTGTGTGGTGCTTAGCCCCATTTGTCCAGGTCAGACCTGGATCATGCCGTGCATTTCCCTTTTGTGGGATCCGACGGCTGTGGTTATTTCCCGGTGGGGTTATACCTGAGAGAAGGGTTTCAAAACCCTTATTCTTCTGCCGCTGGTTCTCTGTGTAAATTCTAGAGAGAATGGAGAGCAAAGGAGGAAGAAGAAATCTAGATCCGGTCCTTGGAGGAGTTTCAGAGCTCCAAATCGCGAGCCGACTTCGGATCTACGAAGGCAAAGAGAGTGTGGTTCTTTTCATCCACTTACATTTCCATGGCACCAAAGAAGAACGCTAGGGTAACGATTCTCTTCTTGAGCATGTGAAGCTCTACTTCTTTTGCATAGGAAGCCCGCTCTCGCGAATTTGTGGTGAGTTTGAGGCATTCCTTCGGGTAGATATGTGAAGTCCCCATTGTGTAGAGTACATAATCGAGAACGGACATAGGCATGATGTGTGAAGCCTATTCGGACATGTTGGTCTGGATCGGTGATGTTGCATTGCATAATGGCCGGAGAAGACTCTGTACGAGTGTTTGTTTTTTGGGTTTTCTACGAGGTAGATTGCAACAGGGATCCTTGGGGATTAACTCCAAGGTGCACCCGGAAAACTGGGCGGATGCGTGATTCTGCCGTATTGGTGGCCTGGGAGCCAACTTGTACATAACTAACTTATGTAATATTATGCGTTCGATTCACGGGCTTCGGGGAAACTTAACTCGTGCCGATGATTTTAAATGTCGTGGCAAGTGAGCAACGGGTTGAGTGGAACCGTTCCTGCTCTATGCCGAGGGCATAGAGGTCGGGTCTTTGGCTGTCGATGATTTTAAGTGTCATGACTTATGCTTATAGGTTGTTGATGATTTTAAGTGTCATAAATTCTACCTAAAAGACTCAAATGCTCACGTGTGGTGCCGTCAAAGTGGCGGTGGTGGGACCGCGGTTTTGACCGGGTTCACCGAGAATGTGCCCTGAGTGCACGGGGTGTGTGGCCGTGCGAGCCTACACCTGTGATGTAGTGACATTACTATACTGCTTGGTTATGCTAATAAAATACAGGGAAGGAGCATCGTCGCCCCAAATTGGGGGCGGGATCGTTATAATTTGGTCAGCATTGCTGACTGTTGCTTTTGTTTGACACCGTGCGGTGGTTTGTTGTTTGCAGGTGCTGCTGGACCAAGCGGTCAATAGCGGGCTAAAGCCCAAATTGCGAAGCCGGCCCTCGAAGGCCTAATTGGAGTGTTTACTTGCTTTTGTTCATGTATGACCGGCCTGCATGCCGTGGTATGGAAAACATGTAATATGAGTAAACCATTTGTAAGGCCTTAAGGCCAGTACTTGTGTATGTACTTCATTCCTTTTTGGCTGGTTAGTGGACATTCATGCTTGTTGCTGGGTTCTTTTAATTGCAACTATTTAAACTGCTTCCGCTAGAATGCTCTGTGTAGGACATTGTGATTGGTTGGATGGTTTCCATTGAGTAACCACCCGGTCTGTCTGTGGTATATGGCGTCGGGCCCCGGCCGGACCTACTGCTATATGCTATGCGACAGATAGAGGGTGTTACAGCCCAGCTATTATGGCCATAAGAGTCATTGATGTGATCATTGCAATCTCAAGTCCTCGGGACAATGTGAGTGACAATTGAATCTGAGAGCTCGAAGTGCCCAGCCATTGCCAGAGAGTCAAACGGGAAAGGGGAGGCTGGCCCACATCTCATCGTTCGTAATGATGGCTTTGACCGTCGGCGTTGGCATGGTGATTTGAGCAACGAGAAATATCTGAACTGTACCCGCGTTATGTAGTTCGGACTAGATCGCCTAAAGTAACTGGCTTTTTTCGTTGGCATAATGAGAGTCTTAGGCTACGGGTTAGAAAGACTAGAATGCTCAAGTGTGAGCCATCAAGTCTAGGATTGTAGATAGTGGTAGGACCCGGAGAAGTTCGGTACACTGAGAATGTGTCCTGAGTGCACAGGGTGTATAGCCGATTGAGCCTACATCCGTGGAGAATAGTGCTTAAATGCAAAATTTTGTTGCCAAAAGATATCCATGTTGTTGTTTGCAGGAAAGGAGAACCGTTGCCCCGAGTAAAGGGTGGGGTCGTTATAATTTGGTCAGCTAATGCTGACTGTTGCTTTATTTTGCCACATTTTGGTGGGTTGTGCTATGCAGGTGCTGGAGAGCCAAGAGGAAAGTACCGGGTTAAAGTCCCTTATGCTGCGATTGGCTATCCCTCGAAGGCCCAAATGCAAATGTTCACTGTTTTCATGTGTGGTCGGCCTGTGTGCCGATGTATGGAAGATACTTTTTTAATGAAAACAGTTGCAAGGCCTTAAAGCCAAAACATGTGTAGTAAATATCATTCATATGTTTTTAGTGGACATTCCTGGCTATTGGGTTTTATAACTAAGTTAATTGCTTCCATTAGAATGCCCTCTGAGTTAAGATGCGTGAATTAAATAGTTTCAATGAGTAAATCCGCTGACTGTCCATGGAATATACCGTTGGGCCCCGGCCGGGCCTGTTATATTCTACTTGACGGATGGAGGTGTTACAATTTTGTATCAACTTCTGGTGTCGGTCTTTCTTATTCAAATTCATGATCTAATTCTTTTAAGGGGTGGTGAGCACGTACAACATGAAAGAACTCATGAATGTCCACTTAGGAATGAAAATACACATGTTTGAGGAACTTGCGTGTTCCTATGATTACTTTTTGCAATATTATTAGTTGCTTAATTGTATTTTTCATGATTATAGGCGACTAAAAGTGGTATGGGGCAGAGTGAACCCCAACACTCAGTGGAGAGTAGTGGACCAACTGAGGTGCCAACACCTCCTCCTTCTGCAGAAACGATACGGTTGGTTGCTGAAGTCGTGTTCGCATTAATAAATGCGCAACCAGGAGGACGAGTACAACCTTCAACCCATGCGGTGGTCCAGGAATCGGTTGGCGTAGTTGAGCATGTGGCGGTAAGACAAGTGGTCGTTGAGCCAGTGACCGCAAGGTGAGTGATGGAAAAGCAATTGAAACACATGTTGAGTTTCAATCCTCCTGTGTTTGCGGGTACTGGAACCCTAACACAAGTTGAAGAATGGCTCTCAAGAATAAATAGAACCATGACGGCAACGTAAACGGAGGAGTGACAAAAAGTCATTGTAGCTACCTTCTTGTTAGAAAGAGAGGCGATGCTATAGTGGAATAAGTTGGAGCTGCAACAGTTTGCTGGTCGTCCATTGATTGAGATCTCGATGGAGAAATATTTTGAGATTGTTTCGTGCAAGATATCTTCCATTTGCACAGCGAATTGCAATGGAAAATCAATTCCAAAGGTTAACTCAAGGCAAGAGTTCTGTGAACGACTACTTGCACGAGTATACCAGATTGGGACGTTATGCAGGCCCTACGTTTGCAGATGAGGAACGGAAGACAAATCATTTTTATGAAGGGCTGTGAGATGACTTGTGGTTACTTCTCTCAGGTCCGATGATGCAAGGTTTTCTGACCTTGGTCAATACGGCCCTTTCCCTAAAACAAGATATGAAGCGCGTGCAGTGTAAGGATGACGTGGCGGGAAGGAAGCCAGAGTTTATTGAATCGAGTTCAGCGAGGCTTGGACAAGGAAAGTGGAGGAAGAAGGCTAATTCTTCAGGATCGACTTCTTTTAATAAGCCTAAAGCGACGGCATGGTGAGGTCCGTTTACTAGTTACACATGTGGCAAGCCGGGACACATGTCTCGCGATTGTCGAATTGGCCCTCCAAAGACAGAGAAAAAGACAGGTGCGACGTATGCTGAAAATGGAAAGTTAGTGGTGGAGTCGAATGCATCCCAAGCGCAGACCTGAGTCTATAATCTTGGCCAACAGGAGGCCATAAAACAAAGTGACGTTGTAACAGTTATGGGTTAAGATACAATTTTTACTACTTTTTACATTTGGTATCTTGTTCGTTGCTTCTCTATAATTTGTTTGTATAATTAGGCTTTGTCCTGATATTATACTGTCCGGCGATAGCACTATTCGATACATGAGCTTCTCATTCCTTTCTGTCTGAGGACTTCGTGTGCGTATCAGAGTGCCTTCTTTTATATCGACACCTGGAGTAAATGTGTTACTGTCTAACATGTACTTGATTCACGCAGATAGAGCCTGTTATGTGAAGGTGCAGATATGAAATCATCATTTTGGCTTGGAAGAATCTGTGTTGTCGATATCTGAGTTTGAAGTGATCTTTGGTATGGATTGACTCTCAGAGCAGCGTGCCTGTATTGATTGCAACTCTAAGGAAGTCATATTAGGGCAAAACACCGAATGCGAGACTAAGATCATGAGTATGCGAGGATTGAGCAAGATATTGATGTCTGCTCTCCAAGTAGTCAAGGCGATTCTGAAGGGTACGAAAATGTTTTTCACACTGTTGGAGATTGTAGAGCCAAAGACCAGTTTGAGTAACGTTCATGTTGTATTGGAGTTTGCGGATGTGCTTCCTAATGATATCCCTGGGATTCAACCTTAGCGAGAGATTGACTTCGCTATTGTGCTAGTGTCAGGTGCAAAACCTGAGTCACGCTCACCGTACCGAGTGGCGCCAAAGAAAATGGCAGAACTGAAAGTTCAGTTACAAGAATTGTTAGAGCAAGGATATATACGTCCAAGTATGTCACCTTGGAGTACACTGGTTCTCTTTGGGAAGAAGAAGGATATAGGCTTGTGTCTATTCATTGACTATCGTGAATTGAACAAGATGACAGAGAAGAACAAGTATTTGATTCCGCGAATAGATGATTTATTTGATCAGTTGGTTGGATCGACTGTCTATTCGAAGTTGTATTTGAAGACCAGCTATTGGCATTTGAGAATTCGGGAAAGTGATATTCCCATGACAGCATTTAGTTCACATTATAGGCATTATGAATTAACTGTGATGCCTTTTGGGCTCACTAATGCATCATCAGTGTTTTTGGTTTTGATGCACATAATCTTTTGAGAGTATTTGGACATGTTTGTGATTGTCTTTATTGACGACATACTGGTATACTCTCAATCGAAAGAGGATCATGCAAATCATTTGAGATTGGTTCTGCACCTTGAGGAGCAATCGTATATATGTCAAGTTCTCTAAGTGTGAGTTTTGGCTATCTTTAGTAGCTTTTCTTGGTCATATCGTTAGTGTAGAGGTTATTGTTGTGGATTTGACAAAGATAGTTCAGATACGAGAGTGGCATGTACTTACTTCAGTAGCAGAAGTCAGGAGTTTCCTAGGACTTGTTGGGTATTATAGGCTCTTCATAGAGAGCTTTTCTAGTATTACCTTACCTCTCACGACATTGACAAGAAAGAATTAGAAGTTTATCTGAACGCCAGAGTGCATGTGATCTTTTGAGGAGTTGAAGAGTCGTCTAACCACGACGCCTAATTTGTGTTCGCCATTTGGAACAGAAGGCTTTGAAATCAATACTGATGCATCAGGGAGCGGATTAGGCTGCATTCTACTGCAATATGGGCATGTGATTGCTTATGGCTCTCGCCAATTGAAAGTACACGAGAGAAATTATCTGGTTCATGGCTTGTAATTTGTGGTCATGATATTCGTTCTTAAGTTATAGCGACATTATATTTATGGCGTGAAGATTGATATCTTTACGGACCATAAGAGCCTGAAATACTTGTTGCATCAGAAGGCTCCGAATATGCAATAACGGAGGTGGATGGAGTTCCTTGGGGACTACACCTTTGAGATTCATTACACTCCCGGGAAGGTAAATGTAGACGCAGATGCGCTGAGTCGCAAGGCTCCAACACAAGCAAATTGGTTACAGATACACGATGAGCTTCTGATTCATAAGTTGGAGGTTTTGGCATCTCTTGTGTTGACAGGAGAATGGACGTGAAAGCATGCTTGAACTGGATGGAGGAGCAATATGACCTCACGAACAGAATTCGATAGGCATTGGAGCTTGGCGAGAGCATAAAGCACTATATGGCGGAGATAGTGGATGTGTCAAATTCCCAATTCTCATTGAACGATGGTCTTTTGTGGAAGGACGGTCGGGTGTGCATCCCTAATGTTGGCATATTACGGGCGGAGTTGGTGTACGAGGCCCATTTTACCAAGTACTCAATCCACCTAGGGAACACAAAATATTCAAAGACTTGAAGAAATTGTTTTGATGGTCAGGGTTGAAGAAGGTCATCGCACTTTATGTGGTGAAGTACCAGACTTGTTGTAACACTCTCATCCGTCTCATAGGATATAACAGAAGCTCCGGTCGGGTCTCCACGCCATTTTCTACGGACAGTAAGTGGAGCTACGTATTGAAACCATAATTCATAGACGTGCATCCTAACTCAAAGTGCATTCTAGCGTAAATGATTTAAGATTACTGTTAGAACCCAACCATATGAATGTCCACGATCGCAATACAGGAATGATAAACCAAATACACAAATAGTTATAGTCTTAAGGTCTTATAAAGTTTTCTCAAATATTAATATCTTGTATACTTCGGCATACAGGCCGGTCACACATGAAATGATTAATAAAGACGATCAACTTCACTTTGGCCTTCAAGGGCCGGCATAGCAACCAAGGAATTTATTTCTCGCACGGCTCAGCTGCACCTGCACCAAGACATTCCACCCAAAATGTGGCAAACAAGGTAACGGTAAGCATTAGCTGATATAATTATAACAGACATTGGCACGGTCATCCAACGCCCCGTGCTCTCATGGCACATTCTCAGTGCACGAGACCTCAAAGGGTCGCACCTCCGCTCTTTACGACGTTCAGCAACGTTTGAGCATTCCAATCTTCAGGGCCGACGCCAAAGACAATGCACCTATGGCTACATCTGAGTCATGATGATCCACCGGATACACACTTTGACTTTCTCCAAGTCGATCGACATAGGGTTAGGTACAGTTCAGCTATTTCCTGGTGCTCAAATCGTCGGGCATAACAAGCCACGATGCGAGACAACATCCCCTTTCCCATTTGTACGATTCATAACCCTGTTATGATCCTAGGCTAGCACTCATGGCCGCCTAAGCCGGGACACACAGGCTCTCAGCTCAGCAAATTGGCCCCCAGGTCATCAAGAGACAGGCCTCACCAAATGGCCCCCAGGACTCCATAAGGCAGGCCTCTCAAAACATTGGCGACCAGGTATCCAAGAGAAGGGCCTCACAAAAACATTGCTCACTGGGAGCTACCGTCGGCGGTAGCACTACTGCCGCGCAGTATGGGACGAACTATCGATTCTTCCCCTACAAATGGGTATTTTCCTAGAATCCTTCTCCAGTACTCTCTCTACAGCAACCTACACACATCGCGACTTCGAAATTTACATACTACCATGGAGTCTTCTCCGCTATACGAACAATCATCACCAATTAAAACAAACTTATCTGGATGGGCTTCACACAGCATGCCTATTTCGTACTTCGATTCCGGATTCTAAATGCAAAAATAATGGGGATACAGTCGATCTACCCATCGAGAGAACAACTTACACGTGTTCGTGGAGCGTCTACCCTCACATGTCAAAACAAAGGACTACATACGTCCAAAAAGAGGATCGTTACCCTTGAAGTTCGTTTCGGCGTCATGGAAGAGATTCTGGTCGGATGGAAATGACCGTTATGGCTTTGCCACCATAGATCCGAACTCGTCTCGCGGATTACAGATCTGAAACTCTAACGGCGGCGAGATCTCCTTCATCTGACTCTCCTCCTCCTCGCTCATGCCCCTCAAAATTAAGATTCAAAAGAAATAAAGTGAAAATGCCACTTCATAGGCTTTAAACCGAGCTACCGCCACGCGGTAGCTAGCTACAGTCGTTAGGTACCTTCAAACATCGGCTTGATTCGTGCGGCCACTGCCCAAAATCTCCAATCACAGGCCGACGCGTGGCTATGTCATTACAGCTCTGCTACAGGCACACGGTAATAACTTACTGTCGCACGGTAGACGATGTGTTAGCTTGTCCGACAAGCCACCATTCAAAAACCCTCAAACACATGCTACCACGTGTCCACGTCATAACTGCTCTGCTACCGCCCCGTGATATCTTACTATCGTCGAGCGATAGCTGGTTCTTTCGCGACCAATGTAGAAACGACAAAAGAACAGCTACTGCCAACTATAACACTGTCGTTGGGCGGTACCTCACCGAGAGCCTTGCCAAATAAATCAGCCCTACTACTGCCATGCGATAACAACCTAACGCTGCATGGTTGATGATGTGTCGCATCAACACGGTGCTCTCGATGCCTGATGCTACCGCCACGCGGTATCGCTACTACCATGCGGTACCTCCCAGAGAGGTATTCCGGCTTAAACAACTTCGCTACCGCCGACGTTAACCCTACCGCCGGGCGGTATCTCAGAGAAACCATTTCATGCTTCAGGAAACTTGGGGCATTACACTTGCTCCCTAATGAAAGGCTGAGTGTCAAAAACCCGGCGGTTTCCTGAAGTCATTGCCAATACCGGAATGGAAGTTTGATGATATATTTATGGATTTCGTGCACGGTTTGCCAAGATCACAACACGGGAATGATTTCATTTGGGTTATCATTGACCGGCTGACAAAAGTAGCACACTTCATTTTGAATCGAAGGGACGATTTAGTGGAAAAGTTAACTAAACTTTATGTTGAACAGATCGTACAATTACACGGTGTGCCCCATAGCATCGTTAATGATCGTGATGGGCATTTCACATTGAATGATTGGAAGCTTATTCATCAGTTTTTGGGTACCAAGCTGAAATTCAGCACGACCCTTCATCCTCAGATGGATGGTCAGACCGAGAGGGTAAACATAACGATGGAAGATATGCTTCACATGTGCTCCCTGGATTTTGGGAATAGGTGTAAAGATCATCTCTTTATGATTGAGTTCGCCTATAATAATAGTGTTGGGTATTGTATCCACAACGTACCTGATTTGAAGAAGCCCCTGAACAAGCTAAGGTAAATAGGCAATGTTTTTGACAAAATATTTCAAGTTGTGCTTGCAGTTATTCCACGCTAAGTGCACACCAATGTCAGGGTGCAGTAGGTCAATATACACGGGTCTGCACGACGTAATCCCTCGTTAAGTAGATCATTGTGTTGGCCTACGTGTACTCTCTCTATTGGAGTGCACTTACTTTCAAGTACAGTGCTGTGTTTATGCAAGAGCAGACAAGGAGCAAGGATGAGTCAAAGAGCAGCTCAGAGGCGTTAGACGAAAACTCATCTAAGTAAGAATCGACGAGAATCACCAAGTGATTCTCGCCGAATCGTCGAGAATCACTAGTGATTCTCGCCGAATCGTCGAGAATCACTGGCTGATTCTCGCCGGCTAAATCAGAGTGCAATCAAGTCAAATTCGACGAGAATCACTTTGTGATTCTCGACGAATCGTCGAGAATCACTTTGTGATTCTCGCCGAATCGTCGAGAATCACCCTTGATTCTCGACGATTCGACGAGAATCACAGGTGATTCTCGCCGATTTTTACTTGGGCAATTTTCGGGAAAAAGCTGGACCGGATTCTGCCGCTGGCACTATTTTGAACCGGATTTAGGGTTTCTACTTGTGGGACCCACAACGGTCATTAAGGTGTTTACTTGTGTATATATATACGGGTATTTTTGAACAGTAGATACACAGAGAAAAAGACGAAAAACGAGCAGCCGACCTTGACCTAGAATCGCGAAACAGCTCCGCCGCCGTCGCCGCTCGTGCAAGTCGATCGCCGATCGTTTGATCGTGGTTTCCTCCAGATCTCCCGGCGATAGAAGCATAGACACGCATAGAGTCTCACGCGTCTAACCAGAGATCTCTTGTCTCTCGATTTGTTGATCGGGAAAACCTTCCCCGTCCGAATCGATCGAGACGACTGATCCTAGTGTGACCGTTGGAAGACCTAGCTAGTTTTGCTACGAAGTTTGGATCTCCAAAGTTCAGCAGCCGCACATCGTTGTCGCCGCCGATCCCGTGAACCAAGCCGCCGCCCATCTTGCCGCCGCCGGTTCCGGGGAGATTCTCTCCAAGAGAGATCTAGGGTTGTGGACTCTTCGTGGACTTCAAGAACACGTCGTTAACGAAGAGGGACACCTTAGTCTCCAAACGTAGTTTGTATCTCTGTACATTCTAGTTTATTTTTGTTGTAAAGGAATGTTGGTTCCTATTTGTAAGGGTTGGGTGCAACCCGGGTTGTGGGAGTGTTGACTCCTACGTGTGGAAGGGTTCCTTCCGATAGTGCAAGGATTGGATTTCAATCATGTTGGTGAAGAGACCGAGTCGTCCCTTAGTGGGAGATTGGTCGAAGGGGGAAAGTGGATGTACCCAAATCGGGGAACCACTATAAATTTCTTGTGTACTTTCTTTGCTGTGCTGTTTTATTTTTGTGTGCAGGTACAATTTTAAATTCCGCAAAAGCGCTGCACGTCACCTATCCCCCCCCCCCCCCCCATAGGTGAAGATAGTTGACACTAGGTGGACTTTCAAGTGGTATCAGAGGGAGGTTACTCATCAAAAAGGTTAACACCTTGAGTTGAATCCTGCCGCTAGTGTCAAGAAGAAGGCAAACATCTACCATGGACGGGCTCAAGTTCACAGGCAAGATCCCAGTGTGCACCAGGCTCAACTTTCCTATCTGGAAGGAAAGGATCAGGTTCTACATGGAAGCAGTTGACCCTCAACTCTTCATGATCGTGGAGGAGGGAGCTTATGTCCCCACTAAGGTCTCCACCATTGATCCTACCCAGAAAGTGCCAAAGAAACTTTCTGAAATGGACAAGGACGAGATGGTGCTGGTGGGACTTGACAAGAAGGCGCAGAACATTCTGGTCAGCGCGGTCGATGACTCAATGATGCAGAACTTCTGCAATTGCAGGACAGCAAAGGAGATCTGGCACTGCCTGATTATCCTAATGGAGGGCACTGATGAAGTGAGGGATGATCGAAGATCCCTCCTGAACCAGAAATATGAGGCCTTCAGACAAGGGCCTAAGGAAGAGATCGGAGTCACCTTCGAGAACTTCCTCAAGATTGTCAATGCCCTCAAAGGATACGGAAGGGTGTTCACTAATGGTGAACTCAATGATAAATTCCTTAGGTCCATTACTAAGGAATGGGACACAAAGATCTGCGTCATCCGAGAGTTTGGCAGACTAGCTGAAACAGACCCGCAAATTCTGTTTGGGAAGCTAATGTCCTATGAGCTTCAACTGAACACCAGGAAAGCAGAAGAAGCAGAGAAGGCTGCAGCCAAAGAAAAGACTGTGGCTCTAAAAGCCAGTCACTCCAGAAAAGGCAAGGGTGCGGTTTCATACCGTGCCAGGAAAAAGGATGAGGAGGAGGACTCCGAGCCATGCTCCTCCAGCTCAGAGCTGTCGGAGGAGGATTTCTCCCTCATCACCCGAGAGTTCAAGAAGTTCCTCAAGATGAGGAATCAAAGAAAGAAAGACGGCTCCTCCTCCAGGCATCAGAAGAAAAATTATTCTTCTGACAGATATGCTTCTAAACCGAACAAACATCGCTCCTCTGACATTATTTGCTTTGGATGCAATAAGCCAGGACACGTCGTGGCCGACTGCTATGAAGGCAAGAGAGAAAAAGGGAAAGGAGAGGAGCACAAATCCTCTAGAGATAAGAAGAAAGAGCGGAGCTACATTGCCAAAAGGCCAAAGACACTGAGTGAGTCTGATTCCTCAGACTCCAGTGATGATGAGGAAGCCTACTTCGGGCTGGTGGGTCGCTCCGACTCAGAAGGAGAATGCCCCCCATTTACTAGGAAGGTAAAAGCTCACACCCCTCTCTCCGACTCTGAATCTGATCCTGAGTCTCAGGATGATGAACCTGAAGATAGCCTTTCGGCCCGTGAAGCGGAGCTCCTCGAGAAGTATGAGCTTCTGCTCAACACTTTCTAGGAGTCCCGTAAGAGATTGAAGGCTGAGAAAAAGGAAGTGAAATTCCTTAAGGGTGAGTGTGTCTCCCTAAGGGAAGAGGTCACCAGTTTGATTTCTCTCCGACAGGAGCACCTTGACCTAACGTCAAAGCATTCAGAGCTCTCAAACTCCTTGATCTTAAGCAGGAGGAAGTCGACAAGTTGGAAGAACAACTTGCGGCAGAAAGGAAGATCGTCAAGAGCTTCTCTATGCCAAAAACTGTTCTTCCAGTAGTTGATACCTTCTCTGCTCAGGCCAAAGGAGCTGGCTTGGGGCATGTAGGGGTATCTGGTTCCTCATCCAGGAGAAACAGGAACCAGAGGAAGAATAAGGCCGCCAAGAAGGCCTCTGCTGATGAAAAGGGAAAGGCTCCTCTTAGCCCTGTTGCGTTCAGAAAGCCTAGCTTTCCTTGCAACCAACATGACTTTGAATCAACCTTTGGTCATCATTTCCGGCCCTCGGTTGCAAAGCGAAAGAGCCGATATGATGGTTGGACCTTTCCCCGGAACTTCGGTGAGAGTGCCTTCAAGGCACCTTATGAGGAAATCCACATGGGAAATTATGGTCAATTCTCTAGCGGCCATAATGGAAAGCAGGCACCAAGAGTCAAGCCTGTTATACTGACGAAACAGAAGGTGAAGAAGTCATGTGACTGTTATCACTATGTGGCCTCCACCTCCAGATCCAAGGCCCCGGCTGTACCCAGCATTCCCAGGGTAAGGCAGGAGCCTAGGAAGAGGTACAACAGATTCGACTGTTGGTGCTGTGGCAAAGTCGGTCACTTTGCCGTGGATTGTTGGTTTAATCCAAGGTATCTCGAGACTCCCTATGTTAGCAATGCGAGGCCGACCACTCGTAGGGTTAACCATCCGAGGGGGAGTATGCTAACCAAGAATCTAGGACCCAAGTTCGATTGGGTTCCTAAGGGAAATTAATTTTGTTTTGCAGGAATGTCCAAAGGCCACCAAAACGCCGATCTGGTACTTGGACAGTGGATGCTCCCAGCATATGACTGGGACAAGAAGCCTGCTGCGTGATTACACTCCAGTCGAGAATGGACCCAAAGTCATCTTTGGAGGGTCAGATCGAGGAGTCACTAGAGGTTACGGTATGATTTCCAACGGTATAATCTCTATCACCGACGTGGCTTATGTTGAAGGGTTAAACCATAACCTGATCAGTGTAAGTCAGTTATGTGACAAAGGTTATGATGTTAAGTTCTGCAAGGATAAATGTCTGATAATTTCACGTATCTCTTCTGAGACGGTATTATCAGGCATTAGGAGCAGAAATATCTTCTGCTTAGATTTTCTCTGTTTAGATTCATCTACCCCCGTATGCCTTGTTGCAACAGGCAGTGCATCTCTTTGTGAACAATGGCACAAGAGATTGGCACATATTAATTTCAAAACAATTAATATGCTGTTTTCTAAAAACTTAGTAAGGGATGCTCCCGTTATCAAGTGCATCAAAGATAGCCCCTGTCCTGCATGTCAGATGGGCAAACGGACTCGGGCTACCTTTAAGAGCATTGCAGACAAAGACTCTTCCCGATGTCTTTACCTTCTACATATGGACTTGTTTGGTCCAATGCAAGTTCATAGCTTGGGAGGCAAGTCCTATACGCTAGTGATAGTTGATGATCATTCTCGGTTTACATGGGTGTTCTTCTTAAAATGAAAGTCAGATACGTTTGACATCTTCACTAGTTTTTTCAAGCAGGTTCAGAACGAATTTAACTGCTCAGTGGTCAAAATCAGAAGTGACCATGGAACATAATTCGAATCTGGTGCTATGACAGAGTTTTGTGAAGAACAAGGTATCTTTCATGAGTTTTCCTCCCCGCGCACTCCTCAGCAAAATGGAGTTGCGGAGAGGAGAAATAGAACTCTCATTGAAGCCTGCACGACAATGTTGAAAGACGCCTCTCTCCCAGAATACTTCTGGGCAGAGGCGGTCAATACAGCTTGTCATGTACAAAATCGAGCATTGATCAACAAGCATCATCGTAAGACGCCTTACGAGCTACTAAAAGGCAGAAAACCAACTATGTCCTACTTGAGGATCTTTGGTTGCAGATGCTATGTACTGAATAATGGGAAGTACCCGCGTACTAAATTTGGTGAAAAATGCTTCGAAGGCATATTCATGGGCTATAGTTCCCACAGTCGGGCATATAGGGTCTTCAATAAGAAAACCCTCGTGGTAGAAGAATCAATTAATGTTGTATTTGATGAAGGAAGTTTGCTTAACAGCAATTCTTCCAGTGGGATTCTTGAAGATGCAGGTGCATGACTTGAACAGCTGAGTCTCAATGAGACCGCTAAAGATGACACTCCTAAGTACGTCAAAGTTTCCACCTCCACGTCATCTGGAAATGTTGAAGATCAAAATGGAACAAATCTCCTAGAAGGAGGAGAAGCCCAAGAAGTAATCGAAGCTCCAGACGCCAGACTTCTAGAGCTCCGGCACGTGAGGGATCATCCTAGAGATCAGATCATCGGAGATCCTCGTGTCGGTGTCAGAACTCGAAGAGGTACTATTAATGAAGTTTTGCATCTTAGCTTCCTGTCACAGGTTGAGCCAAAGAAGTTCGATGAGGCGAACAAAGACGCGGCATGGATTTTGGCCATGCAAGATGAACTACATCAATTCGAACGATGCAACGTGTGGACGCTGGTTCCCAGACCACACAAGCAGAATGTGATTGGCACCAAGTGGATCTTCAGAAATAAACTGGATGAACATGGTGTCATCGTAAAGAACAAGGCCAGGCTGGTTGCTCAAGGTTACAGACAGGAGGAGGGGATTGACTTCGACCAGACCTTCGCACCAGTGGCAAGGCTCGAGGTAATCAGACTGTTCCTGGCGTATGCTTCGCACAAAGGATTCACAGTCTATCAAATGGATGTGAAATCAGCTTTCTTGAACGGAGACCTGAAGGAGGAAGTATACGTCGCTCAACCCCCAGGTTTTGTCAATCCTACTTATCCCAATCATGTATACTTCCTTAATAAAGCTCTATATGGTTTAAAACAAGCTCCGCGAGCTTGGTATGAGACTTTATCTAGTTTTCTTCTTGAGAATAAGTTCTCTAGAGGTAAAATAGATAAAACATTGTTTCTCAGGGAAGTCAAAGGCAAGATTTTACTGGTGCAAATCTATGTCGATGACATAATATTCGGCTCAACGGACAACAATCTTTGCAAAACGTTTTCCAGACTTATGCAAGGAAAGTTTGAAATTAGCAGTATGGGAGAGCTAAAGTATTTCTTGGGACTTCAAGTGGAACAGTCTGAGGATGGAATCTTCATCTCTCAAACGAAGTTCACAAATGAAATCCTCAAGAAATTCGGCATGGAGAGTGCAACCTCTATGAGGACTCCAATGGGATCCACTATGTCTCTGGATAAGGATGAAAAAGGTAAACCTTTCGATGAAACCAAATACAGAAGCATCATTGGATCCCTGCTCTACCTTACTTCCAGTAGACCGGATATCATGTTCTCCACATGTGTCTGTGCCAGATATCAGGTGAACACTAAGGAATCTCACTATGTCGCTGCAAAGCGAATTCTAAGATACCTTAAAGGTACTCCCAATCTTGGCTTGTGGTACCCGAGAAACAATGATGTCGAGCTAATAGGTTTTTCAGATGCTGATTTTGCAGGGAGTAGGGATGACAGGAAAAGCACTTCCGGGACGTGTCAATTCCTCGGAAGAAGGCTTATCTCATGGAACAGCAAGAAGCAGAATTGTATTGCAACCTCCACAGTAGAGTCTGAGTACATCTCGGCAGGCAGCTGTTGCGTACAACTCCTATGGATCAAAAACCAGTTAGCCGACTACGACCTTCAGTTCAAGGAAGTACCAATGTACTGCGACTCCTCCAGTGCAATTGCAATTGCAAACAATCCGGTATCGCACAGCAGAACGAAGCATATTGAAGTGCGATACCACTTCATTCGGGAGCACGTGGAGAACAAGGACATCTCTCTCTCTGTTATGTCCCCATGGACAAGCAGATTGCAGATATACTCACAAAGCCCTTAGACGAGGCCAAGTTCAGTCTTTTCAAAACTGAATTGGGGATGCTAAATTATGAGGAATGAAGACTACAGAAGCTCCAGGATCATGTCTCTAAGGGGAGCCGCTGCCAGGCACTCCATTGTGAGCATAGGTGCAAGAACTGAGGGGGAGCAAGGGGTCAAATGCTACAGACCCAGATTTGCAGAAGCCGAAAAGGGGGAGATTACCCTCTCGGCTAAGGCTAAGGTGGCTCCAAGTTTGCTCCCAAGAAATTTGTATTGGTAATGAATAACTCACTCAACTCAATTTCAAGTTTATGATTTTCATTCCCATATGCTCTATTCACCTTAGCTTGTAGGGTTTAGGCTTCTTCAAATAGGGGGAGATTGTTGGGTATTGTATCCACAACGTACCTGATTTGAAGAAGCCCCTGAACAAGCTAAGGTAAATAGGCAATGTTTTTGACAAAATATTTCAAGTTGTGCTTGCAGTTATTCCACGCTAAGTGCACACCAATGTCAGGGTGCAGTAGGTCAATATACACGGGTCTGCACGACATAATCCCTCGTTAAGCAGATCAGTGTGTTGGCCTACGTGTACTCTCTCTATTGGAGTGCACTTACTTTCAAGTACAGGGCTGTGTTTATGCAAGAGCAGACAAGGAGCAAGGATGAGTCAAAGAGCAGCTCAGAGGCGTTAGACGAAAACTCATCTAAGTAAGAATCGACGAGAATCACTAGTGATTCTCGCCGAATCGTCGAGAATCACTGGCTGATTCTCGCCGGCTAAATCAGAGTGCAATCAAGTCAAATTCGACGAGAATCACCCTTGATTCTCGACGATTCGACGAGAATCACAGGTGATTCTCGCCGATTTTTACTTGGGCAATTTTCGGGAAAAAGCTGGACCGGATTCTCCCGCTGGCACTATTTTGAACCGGATTTAGGGTTTCTACTTGTGGGACCCACAACGGTCATTAAGGTGTTTACTTGTGTATATATATACGGGTATTTTTGAACAGTAGATACATAGAGAAAAAGACAAAAAACGAGCAGCCGACCTTGACCTAGAATCGCGAAACAGCTCCACCGCCGTCGCCGCTCGTGCAAGTCGATCGCCGGTCATTTGATCGTGGTTTCCTCCAGATCTCCCGGCGATAGAAGCATACCTACGCATAGAGTCTCACGCGTCTAACCAGAGATCTCTTGTCTCTCGATTTGTTGATCGGGAAAACCTTTCCCGTCCGAATCGATCGAGAGGACTGATCCTAGTGTGACCGTTGGAAGACCTAGCTAGCTTTGCTATGAAGTTTGGATCTCCAAAGTTCAGCAGCCGCACATCGTTGTCGCCGCCGATCCCGTGAACCAAGCCGCCGCCCATCTTGCCGCCGCCGGTTCCGGGGAGATTCTCTCCAAGAGAGATCTAGGGTTGTGGACTCTTCGTGGACTTCAAGAACACGTTGTTAACGAAGAGGGACACCTTAGTCTCCAAACGTAGTTTGTATCTCTGTACATTCTAGTTTATTTTTGTTGTAAAGGAACGTTGGTTCCTATTTGTAAGGGTTGGGTGCAACCCGGGTTGTGGGAGTGTTGACTCCTACGTGTGGAAGGGTTCCTTCCGATAGTGCAAGGATTGGATTTCAATCCTGTTGGTGAAGAGACCGAGTCGTCCCTTGTTGGGAGATAGGTCGAAGGGGGAAAGTGGATGTACCCAAATGAGGGAACCACTATAAATTTCTTGTGTACTTTCTTTGCTGTGCTGTTTTATTTTTGTGTGCAGGTACAATTTTAAATTCCGCAAAAAAGCTGCACGTCACCTATCCCCCTCCCATAGGTGAAGATAGTTGACACTAGGTGGACTTTCAAATAGCTACCAAGCGAGTATACAAATGACACCTTTTGAGGCCTTATATGGTAGGCAGTGTCGTACTCCATTGGCTTGGGTAGAAATAGGTGAATCGAAACTGTATAAGCGCAAGGACGTTGAAGATGCGACTTCAACGATACGTTTGATTCGAGAACGATTGCTAATTGCGCAAGATAGGCAAGCAAAATACTACAATGCCAAGAACCGAAACATGGAGTCTACAGTTGGCAATTGGGTTTATCTTCAGATTAAACCATTCAAGGGAGTATCAAGGATCTGAAGCTTGAAAAAGCTGCGTCTGAGATACCTTGGACCGTTTGAAATCATTGAGCGGATTGGAGAAGCTTCCTATCAATTGAAGCTTTCAGCTAAACTTAGTGGTATGCATGATGTATTTCACATATCGGTGTTGCGGAAGGTTGTATAAGAGCCTACGCAAGTGGTTGCTGTGGAGCAAATTCCGATCGATAGTTGGTTGACAACGAAAGTCAAGTTCATTTGTATCGAGGGCACGAAAGTGAAGTGAATGCGGAACAAAGAGATTAAAATGGTCAAAGTCCGTTGGGACAACTGCAGCCATGAGGAGCTGTCATGGGAGCGAGAGCAGACCATGAGAGAAGAGTTCCTTGAGATGTTTTGGTAAGGTACATTTGATATGTTTTGTACTTCTATATTGTTTCCTGTTAAGTGTGGATTTCGAGACGAAATCTCTTAACTCAGGGGAGAATTGTAATGCCACATAGTTCCTGAAAATAATAAGAAGTTGATTTCTGGGAGTTACCATCAGGCGGTAGCGTTAACACCGGCGGTATCCAGTTGAATTAAATCAACCTTTGTTTCAGAAAGGTAACGTGCGACGATACCACTCGACACTCTCGATAAATCGTTGAGAACCCACCATGTGGCGGTAGTGTGATACCACGTGGCGGTAGTTTTATACCACGTGGTGGTAGCCATTGAATAGATCGTCGTTTGGCTCTGGATCGTCCGCCTTGCAGTAGTAAGATACTGCGCAGCAGTAGTGGAAGCGGCATGGCAGTTCTGGAAGAGACCATCGCCACTGCCAAAGTTATCGCGCGGCGGTAGCAAAGATACCGCACGGCGGTAGCTCTCTAATAAAGGTTTGAAATGAGATTTATTTCTCATTTTCTCTCATTCTCACTCTCTCTTAGTTCTTGAGGAAGTAGAAGAGAAAAGCTAGGAAGTAAGGGCAATGGTGATCCAGCGCTATTGTGAAGGCGTTCGTGTGGTCGGATTGGCGAGTCGAAGCCAGATCTGCGAAGAGAAAGTTGTGGGGATCAGTTCCATTCGGATCAAGTGCAAGTTCATGGCTCCTAAGCGATTGACAAGGGTAACGACCTTTCTCCTTGGACAAGTGAAGTCTTCAATTTGCATAAGTGCATGGAACCCCTCACAAAAGGGTGAAGAAAAGGGTGGTTTCCAGTGGATAGATCATTGTGATCCCCGGTAGAAATTGCATATAAAATCGCAGAGCCAGGAGAGCGGAGAGTAAAGAGCTATGTAACCAGCGATTTTTTACTCAGAGCGATCCATAGTGCTAGAGCTAGGAAACCCGAGCTAGAGCTAGAGCGATAGTGATAGAGATCTATAGAGCGAGAGAGAGAGCTAGAGCGATAGCGAGAGCGGGATCTAGAGCAAGATCTAGAGCTAGAGCCTGAGCTAGAGCGAGAAAGTGCCCCCGAGGGGTTAGGGGGTTAGTGTCCTACTAGGAGTAGTGCATGAAGGGGCGTATCGAGAGGCAAAGGTGAAAGTGGAGAGCTCATGCCCGGTTAAATGTGTGTCTTGTGATATTTTCAAAGACTTGAGCTTCACTAACCCCTCGCCTCCTCATGAGAGAAGAGCTTCCTCGAGCGTCATGGCCCTCACTTTCCTAGTCAATAATAGAAACGTTTTGGGACCACAGTGGTCTCCCGACGCAGAATCGAAGTACGGAATAAGCATGTTGTGTGAAGCCCTTCTGGACAGGTTGGTATGGATTGGTGATGATTGATTTGCATGCCAGAGAAGACTCCGTAGAAAAACATATAGTTTCGGGGGTTGAGGGGTGTGTAGGATGCTGCATTGATAGTACTGGAGATACCCTCTAGGAAAACACCCAAAAATTGGGGAAGATACGAGATTCTGTCCACTACCATGCGGTGGTAGTGCTACCGCCGGCGATCCAACCAGATTGTGATCGTGAAGCATGTGTCCGCGAGACAAGGTGAGTAGCATGAGAAGTTGTGAAGCCTGGAGAGCCAGGGTATTATGGACATGAGAGCCATTGAAGTGATCATTGCAAGCTCAGGTCCTGGGGACAATGTGAGCTGCAATTGAAGATGAGAGCCTGAAGTGCACAGTCAAGGCCAGAGAGCCGAACGGGAAATGGGAGGCTGACCCACGTCTTGTCGTTCGCCATGATGGCTTTGATTGTCGGCATTGGCATGGAGATTTGAGTAACGAGAAATAGCTGAACTGTACCCGCGTTATGACGTTCGGACTAGATCACCTAAAAGTAATTGGCTTTCGTTGTTAGCATAATGAGAGTCTTAGGCTACGAGCCAGAAAGACTAGAATACTCAAGTGTGAACCATCAAATCTAGGACTGTGGATGGTGGTGGGACCCGGAGAAGTCCGATACACCGATAATGTGCCATGAGTGCATGGGGCGTGTGGCCGATCGAGCCTACGTCTGTGGTGAATGGTGCTTAAATACACATTTTTGTTTCCAAAAGATATATATATTGTTGTTTGTAGGGAAGGAGAATCGCTGCCCCGAGTAAGTGGTGCATTAGTTATAATTTGGTCAACTAAAGTTGATCGTTGCTTTGTTTTGCAACATTTTGGTGGGTCATGCTATGCAAGTGTTGGAGAGCCAAGTTGAAATTAGCGGGTTGAAGTTGTTGGGTACATTGTTCTCAATGTCCCTGATTTGTAAGAAGTCAAACAGGTCAATGTCACACACATCAACTGTATTTGATGTGCATTTGAGATCTTGAGTGCAGGTTAGTCCATATCACATTGATTGGACAAGTAGACACAATAATTTGTTGCTGGACATAGCAAAAATCAATTAAGTCCACAAGCATTGAGTGGAGCAAGCTCACTCAATGCCAGAGGTAAGGATTTAATATTGTCTAGCTAAGAAATTACCCAAGTCCATTAGCATTGAGTGTAGCTTACTCACTCAATGCCATATAACAAATAGCATTGAGTCTATCTCAGCCTAACTGATAAATATCCAAAAATATGGCAAGTACAAAAGTGTTGAGTGTAGTCTACTCACTCAACGCCATATAGCAAAAAAGCTGTGAGTCAGGCTGAGTCAGTCAAAGCCTAAAGAAATAGGCTAAAAATGTGGCTAAGTCCACAGGCGTTGAGTGTAGTATACTCACTCAATGCCACACAGCAAAAAGCTATGAGTCAGGCTGAGTCAGTCAAAGGCTGGAGAAATAGGCTGGAAATGTGGCTAAGTCCACAGGCGTTGAGTGTAGCTTACTCACTCAATGCCAGATAACAGAGAAATTCTGTTAAGTAGCTTGGCATTGAGTGGAGCTTAATCTCTCAACACCAAGGCTCAGAAAATTGTCTAAGGCAAAAAGTGTTGAGTGATGAAGACACACTCAACGCTCTCAACGCCTAAGATGCTACAGAGGCGAAAAATTGGCTAAGAAAAGAAGCGTTGAGTGATGAAGACACACTCAACGCTCTCAACGCCAGAGAAGCAGGAAGATTCTGCTAAGGCAAAAAACGTTGAGTGAGGCGAGCTCACTCAACGCTCTCAACGCCTTGACACAGAAAATTTGGCTAAGTCCAAATGCGTGGATAGCTTGGCTTTCTTCGAACTCAGCTTCATCATACTGAGCTTAGCTTTCGTCGAACTGAGTTTGGAGTTCGTCATATTGAATTAACTCTTTCATCGAACTAAGTTTAGCTCTCGTCGAACTGAGTCTAAAGTTCATCGAACTGAATTTACACTTCGATCGAACTGAGCTTGTCATTCGTCGAACAGAGCTCATTGTTCGTCAAGCTCAACGCCTAGATAGATAGTATTTTATCTAAGTATTGTGGCATTGAGTGATGCTTACTCACTCAACGCTTTTGCTTCTAATGATTGAATTTTATCTAGGTCCAGAGATGCTGAGTCATGCTGACGTTAGCAAAGTCAAAAAGTCAACAAAAATTCAAATGTTGCGGAAATGCGGCCAGAAACGTTGGCGGCCAGCTGTTATCATCTTCTACACTTTCCAAGAAATATTTTCATCATTAAGTGTCGGGGCCCACTCACAGCAAAGAGCCATTGAATCAAGAGTAAATGGAAAGCATGTGTTGAATGTCTAAATCTCAGCCATCAATCCTGGTGGTGGGCCCACTGCTCGATTGGCCATCAGAGAATAAAAAGAAGCAAATCGGTCAGAGCAAGAAATCGAATCCTTGTCTAGGTTTTCTGAAAATGAAAGTGCGGCCGAGCTTAAATCTTCTTCCTCACCATTTTCATCGAGCCTGAAGAAGCTGTTCTGCGCAGATAACCTAGCTGAGGAAAGAGATAGCTAACACAATCACAATCTGTAACAGCAAGTTCATAAGCGATTCTGAGGAAGTAGATCAACAAGCTCTGCAGAGAAATGAAAACTGTTTGAAGGAAGATTCAACTGCAAATTTCATTATCTTCAACAGCAAAATCTTGTACTGATATCTGCTCAGTCCAGGAAGAAGTAGACACAGATTTCTTGCTCTGGTGTCTAATCAAATCACCTTTCAATTCTTCTATTTAGATTCTTTGTGAGTCTAAAGTTGTAAGCCTGCATTATAAAGGTTAAAGTCTCTATGACCTGTGTTTGGCTTTGTGGTTGTTGAAAGGTCTTTGTGACCTGTGGTTTGTCTTAGTGCCTAAGTTGTAGGTCTGTGTGACCTGTGAGGTCCTGCGGGATCTATGCAGTAAGCTCTTAAGGAGCTGAGTTCTGGAGGGAGCGTCGAGTCTAACACACTGTTAGATAGGCGCGGGGGAACAGTGAATGTATCCAAGATTGGAGAACCACTATAAAATTGTTGTGTCGTCTGTGATTATTCTTGAATGCTAAAAACTAACCTTATCACCAAGCACATAAATCTGGTAACAAGTAAGAAAATTTAAATAGAGACAAAAACATATTCACCTCCCCCCCCCCCCTCTAGGTGTTTAGATAGCCTTGAAAACAAGACATTAAAGTGGCATCATAGGTAGGTTGCTCTTTAAAGGCTTAATAGTCTGAGTAGATCTCCAAGGTTAGCTAAAAGTCTGTCTCTATGTGTTCAGGAATGACCAATAAGGAGCTGAGTGTTGTGAGGCTTCCAATCTGTAGGAAGAAGGATTTTGGCATCTAGAAAGCAAGGGTGAGGCAGTTCATGGAAGCTGCTGACCCTAGGATGTACACTACAGTCAAAGAGGGACCATTCATCCCAATGAAGGTCTCTGCACTGGATGCAAATGTCAAGACTCCCAAGACATATGATGAGATAACTAAGGATGAGTTGGCCCTGTCCTCAATAGACAAGAGGGCAAAGAATATAATTATGAGTGTTGTTGATGACTCTACACTTCAGAACCTGATCCATTGCACAACAATAAAGGAAATGTGGGAAACACTTGTGATCTACATGGAGGGGACAGATGAAGTTTGAGATGATAGGAAGTCCATGCTCAACCAAGAGTATGAGGCTTTCAGGCATACCAAGGGGGACAACATAACCATCTGTTATGAAAAGTTCTTTAGGATTGTGAATGAACTGAAGACTTATGGAAGGGTATTAGTCACTATGAACTGAATGATAAGTTCCCTAGATCTCTCACTAGAGAGTGATACACAAAGATCTATGCCATCAGAGATGTGGCAAAGCTGGGTGATGATGAGTCCGATTTATATAGGGTTTTTCGGACTCATCTGGGCTAGTTTTCATGCACTTGCACTTCACTTTTAGTATGTTATCATTGATATTTCATTTATGCAGTTTTTAACGCTAAGTGCGTTGTTTTGGCCCATGGGTGTGCAATTGCGCATTCTGTTGTTGGGGGTAAGCATATGGTGCTCCCTAGGGGCTCTTTCTATTTGCTTTTGTTGCATTTCTGCTTTGCTGGAGGGTCCTGCTTGCTTTTATTTGTCTGTATGCAGGTGGTGCGTTTTCCCCAAGGATGGAATGCAGGTTTGAGTAAAATGCATGGTTGTGCATTTTCTTAGCACACTGTTCTTTCAACCATGCGTTTTGTTTGTCCAGGATAAATATCGAGTGGAGCTCGAGGATTTTTGTCGAGCTGAGCCCGACAATCTTCACGCACGGTTGATGCACGGTTTCTTAGAAACTGTGCGCGAAGAAAACGCACGATTTTCATGTAGCTTTTTTGTTTGTTCCATTATGTGGTTAATCGTGTGATTTGTTCACGTACGAGCAGAAGCGCCCGTGTGCAAGTAAAATGCACGGTTCAACTGTATTTTCTTGATTTCCTGCGCTCTGTGTTCACCTGTGCGATTTCCTTTACGCATGGGCGGAAGCGCTCGTGTGCGAGTAAAATGCACGGGTCAACGCATCTTCATCCGCAAGCTTAGCCTGGAAGTTAATAACGCACGGTTAGCGTATGGTTGTGCGCCAAACCGTGCATGCCTATTTTTCTGACCTGCTTCTATTTAAAGCATAGATTTTCCTCCATTGGAAAACAGATTTTCTCCCCCGCCATTTTCCGCCTCCAAGGAAGGGTTCTGCCATTTCCCTTCATCTTACACCTTACGGAGGTTCTCCGGGCAAGTTTTCAACGCCATACTCAAGCCCGAGCTTCCTCTCGGCCTCCTCCTTCATCCTTGAGCTTCAAGAAGAGTTAGATTTAGCTTTCTCCATCAAGCTAGGAGAAGTTTGTGCCATTCTTCTACCGTATTATGACACGAAGAAGACGGGTCCATTGGGAGTGAGTGAGAGGCTCCTCTACCCCGGATGCAATTGAGGACTGAGCTAGCACGTGGATTAACAACTCAGCAATTCCTTCCGTGAATCCTCAGCAAGACTTCAGATCTGGTCGATCTCGCACACTCTTTTCCTCTTATTGTTGATAGTGTAGTTTAATCTCTTGTATTTGATGAAGTGTGTTTTGTTTGTAAAACGTTTGTATACAATCATGTCTATGTGATTTTATATTTTTGTTATTTGCTTGAGGTGCACCTTTATTTTCCATCCTCCACCACATCCAATTTTGCCGCTCTAGAGATTGATAGAGGCGTGCGCATCGACGAGGTGCTCTCGACCCTCATTCCATCATTATAATCACTTCATCCGTAAGCCTACTCGTCAATACGCATAGCGATTCGGTGCATAGCGGCCCATGTAGTCTTCCATCCCGCCTGGCGAAATATCGCATAGCAGCGTTGCATAGGAGTAGTTTATAGTATTTTACTTTTTGTTTCCGCAACCATCAAAACCCCCATTCATTAACTCCGACCTAAGGACTTCAATCTCAAGTTCTCCTCGAAATTAACTCCACCTTACTGTGTTCCTTGAGAGATCGATACTTGGGGAAATTCACCTATTTTATATTACTTGTGCAACCGGTACACTTGTCGTCCAACGCATCAAGTTTTTGGTGTCGTTGCCGGGGAACACAGTCGTGAGAGTTTTTGGAGAGGGAGATAGGAGATAGAAGCCCTTTTCCATTTGTTTATATCATGTTTCCTTTTTTGCTTTAATTTTTAGAATTTGTTGCTTTTTTTTCTTTGTTCCTTTTCTACTTTTTATTTTTGTGCTGCAGGTTTTCTTTTTCCTTTATCTGTTAGTGTGTAGTTAATTTTTGCTTCGAATATTTCTGTTGGTGAATTCTTTCTTGTTGCACCATGTTTTCTTATATGAATATCCGTTGCAGATGGTGTGGGGATTATAGGCATGATAGTGATGAGTGCCCCATTGAAGATAGGGAGCATAATTCTTGTGGTTCAGTGTATGGAGCATCATCCTCTTATGGTACTTCATACACCATACACAAGTCTTATGGTCACTTCTCTTCTATGCCTTCATCTTTTTCTTATACCTCTCCGGTCCCACCTGGACCGAGGAGTAATGGAAAATGGTGTTTGTGTTGTCGTAGCACCGACCACGTGTTGAAAGATTGCGCAAAATTTCAGCGCCAGTTGGAGGAGGATGATGAACCGGCTATCTGATTCGTTCCATCCACCTCTCAATCGGCTGCCCTTCTGATTCTAATGATATATTCGCAGCACCACCTTGTCTATGGGAGACTGCTGTGGATATACCCATCAGACTTTTTACTGATCGGTGTGACGACATTGTTGTGACATCTCTCACCATGCATTCTTCCCCTCTTTTGTATTCACCCCCGGAGGAACCTGCACATATTTTCTCTGATGTTGTTGTTCTTCCGCTTTCTTTGCAAGAATTATCTATCCCAATTTCTAGTGAGTCAGTTGATGATACTGATGATGATCTATGCTTGGATCTTGCTAGGAGTGAGACCGGGACCACTCCCCCTATTTCTGATTATTTTAGTTTTTCATCTCCTTTATTTTTTGATCCTCTTTCTATATCTGAGCCCGTGCGGGTTGAGTCTTCGCAGGTGATTCAGGAGGAATTGGAGCTTTCTGCTCGAGTCATGGATGATAGCATCCTCTTTCGCGAGAAGGTTGGTTCCTCCTCAGTTGAGGAAGCTCCATTCATTGCTTTTTCCTCTTGTCGTGTCCCTGTAGACGATACCTTGCTGGGCAAGGATTTATTTGGTGGAGAGATGAGTGAGGACCAGCGCTCCTCCTCATCTTACTTCTTATTTCCTCTACCTGTGTTTGGCAGGTATTATTATTTAGGTAGAGGGGTAGCTATTTTATGGCCATATCGGTACCCGTTACCGAAATGGATAAAGGAACAGTTGTATGTGCACTTTTTATGTCATAGTCTCATTAGCTAGAACTCTTCATTAGCCGAATAAGTCGTGCTTGGTGGACAATAGCCCCAGTAGTTATCTTTCATTTCCTGTATTTTTATTTTTCATGTCCATTTTAGTTTTAGTATTTCTTTGTATTTTGTATATTTTTCTTTTGTTTTTTCGGAGCTCACCCCTGCAGGTATTCATGGCAAACTCGTAATGGAGGGGTTGTGATTCTTCATTTGGCAGGCATGCCTCTGTTTTTTCACGCGTCTTCTGGTATGCTCACTAGCTAAGAATTGGGTAACCTCTTACCTTTTTCTCTATTTGATTTAAATTTCTATATCATATGATGTGTAGCTTAGTTTAAGTCTCGGGGAGAGTCAGTATGTGTTACCTTTTGCACGCGCACATTTCATGTGCATACTAGAAGCTTTTATTGTTTTATTTTGATTAGTCATTGCATCGCACACCACTGCACCCACATGACCGTGTGCTTAGATGTTAGCGCACTGCTAGTTAAACTCGTTTCTTTTATATGATTTGGGAAAATTATTGTGCTGGCATAGGATTGTGAGACGGAGTAAAATGTTGACCCTGCTGTGCTCCTAGTCGAGTGCTCTCGTCTCGTGTAGAAATTAGAGTAGATTTAATTTTTTTTGTATGCTTATAGTTTTATATTTTTCTAATTACGTAAATACTATTTATTCTACTCAAAAATTGGTGAATCTGGTGTGAATCTGACGGTAGCTTAGGGATGTGTGTAGACAACCGTTAGATTTGTATTGCTTGAGTTGGGAGGAAGGACAGTCTTTCTCGTTGGCTAAGAACTTGCCCCAAGCTATTCTTGAAGCATGGGTACAGGTTAGTCATGCATGAGTGTGATGTAGGCCATCATCTTGGCCTGGTTGAGCTTTGCACCATTCCTAACATCTTATCTTCGCCAGCCCCGTTGTGCCTCCCCCTTCTTTTGATTCAGCTCCGCCATTATTTCACCAAAGCCTCATAGCTGATCCAAGTCGCACACCCAAGTCGAGCTTTAGTGTTTTACATTTTCATTTTGGGGTGTTGATGTGGTGATATTCATTGTGAATATGTGGATGGATATGCTTCAAAGTTATATTTGCTGAAGTTGCTAAAAAAGATGATTTGAAAAAAATGTATAAAAAAGAATTGTAAAAAAAGTGAAAAGAAAACGTATAATTGAAAATTCTATTTGACAAGAGATTGTATTTGGAGTAGGCGGTGCACACACCCATATTTAAAAAAACAATTTAAGTCTGGGGGTGTGGTGTACCCGCATGTATTGTGGGTAGCGTTGGATTCTTTTTTTTATGCTAGCTCATTTGGGTTAGGTGTGTAGCCCTCTTAATTATCTTTGTTTACCTCACTGAAACCCCAGCCCCATATCTTCACCTAAAGTCCTACTGATTCATGTGTGAACCTAACCAGTGTCGTGGAGAGAGTGCGAACGGGCAAGCATATGGTCACCGACATTGGTGGATTCCTTTGGAGGTTATCCCGAGCCCTGATCTTTGGCAATGCTCGCCTAGCGATTAGTCTACTTTCTTCCTACGCATGACCGGAAGATTCACCGTGATTCCATTTTTGAGTAATAATAAAATGTTGATACGCATTGTGAAAAGTGTAAACTATTTTGCATACTTATAAATTTCCTCTATTTATATTTTTACGCGTGCGAGCATGCGACTTCGCATGGTACTCCATATCACAATTTCTATGTTAGCTAAATCATTTTCCCTATCTGCACAGATTTTGTTTGCTCGGGACGCTCAAACAGGTAAGTCTGGGGGTGTGATGAGTCCGATTTATATAGGGTTTTTCGGACTCATCTGGGCTAGTTTTCACGCACTTGCACTTCACTTTTAGTGTGTTATCGTTGATATTTCATTTATACAGTTTTTCACGCTAAGTGCATTGTTTTGGCCCATGGGTGTCCAATTGCGCATTCTGTAGTTGGGGGTAAGTACATGGTGCTCCCCAAGGGCTCTTTCCAGTTGCTTCTATTGCATTTCTGCTTTGCGGGAGGGTCCTGCTTGCTTTTATTTGTTTGTATGCAGGTGGTGCGTTTTCCCCAAGGCTGGAATGCAGGTTTGAGGAAAACGCACGGTCGTGCATTTTCTTAGCCCACGGTTCTTTGCGATCATGTGTTTTGTGTGTGCAGGAGAAACGTCGAGTGGAGCTCGACGAATTTCGTCGAGCTGAGCCCGACGATCTTCACGCACGGTTGACCCACGGTTTCTTAGAAACCATGCGCGAAGGAAACGCACAGTTTTCCTATAGCTTTTTTATTTGTTCCATTCTGTAGTAAATCATGCGATTTGTTCACGCACGGGAGGAAGTGCCCGTGCGCGAGTAAAATGCATGGTTCCACTGTATTTTCTTGTTTTCCTGCGCTCTATGTTCCCCCGTGCGATTTCCTTCATGCACGGGCGGAAGCGCCTGTGCGCAAGTAAAACGCTCGGGTCAACGTATCTTCATCCGCAAGCTTGGCCTGGAAGTTAATAATGCACGGTTAGCGCACGGTCGTGCGCCAAACCGTGCGTGCCTATTTTTCTGACCTGCTTCTATTTAAAGCGCAGATTTTCCTCCATTGGAAAATAGATTTTCTCCCCCGCCGTTTTCCGACTCCAAGGAAGGGTTCTGCCATTTGCCTTCAACTTCCACCTTAGGTAGGTGCTCCGGGCAAGCTTTCAACGCCATATTCAAGCCCGAGCTTCCTCTCGGCCTCCTCCTTCATTCTTGAGCTTCAAGAAGAGTTAGATCTAAATTTCTCCATCAAGCAAGGAGAAGTTTGTGCCATCCTCCACCGGATCGTGACACGAAGAAGACGGGTCCATTGGGAGTTAGTGACAACCTCCTCTACCCCGGATGTAGTTGAGGACCGAGCTAGGATGCGGATTGACAACCCGACGATTCCTTCCGTGAATCCACAGCAAGACTTCAGATCTGGTCGATCTCGCACACTCTTTTCCTCTTATTGTTGATAGTGTAGTTTAATCTCTTGTATTTGATGAAGTGTGTTTAGTTTGTAAAACGTTTGTATACAATCATGTCTATGTGATTATATATTTTCATTATTTGCTTGAGGTGCGTCTTTATTTTCCATCCTCCACCACATCCAGTTTTCCCGCTCTAGCGATTGCTAGAGGCGTGCGCAGCGAAGATGTGCTCCCGAACTCATTCTGTCGTTCTAATCACTTCATCTGTAAGCCTACTCGTCCATCCGCCTAGCGATTCGGTGCATAACGGCCCGTGTAGTCTTCCATCCTGCATGGCGAAGCATCGCATAGCGGTGTTGCATAGGAGTATTTTATAGTATTTTACTTTCTGTTTCTGCAACCAACAAAACCCCCTTTCGTTAACTCCGACCTAAGGACTTCAATCTCAAGTCATCCTCGAAATTAACTCCACCTTACTGTGTTCCTTAATAGATCGATACTTGGGGAAATTCACCCATTTTATATTACTTGTGCGACCGGTACACTTGTCGTCCAATGCATCAAGTTTTTGCAAAAACATGATGCGTTCACGGCAAGTGTACCGGTCGCTGTCAAGTAATAAAGTTGAGGAGTTGAATCCCCAGATATCGATCTCTCAAGGAGTGTAAGTAGGGAGTGTGATTTCTCTATTGAAAAGGTGATTGCAAGTGTTAACGTAAACAAAGGGGGTTTTGGTTTGGATTCCTAAGTTAACAACAATAAGAAAACTATTGTGGGTCACCGTCACCGCGTCTCTTTGGTGGATTACTCAAGAGAGTAATACGAAATATGGATGAGCTAATGAGGGTCGCGATCACCTCTTCGCAACGCACGCTTCTAGAAATCGCTAGAACGACACAATCACAACTTGAACAAGAGAAAATATGAAGTTCCACAACAATATCCAGAACTAAAATATATCAACACTTAGACATGCTGAAATATTCAAGCTATGAATGTTCTTACACATCATTCCAACACCCAAATATGCAGAAAAAGAAATACTACAAGTAATAGGGAAGAGAAACAACCAAACGGAGGAAGTCTCTCCGAGATTCACGGCCGGATTCAAGGGTTGTCGGTCCTTGTCCAAACTCGGTCTACGGTTGACGTCCGGCAACCAAAAAGTGTTGTCACTTCTTTCGAATATCTTGTCTTCTTCGTGAATAATCGCTGGCTGGTTTTAACCGGAGAACTTCATGGATGCAGCAACCTTTGAGCTTGACATGGAGCTTGGAGCTTGGAGATGACAGTGGTGGCCGGAGATGAAGAAGTTACTAGCTCTTGGAGTAGAAATGGTGGCTGGATCAACTCTCCAAGGTGGAGAGAGAAAATAACGGCCAGGAGAAAGTTTCCCCGCTCAAAAGAGCAGAAAATGGCGGTTGAGTCGGACTGGATCAGAATCCTCCCGAAAGAAGAAGAAATCTGCGCTTTAAATAGAAGCAGGTTAGAAAAATAGGCACGCACGGTTTGGCGCACGACCGTGCGCAAACCGTGCGATATTAACTTTCACAGAAAGCCTGCGGAAGGAGAGGCGTTGACCCGTGCGTTTCCTTTGCGTATGGACGATTTCGCCCGTGCGTGAAGGAAATCACACGGCTAGCGATAGAAAGGTGGAATGCAGGGACAAACAGGAGAACCATGCATTTTACTCGCGCACAAGTGCATCCGCTCGTGCGTGAAAAAATAGCAGGATTAACCACAGAATGGAACAAACTAGAAAGCTACAGGAAAATCGCGTGTTTCCTTCGCGCAACGGTTACGAAGAAACTGTGCGTCAACCGTGCGTGAGGTATCGTCAAACTCAGCTCGACGAAATTCATCGAGCTCAGTCCGACGTTCTTCCAGCTGAACAAAACGCACGATTGGGGTCAAACCGTGGGCGAGTAAAATGCACGACCGTGCATTTTCCTCAAAATAGAATTCTTGCCTTTAGGAAAACACACCACCTGCACAACAAAACCAAAAATTGGAGCACAAGCTCCTAGCAACAAAAATACAGCAAAGATAACAGTAGGAAAGATCCGTGGGGAGCACCATGTGCTTACCCCCAACAACAGAATGCGCAAATGCACACCCTTGGGCCAAAACAGTGCACAAAATGGTCAAGTGAATATCTAAACAAAAATATAACTTTTCCAATTGAAAAATTAGTGCACATACAAGATAAAAAGCCCAGATGAGTCCGAAAAACCCTATAAATATTGGACTCATCAAACCACCAGACTTAAACATTTGCTCGTCCCGAGCAAATCATCTCTCCGTGAACTAGAAAACAGCTAGCTGGCTTAGTAATTTCGAAATACAGTAATGCGAGAAATCGAAAACAGCATGGGCATAAAAATATAATAGATATAATTTTTAATTATGCTACGAATTTATAAATTTCGACAAGCGTAAATATGTATTGTAACTACTCAAAAATAGAATTCTGGAGAATCATTCAGTCATGCATAAGAAGAAAGTAGGCATGCCACTAAGTTGAGCATTGTCAAGACCGGGGCTCGGAAAAATCTCCAAAGGAATCCACCAATGTCAGTAACCATATGCTCGCCCGTTCACACTCTCTCCACGGCACTAGTTTGACTCAAGCACGAATCCATAGGACTTGGAGTATAATATAGGCTTAGGTGAAGGAGGGGTATACAAAGACAAACAAGACGGACACGCACACCCAAAATAAGATCGCCTGAAAACACTCATAGCAAAACTCAATGAACAAACACGTACGGCATACCACCAGACTTGGACTTTTGACGGTGCGTGTACGCCCAAAACGAACACAATGTAACAAAATTTTCAATGCAACAACAATATTTTTTTCTCTTTTTTCTTTTATTACACATTGGAAATTTTCATTTCATTTACTATTATATATTTTTTTCTTTTCTTCCCTTTTTTATCCAAAAATGCCAAAACAAGACGGAAAAAAACGGCAACACCACAAGTTGCACAAACATCAACATAACTTCCCACACGTAACGGATACAAACCACAACAAAACAAGCTAACCGAGCGACCACATTCAGATGTGTGAGTAGGAAAGGCTATATGGATTTGGTAGCGAGGTGTAGGGATGTCAAAGGAAGGGACAGGCTCAACAGGGATAACAATTGATAGATGTCGGGAATGATACAAGGCCCAAACTAGATAAAGTGACGGCCAACATCACGTGCGTGCTTGACTAACCATGCACCAATGCTTCGAGAGTATCTAGGGGCAAGTTCTTAGCCACCGAGAAAGACAACCCTTCCTCCCGACTCGAGCAATACGAGGCTAGTGGCGGCTACACACATTTTACACTACCGTTCGATTTCTCCAGATTTCACAGTTTTGAGTAGTACAAACATTATTTACAAATGCAAAAGCATAAATCTACGAGCATAAAGAAAAATTAAATCTATACTATTTCTACACACCATGAGTACTCGATTAGGAGCACTGCACGAGTTTCACACTACTCTATCCTAAAATCTTAAGCCAGCTCCACTACCTTAAAATTAATACAAAAGAAATAAATTAAACTTTGGTCGAGCGTGTGCTTAAGTGCGCGCTCATGCGGTGTAGGTGCACAATGCTATAATGATAAAATAAAAACTGAAAATGAAAATACTCTTATGGTATGCAAGTGCATGTGCAAAGGTAACTCGCGAAATTTTCCCCCACCACACTTATACTAAACAATTTAACCATGATTTGCAATAAAAACAGAAAAATAAAAGGTGAGGGAAGAGGTCACCCCATGCCCAGCAAATGATCATACCAGAATATTGGCGTTAATTTCAGCATACAGTCCACGACCCAAACGAACTCCACCTACATAAGAGAATATCTCCAACCACGCATACTATAAGCATATAATAACAACAGCAAATATTGAGCAAATTAAAAGGGGCAAAATTGGGTTGTCTTCCATAAGCCATTTTCTTTACCGACCTTAAGGTGAACCAAATACCTATATTAGCAATTATATAAATATCGTTCAGGGAATAAATTCAAAACATAAAAATAAAGGTCTACAAATACACGGAGTCGTAAGCAGTAATTGAAACTAGAAAAAGCAGCAAAGGAAAACCCCGGAGATCCTTCACTCCTCAGCTGAACGCTAACTTGTGATAGATCCCTCAAGTTACGCGAGATGAGAGCGAGGCGAAGGCTTTAGGGCCAAGGGCAGACGAGTCTCCCCTGCCCCTAACCTTGTCCTTCTCACGCCGGTAGGCAAACTTTTGCGTCTTGCGCAGGAGCAGCTCCTTTCATTTCAGATCCACAGAAGGGGATCGCCAGGGTGGTATGATCACACTCACCAATTCAGCAGTAAGTTTATCTTTCGCATCTGGGGCATCCTTACCTCACCCGCAGCGGGTGAAAGATCAGCCCAAGTTACCTGTTTAATAGTTTTACAAACTTGGTTAGAACAAATAGAAGATTTCAATTCATTTTTTTTGCATGCTATCAACGGGAATGCTCGGCTCATGTTTCTTCTCAACGGAATCTTGTTTCACGTCAAGTCACTCAGTCTCTATCTCTCCCTCAGCCACCATCAGCTATTCTATCACTTTCTTAACCTGCTCTTGCTACTTCAGTAGAAGACCTATCTCAGCAGCACTAGATACATCATTAGATAATGAATCATTTAATTGCAAAAATTCTCCATGTTCATTTGAACTAATATGGGGAGGTGAAGATGGTAGAGTCAGATTTACCTTAGGAGCCAAAGTGACACCACTCGCATTAAATTGCAAGGTAGCTTCACTGGCTTTCAGGAATGGGACCCCTAGGATGGGTTTTGACGTTTTTCCTAAGGGCCCTAACACATGATAGTCGGTGACTACAGCAGCCCCATTCATAATTACTTCCACATCCTTAATCTCACCATCAGTCTTAACTACCAATCCAGCTAACACTAGGGATTTCTGGACATCAGATTCGATAATTAAATTCAGCTTTTCAACATCTTGCAAAGCAAGAATGTTGCAGGATGATCCAGAATCGCATAATGCTATTGTCTCTACCGCATTAATCTCACATTTAACGGTCACTTCATTTTTCTCACACTCTCCCGCGTCCCCAGCACTCTTCCCCTGCTCACGGAATTTTTCTCTGTATCACTTGGGAGGGTGCCACGAGTACGCTCGGAGAACACTTTGGCCAATTGCCCTAGCTGTGACTCCAAGTTCCTCATGGATGTAGTTTGAGTGGTCATATTTGATTGGGACATCTCAACAAACTTCTCCATCATTTCTTCCAGCGCACTTTTGCGCATACCTTGCACGTTCAGATTATAACCCGTATGTGGCGGTCACGGCTGGCTACTAGAGGCTTGAGCATCAAATTGATGCTGGTCTCCCCGCCATCTTTGACCGGCAGCATTCTAATTCCATGAGAAATTGGGATGATTTCTCACATTGGGGTTATAAGCATTATTAAAAGGAACATTGTGATTTTGACTATTTATAAAATTCACATTTTCATCAGACATTATACCTGATGGCTCAGCAATGCTTTCTCCAGCGGTGCACTCATAGGTATGATGGCAAGGGTTACCATAACCTTGACAAGATATGTCCATATACCGAGCAGGAGGAGGGGTCGATCTGGTCAACATATTCCTTCCATCAAAAGTGTGATGTCTCGCCTCCGATTGCTGCACCACAGCGTTAATTTCAAATAAAGTCCTTGCCCCTCTAGGGGTATTTCTATCGGCTGTCCAATAAGTGCTATGGGAGGCGGTACCTCGAAGTAGCCTCAATGCCTCTTCCGGAGATAAGTTCATTATCGTGCCACCAGCAGCTGCGTCGATCATTGCCCTGAAATTAGGCTCAATACCAAAATAAAATATTTCAACTAGATTCCACGGCTCACAGCCATGCTCTGGACATTGACGCTGTAGTTCCGAGAATCTCTCCAACGCCTCGGATAGCGTCTCATGGTCTAGTTGGCGAAAGGTTGCAATATCCCTCCGAGCATTCACTATCTTATCCAGTGGGTGGAACTTTGCCAAGAACATAAAGGACAATGCATCCCAAGTAGTAGTGGTCCCTAGAACAACGGTATGCAGCCAGGTCTTTGCCTTGTCCCTCAGTGAGAACGGGAACAACCTCAGCTCCACAACGTCGTCAGAAATTCCAGCATGCCGGAATGTGCCACAAATCTCTGAGAACTCCGCCAGATAGGGTTGCGGGTCCTCACTCGGCAATCCCGAGAACTGCGTATTATTCCTGATCATATTCAGGATGGCGGGTTTTATCTCAAAGTGATTGTTTACGATGGTCGGCACGAAGCCAGGGTAAACAATTCATGCAGTCGGGGTTGTGAAATCACGTATTGTCCTAATGCGTGGCTGGACCACCTCTTCGATAGCAACAACCCGTTCTCCTTGGCCATTTCCTCCTAGGCCATTATTCTTCATTCTTTCTTCAGCAGCAGCAGCAAGCAGGTGAGCTCGCCTCGCACGTGCAGTTTCTAGCTCAACCACAAGATCTTTAACCCTTTTACCTGAGTTTGGATCTGTCATACAACATAAAAAAAATTCTTTCAAAAATATCAACAGCACTTGCAAACGTTTTTTCAAAAGAAAAATACACACAACGGTTGCACTCCCCGGCAACAGCGCCGAAAACTTGATGCGTTCACAGCAAGTGTACCGGTCACTGTCATGTAATAAAGTTTAGTAGTTGAATCCCCGGATATCGATCTCTCGAGAAGTGCAAGTATGGAGTGTGATTTCGCTATTGAAAAGGTGATTGCAAGCGTTAACGTAAACAAAGGGGGTTTTGGTTTGGATTCCTAAGTTAACAACAATAAGAAAACTATTGCGGGTCGCCGTCGCCGCATCTCTTTGGTGGATTACTCAAGAGAGTAATACAGAAGATGGATGAGCTAATGAGGGTCGCGATCACCTCTTTGCAATGCACGCTTCTAGCAATCGCTAGAACAGCACAAATCACAACTTGAATAATAGAAAATTGAAGTTCCACAAAAATATCCCGAACTAAAATATATTAACACTTAGACATGCTGAAATATTCAAGCTATCAATGTTCTTACACATCATTCAAACACCCAAATATATAGAAAAAGAAATACTACAAGTAACGGGGAAGAGAAACAACCAAACGCACGAAGTCTCTCCGAGATTCACGGCCGGATTCAAGGGTTGTCGGTCCTTGTCCAAACTTAGTCAACGGTTGACGTCCGGGAACCAAAAAGGGCTGTCACTTCCTTCGAATATCTCGTCTTCTTCGTGAATAATCGTTGGCTGGTTCTAACGGGAGAACTTCATGTATGCATCAACCTTTGAGCTTGACATGGAGCTTGGAGCTTGGAGATGACAGTGGTGGCAGGGGATGAAGAAATTACTAGCTCTTGGAGTAGAAATGGTGGTCGGATCAACTCTCCAAGGAGGAGAGAGAAAATAATGGCTAGGAGAAAGTTTCCACACTCAAAAGAGCAGAAAATGTCAGCTGGGTCGGACTGGATCGGAATCCTCCAAGAAGAAGAAGAAATCTGCGCTTTAAATAAAAGCATGTCAGAAAAATAGGCACGCACGGTTTGGCGCACGACCGTGCGTAAACCGTGCGATATTAACTTTCACAGCAAGCCTGCGGAAGGAGAGGCGTTGACCCGTGCGTTTCCTTTGCGCACGGACAATTCCGCCCGTGCGTGAAGGAAATCGCAAGGGTAGCGACAAACAGGAGAACCGTGCATTTTACTCAGGCACGAGCGCTTCCGCTCGTGCGTGAACAAATCGCACGATTAACCACAGAATGGAACAAACTAGAAAGCTACAGGAAAACCGTGTGTTTCCTTCGCGCACAGTTACGAAGAAAGTGTGCGTCAACCATGCATGAGGATCATCGAACTCAGCTCGACAAAATTCATCGAGCTCAGTCCGACGTTCTTCTAGCTGAACAAAACGCACGATCAGGTTGAAACCGTGCGCGAATAAAACGCACGACCGTGAGTTTTCCTCAAAATAGAATTCCTTCCTTTGGGAAAACGTACCACCTGCACAACAAAACCAAAATTGGAGCACAAGCTCCCAGCAACAAAAATACAGCAAAGATAACAACAAGAATGAGCCGTGGGGAGCACCATGTGCTTACCCTTAGTAACAGTATGCGCAAATACACACCATTGGGCCAAAACAGTGCACAAAATGGTCAAGTGGATATCTAAACAAAAATATAACTTTTCCAATTGAAAAAGTAGTGCACATGCAAGATAAAAAGCCCAGATGAGTCCGAAAAAACTTATAAATATCGGACTCATCAGGTGACACTGTTCCTCACACCCTCTTTGGGAAGCTGCTGTCATATGAGATACAGCTGGCTGCAAGGAAAGAAGAGGAGAACCACAACAAGTCTCAGGGAAAAGACAAGACTGTAGCATTCAAAGCTGAAGGCTCCAGCAAAAGCGGAAGAAAGTCTCCCTCTCCACCAAGGAGAGATGCTGAATCAGATTCTAAAAGATTAGAGAAAAGCACATCAAACTGCCAATGGTCTGATGAAAATTTTGCTGCCTTCACCAGGCAATTCCAGAAATTCTTGAAGAAGAAGAAGCACTAGAGAGGCCGGCCTTCCTCCTCCTCTCATCCCAAGGATGACTACTACAAGGGCAGGAGAAAATCCTCTAAGTAGGACAGGTATGGTTCCAAAACTAGTAAACAGGTTTCATCTAACATGACTTGTTATCATTGCAGAAAGTTTGGGCATGTAATAGCCGACTGCCCAGTCAAAATAAGGGAACATGGTGAGAAAAAGGACAACCAACAAAAAGGAAAAAAAGAGAAATCTCTCATTGCTAAGAAGTAAAGAAGCAGGACTGACTTCTCCTCATCAGAGTCAGAAGAAGAAGAAGCCTATATTGTGTTGTACTCTACTTAAGATGGAGCTGTAGAAGCAGACTGCATTAAAAGGCTGGCTACCATAGAAGAAAAAGTTAAGAAGGTTCTTCCTGCTGTCAGGATTGAAGATAGAGCCCCACTATCACAGTCTGATGGTGATTCAAAGGTGGATTATAAAGAATACAGTTGCATCCTAGGGCTGATGGCTTGGTCTGATGAAGAAATCAGCTAGGATCAGCTTGGTCCAAGCAAGGTATTCTCTGTTACTAGCTCTTCTAGTTCAGATTATGAATCAATTCTAGATTCTTGTTCTTCTGCATCAAATGATGATGATGTCTTAGAATCTGAAGGAGACATCAATCAATTGATGGATAAGTATGGTGCTCTCCTGCAGGCTCTAAAGAAAAGCAAGCTCCTGTCCAAACAGCAGGCTCAGTAAATTGCTTCTCTACAGCTTGCTGCTTCAGAATCAGCAAAATTGCTGGATCAGAAGATGCAAGAAGTCAGCAAACTGGAGAATGTAACAATCCTTCATATGAGCACTATAACCTTCAATAATAACCATATCAGGAATCTTGAAGGAAAGCTCCAAAAAGACAGGTAACTAGTGGCTAGCTACTCCAAGCCTAGCATAGTGTTGCCCTTGATAGACTCCTTCTCCTCCCAAAAGGGAAAGAAACGGTTGGGATTCAAGGGAAGGACGAGAGCTGTTAATCTCAAGGGAAAGGGCAAAGCTAAAGTGGAGCCACTAGCATCTAAGCCTCCTGTTAAATTTAATAAAGTGCAACTACCTTCTAATAGTCATGACCATGAGAGTATTTATGGTCACTGGAATAATATTAGACCCTCTTGTGTGAACAAATATGTTCCATAATATGGTGGTAGATACAGTAGGGGTGCAAGGGCCTTTAAGGCAGCCTATGAGGAAATACAAATGGCCCATCCTGGACCATTTGTGTTTGGTGCAACAGCCCCTTCGGTCAAGGGTAAAGCTGCTGAGTGTTCTCCAGTTCCTCCAGCCCACTCTAAGATAAAGGGCGAGTGAAAGTTATTTAACTTTAGGTTAGCTAATCACCCAGGGGGTGAATAGGTCTTTGAGCTTTTAATAAATCTTTTGTTGTTTTCAACTTGTTCTATCTAGTGCTTATCCTTAAGTTCTACAATCACAGAGAAAAACAAGCACACATAGCAAACACCAGAATTTATAGTGGTTCCCCAATTAGGTAGATCCACTTTACCTCTCCACTTATCCAAGCTTATTTGTTGGACTAGGCACAAACTCCATTAAACTGCTCCTAAGAGCTTACACCTCAGATCCCGCAGGATCTTCAAGTCTTCTCCAAGACTCACTTCTCAGCCATAAGGGCCTACACTCAGTGGTCAGCAGGCCACCTACCTCAAGCTGTTAAGCCCTACACTCAAGCTGGGAGGACAGCCCTACCTCAGATCCCAAAGGATCCTACCTCAGAGCTCTGCAGTGCTCCTACACTCAGTGACCCGCAAGGCACCTACCTCAGCCTTATCTCTAAGGCCTATAGCTCGAGCTTTTCAGCGCTACAACTTCAGGAATAAGGACCTGAAATATTGGGGATAGATCTAATATACTCTAGAGGGGGTGAATATAGTGATTTAAAATCTTTTGACTGTTTTTATAATTTATCAAAGTAATTAGTGATAGTAGTAGTTATATAAAATGAAATAGAAACTAGACTAAACTACACAATCACAACACAGCAAAATAAAGAATAATGAACACACAGACCACAAGAATTTATAGTGGTTCCCCAAATCTGGGTACATCCACTCTTCTACCACCCTGGTAGGAATCCACTAGCAGTTTTTTGATTAGGTGACTACCACCACAGGTTTTTGCTCAGGTTCCCTGTCACCATAAGATTTATTTGCAGGGAGATCTAACAACCCTTTAGGCTTTTGATTCAGGTGCCCAAAAACCAACAAAAACTTTTGAAGGGAGTTAATAAACCCTTTATACAGGAGGTTAAGAAGGTGATGTTGTCTTCTCTTTCTCTAATCAACAGAGAATACTTTAGTGGATTGCTGGTGTCAAAGCTCCCCCTGAGATGTTGAAATGTTCAGTAAGACTGGAGCTTTGCTCAGGGTGTAGGTCTTCAGCCTTGTCTTTAAGATGTCCAGGAACTTGTAGACATATGTTAAATAATTGTCTCTGAAGATTCCTGGATCAGAAGTTAAAGAAAACTCTTGATGTTGTACATGATGTTCTTCTTCAGTCTTCTTGACTGTGTAATAGCAAACAGAATTTCTTTTTAGAGAGAATGTCAGAATCTGAGTATCTCTCTGTAGGTTGGCTCCCTCTATTTTGTGTGTTGTATTTGTTGTCTTTGTATTTGTGTACCAGAAGAAAATAAATTTTCTTTATATATATTGCTGTAATTTTCCTTCAGAATTTGAAATGAGCCAATTAATTACTGCTGGAAATCTAGGAAGGAGAACGGCTGGAATAACTGACTTTAATTTTATTTCCCCAACTGTCCCGGGAATAAGTCAAGTAATTATTCTAATGAAAACCATAATTAATGATGCCTTAAACGGCTATATTCTTAGGGAATTTAAGCATTAATTGCTTAGAGAATTATTGACTTAGGATGGAATGAAGAGAGGGACAGATAAGAAAAAATTAACATTTAGGCTCTGAACAGATTTCGTCGACCTCAAGGCAGATTTCGTCAACCTGGACTCCAAGTTCGTCGAGCTGAGAAATCCCCTTCATCGACCTGAGCTCAATGAACCTCAATCTGGAAATATCTTTTTAATTCTGAGCTCCAAGTTCGTCGATCAGAGAATCTGTCTTTGAGGAAGAAATCGTCGACCTGAGCTCGAATATCGTCGAGCTCAACTCAGAGAAAGAACTCTGAGTTTATCAATTTACGATCGACGATCGTTGAGCTGAGTTTGAAGAACTTCAAACTAATAATCTGAACTATGATTTCTTCTAAGTCTTGAGTCACCTGAAGTCCACTGCAGGCTGGTCCATGGAATCTGAATCTAAAGGACTGGCCTAAACTCTAGGACTGACACACTTTACCCTGCCTATACAAGGTGGGTCAAACATCCTAATAGTGAACCTTAGCCCAAATTCAAACTAGGGATCCAACAGGCCCTACTCTCAGAGCATTGCAGCACTCCTATAACTAAGTACCCCTCTAGGTACCTACCTCAGTGCCCCTCCAGGCACCCACAGCTCAGTGACAAGTTTGTCACCTACCTCAGGCACAAAGGCCCTACACTCAGAGAGCAGCACTCTCCTATCTCAGGCACTTAATCCCTACAGCTCAGATCCTCACTTGGATCCTACTTTAGTGCCCCAATAGGGCACCTACCTCAGTGACAAATTTGTCACCTATCTCAAGCACAAAGGGCCCTACACTCAGATTCAGGAAACCTGAATCCTATAGGAAATAAATACAATAAGTTTAAGAAAGTAAAACAACTAACTCAGAGAAATAACTCTGAATCAACTTTCTAGACTGAGCAGATTTCAGTCCAGCTCACTTGTTGTAGTAGGAATCAGCCTTCTTCTACAGCTATGACTTTTTACTGTTGCACTGATGAGCAGCTTCCACCTTGCTAATAAGATGAATCAGCTAAACTATTCTATTGCAAACAACCTTGCTGAGCTTGAAGAGCTCTAGCTATCCTTCTTTACCTTCAGGCTATCTTGGCTGGACTTCAGCTTTCAAGCTTGATCGGAACTAAATGTCGAGTCGCCTCTATCAGTTTCTCTTTCTGTTCGTTTGATTCGTTAACCCTAATCCCTTTCATGTTTCCTCTTTTATATGTGTTGATTTGAATCAACGACACCAAGGTATGTGGGCCCACCAAGGATTGGTGAGTGCCAACTCCATCAGAAAGGGACAAAATATCTTTCGGCACTGTAGCTGTTTTCCCACAACGACTTCCTGCAATTTTAACTTTGATGACTTCAGCAGTGGTCATCAACATCTGGACTTAAATAATTTTCTAGAATCCTATTAAGCGTTGAGTGGTGTTAAGACAATCAATTCCATCAGCCTTAGCTCTCAGCGTTTCTGGACTTAGAACATTCCCTGGCTTTGTCTTAGTGGTTTTATCTCAGCGGTCTCAGCGGTTTTTCATTATTAGCTGAGACAAGCCTTTGTCTCAACGATTTCTTCTTATCTGCTGTCTCAGTGGTTTTTGCACTTAACTGTCTTAGCGGTTTTGTCTCTGCAGTCTCAGTAGTTTTTCATTATCAGCTGAGATAAGCCTTTGTCTCAGCGGTTTTTGCTTTTAACTGTCTTATCACTTCCTTCTTCATTAGAAGCATTGAGTGAACCTGCTTCACTCAACGCTTCTGGACTTAGAAAAAATCCAGCTAGATTTGTTCTCGGCTGTTTACCTCTTAACTGTCTCAGCACTTCCTGCTTTATTTAGAAGCGTTGAGTGAACCTGCTTCACTCAACGCTTCTGGACTTAGAAAATTTCCAGCTAATTTTATCTCTGCTATCTCAGCTGTCTCAACACCATCTTCTCAGCTGTCTCAGCTGTCTCGGCGGTCTCAACGATATCTTCTCAGTTGTCTTCAGCTGTCTCAATGCTATCTTCCCAGTTGTCTCAGCAGTCTCAATGCCTTCTTCTTAGCGGTCTCAGCGCTTATGCCTTAGATAGATTTTCTGGCTTTAGCTTGACAAGCTTTGAGCTGAGCTCGACGAACCGCAAATTGAGCTCGACGAACTTTAATCTTCTCAGCGGTCTCAGCGCTTTTTGCATTAGTCAATTTTTCTCTTGCTTCAGCTTGACAAGCGTTGGGCTGAGCTCGACGAACTATAACCTGATCTTGACAAACTTAGAGCTGAGTTTGACAAATTTTGTATCCTGAGTTCTTAAGCTTATGCTGAGTTGAGCTCAACGATCAGTGAGCTGAGTTGAGCTCAACGATCAGCGAGCTGAGTTCGACGAACTCTCAGCCGAGTTCAACGAAATTTGAGTTTACTGCCCAACTCATTTTTCTTCACTTATCCAAACATGGACTACCTGCATGCATGAACTAAAGCACACATCAAATACATTATGTGTGTATATCATTGACCCATTTGACTTCTTACAAATCTGGGATATTGGGATCAATAGACCCAATAATCTCCCTATATTTGAAGAAGTCAAAATGATACAGGTCATTGACAACACAACATTTCATCATAATAAAGTTTAACAGTAGTAGAGTGGAGAAGTGTTACCATTTCTCCAGTCTGTGGAGAATTACTTAAATTACTTACTCCCTCTTGCATGCTGCCATCCTTACTGTTCCACTTGGTTGTACTTCTCAGCCCTTAACTTCTTTCCTCCCCCTTTTTAACTTCTACAATAGGTAGCATACTGATAGGTTGTTCTCCCCATATCTATCTCAGTTATTAGGCTAGCTCCCCCTCAACAGTTGCACACTATCTTCAGTATTTGGAGGGAGAGTTTGTTCTACCTACAAAATAAACAATGCAACATATGGTAGAAGACAGAATTGAAGCTACACAAGATTCAACATGCCCAATTCAAATTTGAAGGTATTGAACTTAGCTTCATCTAGTGGCTTAGTGAAGATATCAGCCACTTGCTTATCTGTGGAGACAAACTCAAGGGAGATGTCTTCCCTTTCCACATATTCTCTAATGAAATGATACCTAATTTTTCTATGCTTAGTCCTGCTATGGGAGACAGGATTCCTAGCTATAGAAATTGCACTAGTATAATCACAAAAGAGTGGAGTTCTACTTATCTGAACATTATAGCCTTGAAGTTGATGCTGAATCCACAGCAACTGAGAACAGTAGCTTCCAGGTGAAATATACTCTGACTTTACTGTTGAGAATGCCACACTTGTCTATTTCTTGCTGCTCTAAGAGACAAGCCTTCCACCTATAAATTGACAGGAGCCTGAAGTGCTCTTCCTGTTCTCCTTGCAGCCTGCAAAATCTGCATCTGAATAGCCAGTTAGTTCAAATTACCCATTCCTGGGGTACCATAGGCCAAGATCTGGGGTGCCCTTAAGATATCTCAAGATTATTTTCACAGCAATATGGTGAGACTCTTTAGGGCATGCCTGATACCTAGCACAGACACATGTTGCATACATAATGTCAGACCTACTTGTTGTGAGGTAGAGAAGGGAGCAAACTATACCTCTATACAGAGTTTGATCAACAAGCTTTCCTGGATCATCTTTGTCTATAGGCATACTTGAGCTCATGGGAGTTCTTATGGTGGAAGCATTCTCCATGCCATATTTCTTTATTATCTCTCTGGTGAATTTTGACAGGGATATGGATAGACCATCATCAGTCTATTTTACTTGGAGTCCCAAGAAAAACTTCAATTCACCCATTCTACTCATCTCAAACTTCCCCTGTATAGTTTTGCAAACTTCCTGCAGAGGTTGCCATCAATATAGTCAAATATTATGTCATCAACATAAATTTGGACTAGGATGATCTTGCTCTTAGATTCCCTCAGGAATAGGGTCTTGTCTATCTTCCCCCTTGAGAATTTGTTCTTAATGAGGAAGGTAGACAATGTCTCATACCATGCTCTTGGGGCTTGCTTAAACCCATAAAAAGCTTTCTTAAGTCTATATACAGTAGTAGGAGAGTTAGAATCAATAAAACCTGGAGGCTGCTCTACATAAAGCTCTTCCATCAAGTCTCCCGTCAGGAAGGCTGACTTGACGTACATCTAGAATACCTTGAATCCCTAGAAGGCTGAAAATTCAAGGAATAGTCTGATTTCTTCCAACCTTGCAACTGGGGTAAAGGTTTGATCATAATCAATCCCTTCTTCCTGTCTATACCCTTTGGCCACCAGTCTGACTTTATTCTTGATTACAATGTCATTTTCATCAAGTTTATTTCTGAAAATCCACTTGACTCCAATGATATTGAATCCATCTGGTCTGGGACCAGCTTCCAGACCTTGCACCTTTTGAACTGATTCAGTTCTTTCTACATTGTACCAATCCAGAATGGGTATTGATTTGCTTCTTCAAATTGCTTGGGCTCTTCTTGTGACAGGAAGTTAGAATAGAGTGTTGTGTTGAGACTCCTGCTTCTGGTCTGTACACCTTGGCTAGCCTCACCTATTATCTGCTCTAGAGGATGATCTCTAAGATATTTGACTGTTGGGGGCAGTCTGACTACTTCCTGCTGATTATCATTTTCTTCAGCAGGTTGGTCTTCATTTCCAGCTTGACTGCCCTGTGCTTCCTCTGGATAGCATCCCTCTCCACAATCTTCTTGCAAAGCAGGGTCTTTATCTTTGATGGAGAGCTTTTCCATCATGACTTCTGTTCCTGCAGAGCTATGCAAAGAGCTTGACATATCACTGTCAATCATGCATGACTCATCAAACACTACATGGACAGACTCTTCTACAACTTGATTTGTCAGGTTATAGACACTATATGCCCTACTATTATTATTGTACCCAACAAATATCCCCTCATGGGATTTGTCAGCAAACTTAGTCATTTTTGACTTACCATTGTCCAGGATGAAACACTTGCAACCAAAGATCCTGAAGTAGGATATGTTTGGTTTTCTACCCTTCAATATCTCATAGGGAGTATTCTTGTGCCCTTTGGTGAAAGAAGACCTATTGAGCACATGACATGCAGTGTTAACTCCTCAGCCCAGAAATATTCAGGGAGAGAAGTGTCACTCAATAGTGTTCTCCCAGCTTCTATGAGAGTCTTGTTTTTCCTCGCAGCTAACCCATTTTGCTGGGCTGTTCTTGGAGAAGAGAACTCTTGATGAATCCCTTGCTCTTCACAGAATATAGTCATAGCCGCAGACTGAAACTCAGTTCCATGGTCACTTCTCATTCTGACCACAGAGAATGCAAGCTCATTCTGAATTTGCCTGACAAAATTTATAAAGACCTCAAGGGTTTCATCCTTTCTTCTAAGAAAGAACACCCAAGTAAACTTGGAATAGTAATCAACCACCATTAGGGTCTAGACCTTCCTACCTAGACTATGAACATGCATAGGAACAAACAAGTCCATATGCAGGAGATACAAGCATCTCACAGAGTCCTTGGCCCCAATGCTCTTGAAAAAGGTCTTAGTCTGCTTACACTTTTGGCAAGCAGCACAGATACCCTCCTTTGAGCATGTCATTTTGGGACCATTCCTAACAACCTCATCACTGAAGAGCTTATCGATGGTCTTATAATTCAAATAAGCTAGTCTCTTGTTCCACTGGACATAATATGAGACTTTCTCATCTACAACTAGGTATATAGGGGAACTATTTTACAAGCAAGAAAAATTCAAGCAATAAACATTTCCACTCCTAGTGCCTGTTAAGATGACACTTTGGTCACTTAACCTCTTGATGTGGAACTTATCCTTGTGAAAGGAAATGTCATAACCAAGATAATATAGTTGGCTTATGCTTATGAGGTTGTATTGCAACCCCTCCACGTAAGCCACCTTTGTGATGGTGATTATGTCATTTGAGATATTACCATAGCCTCTCGTTATCCCCTTGTCTGACCCTCCAAAAATGACCTTGGGTACATTCTTTACTGGAGTGTACTCCTTCAATATCTCCTTTGTTCCAGTCATGTGCCTAGAACATTCACTGTCCAAGTACCATTTAGGGGATTTGGTACTTGAACTAACCTGAAAAGAATGCAAGTCACCTTACCTTAGGACCCCAATTTCTGTTGGGTCCTAGGTTCATATTAGCCTTGAAATAACCATGCCTTCCTATAAAATTCCTGATAGGTTGGCAACCTCTGGACACTGAGGGATTGTGCCAGCAATCTACAGCATCGTGGCCCACTTTGACACAACACCAGCACTCATAGATATTATATCTCTGAAGGATGGTAAAAGCTTTAACACCTTAGGGGATAGATCTGTTTAACTCTAGAGGGGGGTGAATAGAGTATTTTAAAAACTTAATTGATTTTTATAGTGGAATTAAAATAGTGATAAATATATCTTAAGAGAGTGTAGGAAAGAGAAACTAACAAATACAGCACACAACACACAGCAATAAGAAAACAGAAATCAATCCAGACGACACAAGAAATTTATAGTGGTTCCCCTAAAGTTGGGTACATCCACTCTTCTACAACCTTGGTAGGAATCCACTGCAGGTTTTTGATCAGGTGCCCTGCCACCAACAGGTTTTTGCTCAGGTGCCCTATCACCACAAGATCTATTTGAAGGGAGATCTGACAACCCTTTAGGATTTTGATCAGGTGCCCAAAAACCAAGCTAAGTCTTTTGATAAGGAGACTTAAGAACCAGGTGGTTAACTTTTGAAGGGAGTTAAAACCCTATGTGCAGTGTTATGAAAAGATGTGATATTGTCTTCTCTTTCTCAAACAGTTGAGAAGCGTTTAGTGGATTGCTTGATGATGTCAAAGCTCCCCCTGAGATGAATATTCAGGAATTTGCTGGAAGCTTTGCAGGGGGTAGGTCTTCTTTGATGAACTCCAGAAGCTTTTTGGAATGATTATATTTTGATGTCTGTAAAAGCTTGGTGAAGAGTTGCAAATTGGTGAAGAATTGCGTATTGATAAAGACTATATGAGTTTGCAGACTGAATGAATTTGTTCTTTATCTACCTTGTGTCTACTTTTTGTGAATTTTATTCTCCTTTATATATATATATATATATATATATATATATATATATATATATATATATATATATATATATATATATATATATTCCGCAGAAATTCTATCTCTGAATTTGAATTCTTCTCCATGATTAACTACAGAAATCTTGGAACTTAGACAAACGGCTAGAAGGCAATAAATTGATTCCTTAACTGTCCCAGTTATTAAGCTGAATATTAACTCTGTAAATTCCAGTAATTAATGTTGTCAATGAACGGCTATATTCATAAGAATATATGCAATTAATTACTCAGAGCAATATAGGCAATAATATATTATATAAGCCTTGGTCAATCAGAAATTTAATTGCAGAGAAGAGAAATAAAGAACTGACAGAATTCGTCGGGCTCAAAACATATTTCGTGGACCTGAACTCCAAGTTCGTCGAGCTGAGAAATCATCTTCGTCGAGCTGAGCTCAGAGAAAGTTGATCTGGAGAATTAAGCTGTCAAAGCTGGGCTCCAAGTTCGTCGACCAGAGATAGAAGTTCGTCGAGCTGAGAACTTGAGAGAAGAGAGAAGATCGTCTTCTGTGCTCTATGTTCGTCGAGCTCAACTCAAAATAAGGACTCTGAGTTTGTCGATCTGCGATCGACGATCGTCTAGCTGAGTTCGAAGAACTTCGAACTGATTTTTTGAACTCTTAATGACTGTCATTCTTCTAAGTATGGAACTCTGATTTTTTTTTGAGGGCTGGATCAAGGATTGACTAACCTAGTCAGACTGACCTACACCTAACAAAAATGACCCTAGGATATACATGAAGTGTCAACAACCTAATAGTGAACCTGGCCCAAATCTAAACTAGGGATCCAACAATCTCCTCCTATTTGGGTGAGATCACAATGAACAACAGAAAAGAGAAAAAAAAACACAAAACATAAAAGGTATCTGGCAGAAATAAAAAGTCTAGCAGATGTATATACATCAAGTGCTTTGTGACAGATTAACCAAAATAAATAGTTCAGAGGAAAAAAATAAGCTAATCAGAAAACTATTTGGATTTCTTAGACTTGTCTTTCTCTGATGGCTGCTTGAAAATGATTTCCCTGTTGGGATTTGCTGCTTCTCTTTTAGACAGTCATATCAGCTGCTCCAATAATATTGTTAGAAGTTGCTTTTGGAACAACTGCCTCTGGATGTAAGTTCATATAAGCATCAACATTGAAAAAGTGTTTAGCTTTGTCATACCTTTTTAATTCTTCTCTTCTGTAAGAAGACATTGTAGTATATTGAGAAACATCTTTGCCTTCTTCTTTAGCTTTATTTATCTGAGAGAGTCCTGTAACACCCCCATCCGTCACATGGGATATAACAGAAGGTCCAGTCGGGGCCCCACGCCATATTGCACGGACAGCTAGTAGAGTTACATATTAATACCAAATTACCGCCAAAGGAAACATGCATCCTAACTCAGAGCATTCTAGCGGAAGCTTTTTAAAACAGTTATAAGAACCCAAATCAAAGCATAAATGTCCACTAAAATCCAAAGTAAGAATAACAGTACAAATATACAAAATAGTTGATCTTATGGCCTTACAAGAGTTTACTTAAATAGTAAATGTCTTTCATACATCGGCACACAGGCCGGACACACATGAGCATAAAGAGCAAACATTCGCTTTGGCCTTCAAGGATCGGCACAGCAACCAAGGCTTCAGCCCGCTACTTGCCACTAGGCTCCGCAGCACCTGCAATCAACATTCCACTGCAGTGGTGGAAAACAAAAGCAACGGTCAGCTAAAGCTGACCAATTTATAACGATCCCACCCCTAAATCAGGGCAGCAGTGCTCCTTCCCTGTATTTTATTAGTATAACAAAACAAGATAGTGAAAGTACAATTTAAGCACACTTCACCACAGCCGTAGGCATGCACGACCACACACCTCGTGCTCTCAGGGCACATTCTCGGTGAACTCGGTCCACCACCGCCCCCAGGACGGCAACATCGTGAGCATTATAGTCTTTCCGGCCGAAGCCTAAGATCCACCCTCTATGTCATCGGTAGGCCCCTTAAACCGCACAACATAGAGATGGTACAGTTTCACTCAACCCGTTGCTCACATCGCCATGTCAATTTAAGTCATCGGCGTTGGTCAAGCTTCCCCGAAGCCCGAGTATCGATCATACAATTTTACATAACCAAGTTATGTACAAGTTGGATCTCAGGACACCAAGATGGCAGAACCATGCATCTGCCCAGTTTTCCGGGTGCACCTTGGGGTTAGTCCCCAAGGCTCCCTGTTGCAATCTACCACGTAGAAAACTTGAAAACAACCATCGGCAAGGAGTCTTCTCCGGCTATTCATTAATAATGAAACATCACCGATCCAGACCAACTTGTCTGGGTAGGCTTCACACACCATGCCTATGTCCGTACTTCGATTCCGGACTCTACATGCAAAACTAGGAGGACTATTCATGTCCACTCGAATGAATACCTCACACTCATTGCACACTCGCGAGAGCGGGTTTCCTATACAGAAAGGAAGGGGACTTCACATGTCCAAGAAGAGAATCATTACCCTAAAGGTTCGCTTCGGCCCCATGGAAAACTAGCTGAATGAAAAGCACCGCAACGGCCTCGCCTCCACGGATCTGGACTCGGTTTGTGAAAGATATGGTACCTAAACACCTAGAGGGGGGGGTGAATAGGTGACCTAATCCTTTTCTAACTTTGTTGGCAGCCAAACAGTTTTATCACAGATTTCTAAGTAGTTTATTATAGCAAACAGCAATAATCAAACATACACAGCACATTCACAGCACAGCACACAGTGATTTATAGTGGTTCCCCAATCTTTGGGTACATCCACTTTCCCCCTTCGCCTATCTAGCAGTGTACTAGATTCGGCCAAGCTTCTCCACTATCTCAGAACCCAAATAGGTTCCTACACCTCAGGCCCAAAGCCTTACACCTCAGCTTTCTCCAAAGCCTACACTCAGCCACAAAGGCCTACACTCAGCCACCCAGGCCTACACTCAGCCAATCAAGGCCTACACTCAGAGTTCTTTAACTCCTACACTCAGGCTATCAAGCCCTACCCTCAGCCTTTATAAATTTAGGCTTACAATGCACTCAGATCCAAAGATCCTACAAGTTAAAATAGTATTACAACAAATAACTCAACAACTCAGAAAATAAGAGAGGAGTTGAGAGTTTCTTGCTGAGTTCTTGGAAGAACTCAGATAGATCCAAACTGACTTAGCTTCCTTCAAAGCTTCTTGAGTAGAACTGAATAAGTCTGAATCCTCTGCAGTTGTTCCTTGACCTCTGCTTCTTAAGATCCAGATGCTTCTGAATTCTTCTTCTCAGCATAGTTCCAAAGACTGAATTCTTGATTGGAGCTCTCTCTCTCCAACTTCTTAGATCTGCCGTTGGACAGCACGATCTTCTTGATTTGTATCACTTGGATAACTTGATCAGCAACCACATGAACAAATCTCTTAGATTAATCTGAACTCAATCAGAACTTAATCTTCTTCTGTTAACTCTTAACAACAACAACTACTACTTCTGTAAACAGTCTGTGCCTACTTATAGGCCTTCTTCATGGTAACCGGCTGGTCCGGTTCATAACTGACTTCTGACATCTCTGACAAGTGCTGTAGACCGGCTGGAACGGCAGCTGTCATGTCATCCAGTCAATTCTTGAAATTCTCTAACTGTCAGATAGTGTCGAGACTTTCTGTTCTTAAGTGTCGACACTTATAGACCAAGTATCGACACATGCTGTGTAAGTGTCGACACAAGTCTACAAGGTGTCGACACAACTCCTTGTATGTCTCGACACAGATTCTTATTCAGGTGTCGACACTTGGAATTGAGTGTCGACACAAGTACTAGATCTTTTGTAACTTGTTAAATTCTTCTAAGTGTCGACACATCTCCTTTGTGTCGACACATCTTCATGTGTTGAAACTGTCAAGTGTCGACACTGCTTCTTGGTGTCGACACAAGTCTTCAATATAGATTCTTCAGCTGAGTGTCGACACATTCCCTTAGTGTCGACACTTGTACTTAGAATATTTTTGTAGATATTTCTGTTCTTTGCTAAGTGTCGACACAGCTCCTTGTGTCGACACTTTCTTTGAGTCTTCAACTGAGTGTCGACACATTATGCTGGGTGTCGGCACTTTCTTCAAGTGGTGACTCTTCTGGTTGTGTGTCGACACATTGTGTTGAGTGTCGACATATTCTTCAAGTGTTGACTCTTTTGGTTGTGTGTCGACACATTGTGCTGAGTGTCGACACATACTTCAAGTGTTGACTCTTTTGGTTGTGTGTCGACACATTGTGCTGAGTGTCGACACATACTTCAAGTGTTGACTCTTTTGGTTGTGTGTCGACTCAGCTCCTCTAGGTGTCGACACTTCTGCTAAGTGTCGACACTGCTTCTCTGCATTCTTCTTCACTGAGTGTCGACACATCTTCTTGTGTCGACACTTTATGTCTGGTGTCGACTCTGCATCCCAGGTGTCGACACAATGACTCCAAGTGTCGACACTGCTTGTCTGGGTGTCGACACAAGCTTTCTCAAGTGTCGACACTTTCCCTCTAGGTGTCGACACATGGACTTAGAAAGTTTTAGCTTCAGTCCAGTGAATTCCTAACCTGCACAAGTAACTCAAACATACATCAAATACATTATGATGTATATCATTGAGTTGGGTGAGGCTTCTTCAAATCAGGTACATTTGACCAATGTACCCAACAATCTCCCCCTATTTGGAGAAGTCATAACCCTTAGTCAATGATATACACCACTCATAATTAAAAATTATAAAATGATGTAAAGCAGGTATATTACAACAGGGTAAACTTAAACATGTAATAATGCACACATGTATACACATTCATCATTGCAAAACAAACAAGAAATAGACACATTCTTCTGAACAATCATGAAATATATTTATCATATATTATTCTAACATTTTTCTAATACATTTTCAATGATTTACAAAAATGTTTATATGTAAATAGATTACAACATTCTTCAAGTCTATTCTTAGTCTAGTTCTGGTCAGGTTCTTTAATAACAATTCCTTTGCCAGGTTGGACTTTAGCTTTGACAGCAGCAGTAGCAGGCTCAGTATCAGCAGGCTTCTTGCCTTTGAGATCTTTCTTCTTGAGTTCTTCAGCCTTGATTTTCTGCCTCTCAAAATAATGATAGGGCTTAGGAAAGTACTTGCTAGGCTCCACTGCAGTAGGAGGTAGCTTTCCTAACTTAGCCTTTCTTCTGTACTGGACAATGGCTTCCTGCCTGATCTCATGCTTCCTCCATTCTGCTTCTGAGAACCACTTGTTCCTGTCATTCATGTTGTCTTTGGCAGCTTTCCAGGCAGTTAGAATTATATTCCTAGAGGTAGGGCTCCACTGTTCAAAATCTGGCTTTTGTTCTGCTAGTTCCCTAAACCTCTTCTTTGACAGTCTTGTCTCTTCTTCTTTTTCTAATGCCTCTTGCATAGCTGCAGTAATAGGTTGAACAACCTTTTCCAGAACAACATTTGACTTTCCTGCAGTTGGGCTATACATTGTGCTGACATTTGCATGAATCATTTCAAAATCTGGAGGTGGATAAATCACTTGAGCTACCTCTGGTTGCTCACCTCCAAGATATGCACTTTGAATCCCTGATTCAGCAACATTATCATCATCACAGAGTGGAGGATAGCCTAGGGTAGCTCTGATGGAGTTAGATATCCATTTGGCATGATCAGAGCTAGCCTTGACTAATACTCTCTCCCCCTTTATGACTTCGTGGGCCACATGGTCTCTTACATCATCCTTTTGGAATCTAATCTGACTATCCAAATACCTGATGCCATCCTTAAAGTAGGGTTTAAGCTTTGTAAGCTGTTCTGAGATGGCTTTTTGGGAATCCTGTATTGCAGTCTTTACAGCTTGGATTTCTTCTTGGAAAACTTTGTCAAATCCAGCCTTAACATCAGCAGATGTAGAAGATTCAGCAGTCTTATTCTTCAATTCAGTGACTATAGCATTGTGGGAGGCAGTCAAATTATCATTCATTCTTAATTGATTCTCCAGCACATAGCCTTGTTTTAATGCTATATCATCTACCTGAGTCTTGATCTTCTCCTGGTGAGTAGCCAAATAGACTACTACATTCCCACCCTTGTGGAAGCAGTCAGTCATTTCTTTCTTGTTGAGATTCATCTCAAACCTTATAGATTTTATATCTTGAGCAAGATCAAACTGTAATGATCTGTGCCCTGCATCAACATAAGCCTCTATGGTTTTCCTTTGTTCATCCATTTTGATCTGTAGTGCAATCAGTAAAGCACTATAGTCAGCAGTTGGAGCTTGCTGAACTATAGGCTGTGGGGCAATGGATTGTAGGGCTTTCTTGTAGCTCTGACCTCTTCTCTTGAATACAAAGAGTTTCTTCTTTTTAGCCCTAGCATTCTCCTCATCTTCAGAGGCAGAGGTGCTTGCAATATCAACTCTATTCTTAGGGCTCTCTGGTTTTTCTGCTGGCACATCAAGTGCCTTCTTAGTCTCTGGCCTTAAAGGCTCATCCTGAACTGATATTTGCTCCCCCTCAGCATCAGCACTCTTATCTTCAGCAGCAACCTTGTCCATGTCAAAATCCTCTTGATCTAAATTCAGAAAGAGGTCTTCCATTGTGTATTCAGGAGGTGACTGTGCAGGAGAAGTACTTGGTTCTTCAACTACTTGAGTAGTATCTGGAACATTTTGCACAACAGCAGATGTGTCTTCAAGAACAACATCTGGAGCTTGGCTAGGTAGCTGAGTTTGCTGAGGAACATCAGACAAATCAGCATCTTCTATAAGATATTCTAAAGTTTTTAAGTCAGTGAGTACCTCTTGAATAATGATGGTGGCTTGCTCACTGTCCAGAGTAGATGGTTCTTCTACTACTGGAAGCTCCCCCTGGCTGTGATCCTTATGGATGGGGCTAGCTTGAGGTAGCTCCCCCTGAATCTCAACTGTCTCTTGAGGAGCAGGAGACTTGACTACTGTCTCTTCCTCCTGATCATCAGGTGTGAACACCACCTGTTCTTCACTATCAGAACTGCTGGAGGACTCTTGTGTCACAGCAGCAGTCTTTCTCTTCTTCCTGGGAGGAGTAACTTTCTCAGAAACTGGCTTCTCAAGGGTAGGCATGTCCTTTGACAACACCCTTTCCCACCTAGAAAATATCCTAGAATCCATCTTTCTCATATGATTGATCTTGCTTCCAGCAGCTGTGCTCATTACCTCTGGTATTGTACCAGCCAGGTAGAGACTTATAATTCTGCCCAAATTGGGCTTCTTCAGACTTTCCTTGATCTTCTCATAGATTACCATTGACCAATCTATTCTTAAGGTGAAGATAATTCTTGTCATGACATTGAACATTGAGGCTGACACCCTGTCATGCCCTCCAGGCTTACTGAGAATGACCTTGCCCACTATCTCTGACAGAAATTTTCCTTGACTGTTCATGCCTTTTCTGTTAAAGACAGAACCTATCTTCATCTTAGAATCAAGACCACACCAGACCAAAGCTTCTCTGGTCTTAGATGTAGAAACTTCTTCTTCTTGAGTCTTAGGTAGCTGGAGTACCTTTCTCAGACTTTTGGGTGATACCTTGACCTTGGTTCAATGCACTCTGGATTTGATTCTGTATCCAGAGTCATCCACAGTTGCTCCAGTAAGGAATTCAAGCACTTCCTTCTTCCATATCTTGGTTGGTTCTGAAACCAAGTATTCTAGTCCTGAATCGCTGACTAGGGTAACCATTGACTTGATATCTTGATCGCCATCATCGAATGCGCCACGCACAAGTTCGTAGCCTTCGTTGACGTTTTCCTCGAGCTTGGGAGCCATTAGGGTTTGGAGAATTAGGCTTGAGAAAAGAGAAATGTCGACACAAGAGTTTTGGTCTCGAAACTGTGAAAGCGTGTCGACAATCAAAGACAGAACCCTATTTATACCTGTCTAATTTTGAAGATGAACAGGCGGGACAGCTAGCTAAACATGTGTCGACACTGGCACTAAGTGTCGACACTGACTTATAATGTCTCGACACACATGTGTCGACACAAGTTAGGCAACAGATATTATGTGTCGACACATGGTTATGTGTCGACACCACTCTACTCGACTAATTGTCGAGACTTTACTTTAGAAAATTTTGAGTAAAACTTAAGTGTCGACACCACATTGGATGTGTCGACACCTACTCGACATGTGTCGACACTAACATTCTGAAGTGTCGACACCAACATCCTAGATGTGTCGACACCTTTTTCCTGAAGTGTCGACACTTTTATTCTGTGTCGACATAGACTTGTCTATGTGTCGACACCTTTTTACTTAGCCAATTTTCTATTCTGTAAACTTAGTCTAAGTTTATCATTCCTAGTTCAATTTTGAATCTATTGAACTTAGCTTCTTCTAAGGGCTTAGTAAACATGTCAGCTATCTGATTATCAGTTTTAACATATTCAAGTGCAATATCATTTCTTTCTACATGCTCCCTAAGAAAATGATATTTAATCTCAATATGTTTTGTTCTACTATTAGATACAGGGTTGTTAGCTATTGAAATAGCACTTGTAGAATCACAGTAAAGTGGAGTTCTACTTACCTGAAATCCATAGTCCTCTAGCTGATGTTGAATCCACAGAAGTTGAGCACAGCAACTTCCTGCAGCTACATATTCTGACTCAGCTGTGGAGATAGCCACACTAGTCTGCTTTTTGCTGCTCCATGAAATTATTCTTCCACCTAGGAATTGACAGGTTCCAGTTGTGCTCTTTCTATCCTCTTTGCATCCTGCAAAGTCTGCATCTGTATAACCTGTTAGATCAAAATCTCCATTCCTAGGGTACCAGAGGCCTAGATAGGGAGTGCCCTTTAGATATCTCAATATTCTTTTGACAGCAGTCAAGTGAGACTCTTTAGGGCAGGCTTGATACCTGGCACAAACACATGTAGCATACATAATGTCAGGCCTACTTGCAGTCAAGTATAGTAGGGAGCCAACTATCCCTCTATACAAGGTTTCATCTACAGGTTTTCCTGCATCATCCTTGCTAAGAGACATACTTGACCCCATAGGAGTCTTCATGGTACTGGATGAATCCATACCATATTTCTTTATGAGTTCTAGGGTGAACTTGGACTGACATATGGATAAGCCACTTTCAGTCTGTTTAACTTGGAGACCCAAGAAAAATTTTAGCTCTCCCATACTACTCATCTCAAATTGACTTTGCATAAGCTTTGCAAACTTTTTGCAAAGGCTCCTTTCAGTAGACTCAAATATAATGTCATCTACATATATTTGGACAAGTATGACTTTGCCTCTAGATTCCCTAAGGAATAGAGTCTTATCTATTTTCCCCCTTGTGAACTTGTTCTCAATGAGGAAACTAGATAGGGTTTCATACCAAGCTCTAGGAGCTTGTTTTAACCCATACAATGCTTTCCTAAGTCTATAGACATAATGAGGTTGAGTTAGATCAACAATACCTGAAGGCTGCTCCACATAGACTTCTTCCTTAAGATTACCATTTAAGAATGCTGACTTGACATCCATCTGGTAAACCTTGAATCCTTGATAGGTTGCATAGGCCAAGAACATCCTTATGGCTTCAAGTCTGGCTACTGGAGCAAAGGTTTGATCAAAATCAATACCTTCTTCTTACCTATATCCTTTAGCAACCAGTCTTGCTTTATTCTTAATGATGACCCCTTGTTCATCTAAATTATTTCTGTAGATCCACTTAGTTCCTATAACATTGTGGTCTTTAGGTTTAGGAACCAGTTCACAAACCTTGCACCTTTTGAACTGATTAAGTTCTTCTTGCATAGCTTTAGTCCACTGTGGATCTTGTATAGCTTCTTCAAATTTCTTAGGTTCTATTTGAGACAGAAAACTAGAATATACTGCAGCATTCTGATTTCTGCTCCTTGTCTGAACTCCTTGTCTTGGATCTCCAATAATCAGCTCTACTGGATGATCTCTAAGATGCCTGTGGGCTGGAGGCATCCTAGCTTCAGGTTGAACTTCTTCAGCATCTGCATCATGCTGTACTTCTTGTATTTCTTCAGCTATTGGCACATGTAGTGTAACACCCCAGTTTTTGCAAGAGGTTCAGTCTACTGTTCTGGAAAAAATTTTTGGGTTCTGGCAGGAGGCACACGGCCTGCGACACGGGCGTGTCGCAGGGCGTGTCGAGGCCGTGTCGACACTCGGCCCAAGTGTCGACACTTTGTGCTCGACAAAGTGTCGAGAGTGAGGCACACGGCCTGCGACACGGGCGTGTCGCAGGGCGTGTCGAGGTCGTGTCGACACTCGGCCCAAGTGTCGACACTTTGTGCTCGACAAAGTGTCGAGAGTGAGGCACACGGCCTGCGACACGGGCGTGTCGCAGGGCGTGTCGAGGCCGTGTCGACACTCGGCCCAAGTGTCGACACTTTGTGGTCGACAGAGTGTCGAGAGTGGGGCACACGGCCTGCGACACGGGCGTGTCGCAGGGCGTGTCGAGGCCGTGTCGACACTCGGCCCAAGTGTCGACACTTTTGCTCGATAGTGTGTCGAGACTGGGGCACACGGCTTGGGACACGGGCGTGTCCCAGGCCGTGTCACCTCTCGGGTTGGTGTTGTGGTCGTGTCGTTGGAGACACACGGCAGGCCACACTGCCGTGTCACTTGGGACACGGGTGTGTCGGATTGAACACGGGCGTGTCGAATGCCCGTGTCTGATTCCGGGCGCGTCGATTTGAGACGGCGAATGAGGCACACGGCCCTGGACACGGGCGTGTGCCAGGCCATGTTCGGCCCAGGTCTTTTTTTTTTCCAGGCGAATCACAGCCAGTCTTCTTCTGGTTTTGGGATCTAACGGTTCAGGCCATCTCCTGAACAGTTAAGTCCGAACTTAGGGTTATAGATCCTCATTCTTTTTCAAGTCCTCTCTTTCTTAGTTCTTGAGAGAAACTAGAGCAAGGAGGAAGAAGAAGAACTTTTGGGCTGTAGGAAGGGTTTCGGAGCTCCGAATCGCGAGCCGAGTCTGGATCCGTGAAGCTTGGAGCACTGCGAAGTGTTCCATCCGGCTATTTTGCCATGGCAAGGAAGAGGAGTCGGAAGGTAACGACATCTCTCCTCTCGGTCTTTAGGATGCACGTTTTAGCATCATCTAGTTTTCTTTTCTCTAATTTTTGGGCACCAAACTCTCAAATGAGAGGGGTTTTGGCTTGCCAAGTTTCAAGAGAAACTTCCGGGTCGATTGAGTCCGTCCCCGGCATATCTTTGCATTAGAGATCCGCTTCGCTAGTGGATTAGGCATGGTGGGTGAAGCCGTAGTCGCGACCGTTAGTCCGACTCGGTGATGTTGCATACGAACTAGGGATTCGTAGAGATTTCCGATGCGGCAAGTTGCCGTTTGTGTTGTGGAGGTGATTGTCCCGTTTGCTTGAAAAGGGTACATGTAGTCGAACCCGGACAAGGTTAGCTCCTCGTGGTGGTAGATGGTTTCCTTGACAAGGTTAGCTCCAAATGAGAATGGAGATGGTTTCCTTGGTGGACAAGGTTAGCTCCGCACGAGTTGGAGATGTTTTCCTTGGAGCGCGGGAACGCTGCGGTACAAAGAGGGATTGCGATGTGTTTAGTCTTGGTTGTGTTGTGCCAAGGCGTGGCTATGTCTCCGTGGTCGGCTGGCTATCCCGTGACATGTGCGTCATGTGTGGAGAGTGCCCCGGCGAGACTAGTCCCCTTCTGTGAGACTGACGAGAATGCCAAGCTTGGGGCAAGCCCGGGCAAAGAGGCCATGAGCGGGTGGGGTCCAGTAAGGCTTCTTAGAATCGGTCAGTCTGTGGTTGTTGGAATCCTGACATGAGACGTCAGAGCTTGCAGGCAAGCCCGGGGCTAAGCCCACGAGCGGGTGGGGCCTTGGCAAGATTTCCATGTGGCGGCCTGTGCGCCGTGTGAGGGAGTTGTGTCTCCCTCAATGTTTGCGGCTTTATGCCAATTGGGGAAATGTGAGTACCCAAATGTTGTGATGTTGTGCTAGATGCATACGGTTTAGGGTACCTTGGGTGAAGCCCGGGTGTTGCATTCATGTTGCATAGTAAGCCCTTTCTTTATATGCTCAACCAGTAGAGAACATGTTTGTTGATTGAGACATCCAAGCCTGTTTTAATGTTTTTCTATTTATAGAAATTTATATTGCATATGAAGTGCTGACTTGCAGGTTGGAGGGTTCCCCGGGGTCCGTTAGGGGCGGCCGGGAGGAGATGTGTTGTTACACAGTTTGAGGTCAGCCTTTGCTGACCCACGTTACTAATAATTTTTACAGGGCAAGGATCGCACGCAGGAGCTAGCACGCCGGCCAAAAAGGCCTAAGCCCATGAAGTGTTTTTCTCTTTTGTAGCACTACTTTTGATGATGTATGTTTGAGACTATTTTTGTCCGGCTTGCATGCCGAGGTAGACTAGGAGTGCTGAGCACATTCATGTTTGATTGTACTGTATACCCTTTTGGACATTTGATGTAAGGCCTTAAGGCCATTTGTTTACTCTTTTGGATTAGTGGATAACTTCTAGTTGTGCTTGGTTTTCCGCTGTGTTGTGCAAGTGTTTTGAGTTTGGGTAGCTATATCAACTTTTAATACTAAAGCTGTGGTGTTCGTATGTTGTGGGGCCCCGGCCGGACCCATATTATACGTCCATTACAGGGGAGGTGTTACAATTTGGTATCAGAGCCAGGTTAGATTCAAGGTCAGTGCGTAGAGAAGTTATCCACATAAGAGTAACGCGGGACCATGAGTGTCCTTATGTTTTAGTCTTGAGATTGGAGACTAATCCCTTATTTCTTGTCTTCCTGAAGAGTGCAAGCAACGAGGCGGGCACTTCAAGAGCAAGGGATGATCTCTCGGCGAGCAGTGCTACTGCTCCAGGTCTTTTGGGCACGGGTGTAGACCCGGCCGACTTCTGCCGCATGCTTGCAGAAGCGATGGTGGCAGCTCAAGCTGCAGCAGCGGCTCAGGTGGCAGCCCCTGCCACACCAGATACGGCAACGGTCGTGCCAGGAGTAGAAGCCAGGCGAGTGGAGCCTTTGGCGGAGAGAGTAGTTGTTGGACATGGAGATCGACACATGAAGTACTTCCTAAGTTTCCATCCCTCGTCCTTCAAGGGTACTGGAACGCCAACGGATGCGGAGGACTGGTGGGTTCGTATTCAAGAACTGTTAAGGGCGGCAGAGACGCCAGAGGAAAAGAAAGCTGAGTATGCGGCTTTCATGTTGGAAGGGGATGCCTAGTTATGGTGGGTGGCCTATAGCGGCCGCCAGTTTCCGGGACGCACCCCGTCAGTGGAAGAGTTTGGGGACGCTTTTCTTAAGAGGTATATCCCAGTTTCAACTCGGTTGGCCCTGCAGAGGCAGTTTTTGCATCTAATGCAGCGAGACAAGACAGTGGATGAGTACGTGCAAGAGTTCACCCGATTGGGTCGTTATGCGGGAACGACAATGGCGGATGATGTAGAGAGGGATAACCTCTTCTACCAAGGGTTGAGGGAAAATTTGAGATAACCCCTCATCTCCATGAAGAGGGCGGGATTTAATGAGCTAGTTGAAGCCGCCAGGAGTTTGGAGAATGATTTGGAGCGAACCCAACGCCGTAAGGGTTTTACTCCCAAGCAAGGGGAAGGGAAGCCTTCCCAATCTCATGGAAAGTCTGATGGGAGTAGGTGGAGGAAGAAGCCTTCCACTTCCAGATCTGGTGAGAGGAGCAACTGGACGCCTGGGGGTTCCCACTCTAGGGGACCGCCGACGTGCTACAACTGCGGGAAGGTTGGGCACATAGCCCGTGCTTGTCAGCAAGGGGGAGCGGGGCAAGAGTCAAAGCAGGAGCAGTCTGTGCGCTCGGGCCCCAGTGCTGCAGAGAAAGGAAAGATGGCGGAGTCGAGCGCTTCTCGGTTCCAACCGGTGCAACCAAGGGCCTACAACCTTGGACAGCAAGAAGCGATCCGCCAGACGGATGTGGTGACAGGTATGAAGAGAATTTTGTGCTTCATCCTTTTAGACTTTTGTGTAATGTCTATGTTGTAGGCTTCGTGTTAGTTTCCGGATACCCCGCTAGGGTATTGTTTGATACAGGAGCATCGCACTCCTTTCTTGCAGAGAGCTTCATCCGGAGAATAGGAGTTGAGTCTTTCTCGTCGGAGCAGAGCTGAAAGTGCGCATGCCCAATGGGTCATCTATGACCACCGGGGCTAAAGGGCGCATTTGTTGGGAGCTAGACGGAGTTGTCTTCGCTCTGGAAGCGGCAGTGTTACCATTAGTAGAGTTCGATGTCATTTTGGGTATGGACTGGCTTGCAGAGCAGCGCGCCAGTATTGATTGCCTTTCTAAAGTGGTGACCTTAAGGAGTAAAGGGCAAACAGAAGTCAAGTTTGAGGGCCTTGGTGGAGTGGCCTGTTCCCTGATATCGGCCATGCAGTTGGTGCGGGCGGTTAACCAGGGTGGTGTAGCGCTTGTAGCGTTATTGGAGGTTCGTCTCTCCCAACTGTCGATTGAGGAAGTGCCTGTGGTGGCAGAGTTCAAGGATGTGTTTCCGGATGAACTTCCTGGAGCGCCTCCTCGGCGGGAGATCGACTTTTCGATCGAGCTAGTGCCGGAGGCTAGACCGGTGTCGCGTCCTCCCTTTAGGATGGCACCAAAGGAGTTGGCGGAACTTAAGGTTCAGTTACAGGAACTGTTGGAGCAAGGGTATATTAGACCCAGTTCTTCACCGTGGAGCGCACCGGTGTTGTTTGTTAAGAAGAAAGACGGTAGCATGCGCCTGTGCATAGACTACCGAGAGCTTAATAAGTTGACCGTCAAGAATAAGTATTCGATCCCTCGGATAGACGACCTGTTTGACCAATTGGTGGGGTCAGTGGTATATTCGAAGTTGGACTTGAAGTCAGGATACTATCAGCTACGAATTCGGGATGAGGACATACCCAAAACTGCCTTTGGTACAAGGTATGGGCACTTTGAGTTTACGGTGATGCCGTTCGGGCTGACGAACGCACCATCGGTGTTCATGGATCTGATGAATCGGGTATTCCGGGAATACTTGGATTCTTTTGTGGTTGTTTTCATTGATGACATTTTGGTGTTTTCCAAATCGCAAGTGGAGCATGAGACCCACTTGAGAATGGTTTTGCAAGTGTTAAGGGAGAATGAGTTGTATGCAAAATTCTCCAAATGCGAGTTTGGTTGGAGAAGGTAGCATTTTTGGGCCACGTGATTAGTGGTGATGGGGTGGCAGTGGATCCAGCGAAAGTGGAGGCCATCAGAGATTGGCCGGTGTTAAGGACCGTGGCGGAAGTCCGAAGTTTTCTTGGACTAGCCGGGTATTATAGGAGATTCGTGGAGAATTTCTCGAAGATAGCTCTACCCCTCACCTCTCTCACTCGCAAAGACCATAAATTTGTGTGGACCCAAGAGTGCGGTCGAGCATTCGAGGCACTAAAGGAGCGGCTTATGATGGCTCCGATCCTGAGTTTACCGCAAGGGACCGATGGATTTCAAATTTTCAGTGACGCATCAGGATGCGGTTTGGGTTGCGTGTTAGTGCAACATGGGAAGGTGATAGCTTTTGGGTCTAGACAGCTGAAACCTCATGAGAGGAATTACCCCGTCCATGACTTGGAGTTGGCGGCGGTAATCTTCGCGCTGAAAATTTGGCGGCATTATGTTTATGGCGCAAGAGTGGAGATCTTCACGGACCATAAAAGCCTGAAGTATCTCTTGGATCAAAAGGACTTGAACATGCGGCAACGCAGATGGGTTGAGTTTCTTGGAGACTACGAAGTGGCGATTCAGTACACGCCGGGTAAAGCCAATGTGGTGGCAGATGCGTTGAGTAGAAAGTACTCGGGGCTAGGAAATTGGATCGAAGCTCATGATGAGCGGTTGGTACGGGAATGGGAGTCCCTTGGATTGGAATGTGTTGCGAGAGGCGAGTCTAGCATGGCTCGGTTGAACTGGATTGAAGTGCAAAGCGACTTGTCCGATCGTATTCGGGAAGCGACTCGATTAGATGTGGAGTTTCAACCTTTTGTGTTGGAGGCTCAAACGGGCGAGAGCAGCACCTGGGAGATGATCGGGGAATCTTGAGAAAGGGCGGAAGGGTTTGTGTACCGCAGTTTGGCAATCTCCGTGAGGAGTTGATGTTTGAGGCTCACTTCTCAAAGTACTCCATTCACCCGGGCAGTACAAAGATGTACTTGGATATGAAGAAATCCTTTTGGTGGCCGGGGTTGAAGCGAGATGTGGCTTTGTATGTGAGTCGTTGCCAAACATGTGCCTTGGTGAAGGCCGAATGTCAGAAACCGGGCGGGTTCCTGAAGCCCCTTCCAATTCCTGAATGGAAATTTGAGGACATCTCCATGGACTTTGTGCATGGTTTGCCTAGATCGCAGCATGGGAATGATGCTATTTGGGTGATCGTGGATCGCCTAACCAAGGTGGCTCACTTCATCCCGAACCGGAAAGAGGACAGCGTGGAGAAGCTGGTGGAGTTGTATGTTCGCAACATTGTGCGACTGCACGGAATTCCTAAGAGCATAGTCAGTGATCGCGATGGACGGTTTACGTCCAAGGACTGGAGACTGGTTCAGAAGAGCTTGGGCACGAAGCTAAAGTTTAGTACGGCGTTCCATCCTCAAACTGATGGGCAAACGGAGAGAACGAACCGTACTATGGAGGATATGTTGAGGATGTGCGTTCTTGATTTTGGCAAGAGGTGGGAGGATCACCTCTTCATGGTAGAATTTGCGTACAACAATAGTTTTCAAGCTAGTATAAAGATGGCGCCATACGAAGCTTTGTATGGGAGGCGGTGTCGAACGCCAATGTCTTGGGCAGAGGCGGGAGACACCAAACTTCTGGGAAAGGATGCGGTAGTTGACGCTTGTGAGATGGTACGGACCATCCAAGAGCGTATGAAGGTGGCACAAGACAGGCAAGCGAAATATTTTAATGCTCGTCACCGGAAGTTAGAATTTGTAGTTGGTGATTGGGTTTATCTGAAGGTCAAGCCGTTCAAAGGCGTCTCGCGGATTCGCCGACTCAAGAAGTTGAGTCCAAGGTTTTTGGGGCCTTTTGAAATTGTTGAGCGGATAGGAGAAGCAGCCTATCGGTTGGCATTGTCCGCAGATTTGAGTGGATTACATGACGTCTTCCACGTCTCCGTGTTGAGGAATGCCTTGGTGGAGGCTAGCGTGGTGATTGAGCCGGCATCGGTGCCGATTGAGGAAGACTTGAGGACGCGAGTCCTTCCAATCGCTATAGAAGATTCGGAGATTCGGCAGTTGCGGAATAAAGAAGTTAAACTTGGGAAAGTTCGTTGGGACAACTGCGGTCGTGAGGAGTTCTCGTGGGAGCGAGAACAGGCCATGCTAGAAGACTATCCAGAACTATTGTTGTCAGGTACAATTTAAGTTTTGTACCCTTTTGTTTTGTAATTTCGGGACGAAATTCAGTTAAGTGAGGGAGAGTTGTAACACCCCAGTTTTTGCAAGAGGTTCAGTCTGCTGTTCTGGAAAAAAATTTTGGGTTCTGGCAGGAGGCACACGGCCTGCGACACGGGCGTGTCGCAGGGCATGTCGAGGCCGTGTCGACACTCGGCCCAAGTGTCGACACTTTGTGCTCGACAAAGTGTCGAGAGTGAGGCACACGGCCTGCGACACGGGCGTGTCGCAGGGCGTGTCGAGGCCGTGTCGACACTCAGCCCAAGTGTCGACACTTTGTGCTCGACAAAGTGTCGAGAGTGAGGCACACGGCCTGCGACACGGGCGTGTCGCAGGGCGTGTCGAGGCCGTGTCGACACTCGGCCCAAGTGTCGACACTTTGTGGTCGACAGAGTGTCGAGAGTGGGGCACACGGCCTGCGACATGGGCGTGTCGCAGGGCGTGTCGAGGCCGTGTCGACACTCGGCCCAAGTGTCGACACTTTTGCTCGACAGTGTGTCGAGACTGGGGCACACGGCTTGGGACACGGGCGTGTCCCAGGCCGTGTCACCTCTCGGGTTGGTGTTGGGGCCGTGTCGTTGGAGACACACGGCAGGCCACACGGCCGTGTCACTTGGGACACGGGCGTGTCGGATTGAACACGGGCGTGTCGAATGCCCGTGTCTGATTCCGGGCGCGTCGATTTGAGACGGCGAATGAGGCACACGGCCCTGGACACGGGCGTGTGCCAGGCCGTGTTCGGCCCAGGTCTTTTTTTTTCCAGGCGAATCGCAGCCAGTCTTCTTCTGGTTTTGGGATCTAACGGTTCAGGCCATCTCCTGGACAGTTAAGTCCGAACTTAGGGTTACAGATCCTCATTCTTTTTCAAGTCCTCTCTTTCTTAGTTCTTGAGAGAAACTAGAGCAAGGAGGAAGAAGAAGAACTTTTGGGCTGTAGGAAGGGTTTCGGAGCTCCGAATCGCGAGCCGAGTCCGGATCCGTGAAGCTTGGAGCACTGCGAAGTGTTCCATTCGGCTATTTTGCCATGGCAAGGAAGAGGAGTCGGAAGGTAACGACATCTCTCCTCTCGGTCTTTAGGATGCACGTTTTAGCATCATCTAGTTTTCTTTTCTCTAATTTTTGGGCACCAAACTCTCAAATGAGAGGGGTTTTGGCTTGCCAAGTTTCAAGAGGAACTTCCGGGTCGATTGAGTCTGTCCCCGGCATATCTTTGCATTAGAGATCCGCTTCGCTAGTGGATTAGGCATGGTGGGTGAAGCCGTAGTCGCGACCGTTAGTCCGACTCGGTGATGTTGCATACGAACTAGGGATTCATAGAGATTTCCGATGCGGCAAGTTGTCGTTTGTGTTGTGGAGGTGATTGTCCCGTTTGCTTGAAAAGGGTACATGTAGTCGAACCCGGACAAGGTTAGCTCCTCGTGGTGGTAGATGGTTTCCTTGACAAGGTTAGCTCCAAATGAGAATGGAGATGGTTTCCTTGGTGGACAAGGTTAGCTCCGCACGAGTTGGAGATGTTTTCCTTGGAGCGCGGGAACGCTGCGGTACAAAGAGGGATTGCGATGTGTTTAGTCTTGGTTGTGTTGTGCCAAGGCGTGGCTATGTCTCCGTGGTCGGCTGGCTATCCCGTGACACGTGCGTCATGTGTGGAGAGTGTCCCGGCGAGACTAGTCCCCTTCTGTGAGACTGACGAGAATGCCAAGCTTGGGGCAAGCCCGGGCAAAGAGGCCATGAGCGGGTGGGGTCCAGCAAGGCTTCTTAGAATCGGTCAGTCTGTGGTTGTTGGAATCCTGACATGAGACGTCAGAGCTTGCAGGCAAGCCCGGGGCTAAGCCCACGAGCGGGTGGGGCCTTGACAAGATTTCCATGTGGCGGCCTGTGCGCCGTGTGAGGGAGTTGTGTCTCCCTCAATGTTTGCGGCTTTATGCCAATTGGGGAAATGTGAGTACCCAAATGTTGTGATGTTGTGCTAGATGCATACGGTTTAGGGTACCTTGGGTGAAGCCCGGGTGTTGCATTCATGTTGCATAGTAGGCCCTTTCTTTATATGCTCAACCAGTAGAGAACATGTTTGTTGATTGAGACATCCAAGCCTGTTTTAATGTTTTTCTATTTATAGAAATTTATATTGCATATGAAGTGCTGACTTGCAGGTTGGAGGGTTCCCCGGGGTCCGTTAGGGGCGGCCGGGAGGAGATGTGTTGTTACACAGTTTGAGGTCAGCCTTTGCTGACCCACGTTACTAATAATTTTTACAGGGCAAGGATCGCACGCAGGAGCTAGCACGCCGGCCAAAAAGGCCTAAGCCCATGAAGTGTTTTTCTCTTTTGTAGCACTACTTTTGATGATGTATGTTTGAGACTATTTTTGTCCGGCTTGCATGCCGAGGTAGACTAGGAGTGCTGAGCACATTCATGTTTGATTGTACTGTATACCCTTTTGGACATTTGATGTAAGGCCTTAAGGCCATTTGTTTACTCTTTTGGATTAGTGGATAACTTCTAGTTGTGCTTGGTTTTCCGCTGTGTTGTGCAAGTGTTTTGAGTTTGGGTAGCTATATCAACTTTTAATACTAAAGCTGTGGTGTTCGTATGTTGTGGGGCCCCGGCCGGACCCATATTATACGTCTATTATAGGGGAGGTGTTACATGTAGTTCTCCCCCTGGATAACTGCTATTGCCTTCTACTTGCTGTCTTGCAGCAGGCATCTCTTCTATAGTAAGCTTGTCCAATTTCTTTGTCAAACCTGTGGGGCTGCATACATTACTAGACAACTCATTGTTAATAAGTTTTGTCTCATCAAAAACTACATGCACAGTCTCCTCTACAACTTGTGTAGTCAAGTTATATACTCTATAAGCCTTACTATTGTTGCTGTACCCAACAAAAATTCCCTCTTGGGACTTGGCAGCAAACTTAGTTATGTAAGACTTCCCATTGTTAAGTATGAAGCATTTGCAACCAAAGATCCTGAAATAGGATAGATTTGGTTTCCTGTCTTTCACAACTTCATAGGGGGTCTTGTTTAGCCTTTTAGTGATGGTAGCCCTATTTATAACATGGCATGCAGTGTTAACTGCTTCAGCCCAGAAATACTCAGGCAGTGATGTATCACTAAGTAGGGTTCTACCAGCCTCTATCAAGGTTCTATTCTTCCTCTCAGCAATGCCATTTTGCTGAGGTGTTCTAGGTGAAGAGAATTCTTGAAATATCCCAAAGTCTTCACATAGTTTTGTCATGCTTTCAGATTGAAACTCAGTACCATGGTCACTTCTAATTTTGACCACAGTACTATTTAGTTCATTCTGAATTTGCTTGACAAAGCTGTAGAAGACACTAGGTGTTTCAGATTTCTGCCTTAAGAAGAACACCCAGGAAAACCTTGAGTAGTCATCAACAACTACAAAGGTATAGACCTTCCTACCCAAGCTGTGAACTGGCATTGGACCAAAGAGATTCATATGCAAGAGGTATAAGCACCTCACAGCATCTTTGTTCTCAATGCTTTTAAAGGTGGATTTGGTCTGCTTGCCCTTTTGACAAGCTGAGCAAATGCCATCTTTAACACACTTAACTTGAGGACCATTCCTCACTAACTCTTTGCTAAAGAGTTTGCTAATAGTCTTGTAGTTAAGATGAGCTAGCCTCTTGTGCCACTTGACACAATGAGAGACTGTCTCATCAGCTACAAGACAAATAGGAGAACCATTGTTCTCAATCATAATGTCTAGACAGTAGACATTCCTCTTTTTATATCCTATCAAAATGATCTCTTGATCACTTGACCTCTTGATATGACAACCATTTTTAACAAATGAGATGTCATACCCTACATCACTTAACTGACTTATACTTATAAGGTTGTGTTTCAACCCTTTAACATAAGCCACTTGAGTAATGGTAACAAGGTTTGAAGAAATGTTACCAAACCCTTTGATGATTCCTTTTTCAGAACCACCAAAGGTCACTTTAGGACCATTTTTGATTGGAATATAGTCCTTCAGTAGTCCCCTTGTTCCAGTCATATGTCTGGAACATCCACTATCCAAGTACCATGTTGGGGTATGGCCACTTGGATTCACCTGCAAAACAAATTAATGAACCTTAGAACCCAAAGTAAACTTGGGTCCTTGGTGTTTGTTAGTTTGCAACATGACACAGCTACCTACTGGCTTTCCACCAGGTAGCTTGCTACTCCCTTTGGCACTTGCATTGTGCCAACAATCCAAGGCAAAGTGGCCAACCTTGCCACAACACCAACATTCAAACTTATTGTACCTTTGCTTAGGTACAGACTTTGCTGTCTTAACTGCAGCTGACTTATTGAATGTTGGGGCCTTGCCCTTGGGCTTGGACTGATCCTGAACAGTCCTGGCAGGTTTAACAAAACCCAGTCCAGCCTTACCTTTGTGATGAGTAAAATCATCAATCAAAGGTAGAACTGATTTAGGCTTTGAAAACTTTGCAACCAGTTCTCTCTCTTTCTGAAGATTTGTCTCCAGTTTCTTAATTTGATCATTCTTAAATGTGATAGTACCCATCTGAATCACTGTAATGTGTTTCAGCCTAGCTACCTCATTCAGTTTTTGATCAAATTGCTTCTCAAATTCTGTTACAGCAGCCTTGAGATCAGCAATCTCCTTTGCCTGACTTTTGGCAAGGGACTTGCTTTTCTTATAAGCCTGTAACAGCACCTTATATTCATCTATGAGCTGATGAATATCATCCTCAGACTCAGAAACACTTCCATCATTTGATGAAGATGAATCTGATTCTGAACTAGAACAAGAAACTGAACTTAGAGTTGGACTTTGTACCTGACTAGGTCCTGGCTGCTCCAGGATTTTGGTACTCTCAGTCAATGCCATCAGTCCTTGGCACTGGCAGTCTTCTTGTTCATAAATTGACTCCAAGATCTGCATAAATTCTTCTTCTTCTTCTTCAGCAAATAGCCCTATGTAGGCTTCAGCATCAGTATCAGTGTCTGAAGAAGAAATATCTGAAAGAGTCTTCTCATTCTTGGCAACAAAAGACTTCTCTTTCTTCCCTTTGAAGTGAGTCTTTTTCCTGTCACTGGATTCTTTTCTTTTCTCAGGACAATCAGCAATGACATGACCCTGTCTATTGCAGCAGTAGCACACAATCTTTGATCCAGTTGCCTTGCTTGTCTTTGTCTTCTTCCTGTCCTTCTTAGAAGGCTTTTTCTCCTGATACAAGACTTCTTTTCCCTTGTAAGTAGATGGTCTGGACCTCCACTGTTTCTTTTTCAGGAATTTCTGAAAGTGTCTAGTGAAGGCAGCAAAGTCTTCATCACTTTCACTGCTTGTAGACTTTGTACTGACAGACCCTTCTGACTCAGATTCAACTACCTCTGGAGGTGGGGTTGATGACTTAGTTCTGTATTTTCTGGGAACTTCTGTCTTGAAGGCAACAGTCCTTTCCTTGTGCTCAGTCCTTGTTGATTTCTCCTGCTCTTTCCTCACTGTCAGCTGCATCTCATATGACAACAACTTGCCAAATAGTGTAGGAGGAGGAATTTCTCCCAACTTTGCTATTTCTCTTATGGCACAGATCTTGGTGTCCCAATCTTTGGTTAGGGACCTTAGGAATTTGTCATTTAGTTCATAGTTGCTGAACTCTCTTCCATAAGACATGAGTTCATTAACTATTCTATAGAACTTCTTGTAGCATTCAGTGATGCTATCTCCCTTGCCTTGCCTAAAGCTCTCATACTCTTGATTAAGCAAGGACTTCCTATCTTGCCTAACTTCTTCAGAACCTTCCATATAGACAATGAGGGTATCCCACATTTCTTTTGCTGTTTTAAAGTGAATTAAGTTTTGAAAAGTTGCATCATCAATGGCACTCACTATAATGTTTTGTGCCCTCTTGTCCATAGTGGCTAGGACAATTTCATCCTTGGTCATCTCAGAGAAATCCTTTGGAGTCCTCTGATTTGCATCCAATACTGAGATCTTCATTGGCACATAAGACCCTTCCTTTACTGTGATGTATATTCTAGGGTCTGAGGCCTCCATGAATAGCCTTACCCTCTCTTTCCAGATCCCAAAAATTTCCTTTCTGCAAATAGGTAATTTCATGGAACCCAATTCTTTATGATTTTCAAAGGAACCCATGGTCCTTGATTTTCTTGAAGCTGTTTTCTGACTTAGACTGTTTCTGCCAAACAGGATCTCCTTAGACTGTTAGTCCTTGTTTTGAGGAACCTGGCTCTGATACCACTTGAAAGATATGGTACCTAAACACCTAGAGGGGGGTGAATAGGTGACCTAATCCTTTTCTAACTTTGTTGGCAGCCAAACAGTTTTATCACAGATTTCTAAGTAGTTTATTACAGTAAACAGCAATAATCAAACATACACAGTACATTCACAGCACAGCACACAGTGATTTATAGTGGTTCCCCAATCTTTGGGTACATCCACTTTCCCCCTTCGCCTATCTAGCAGTGTACTAGATTCGGCCAAGCTTCTCCACTGTCTCAGAACCCAAATAGGTTCCTACACCTCAGGCCCAAAGCCTTACACCTCAGCTTTCTCCAAAGCCTACACTCAGCCACAAAGGCCTACACTCATCCACTCAGGCCTACACTCAGCCAATCAAGGCCTACACTCAGAGTTCTTTAACTCCTACACTCAGGCTATCAAGCCCTACCCTCAGCCTTTATAAATTTAGGCTTACAATGCACTCAGATCCAAAGATCCTACAAGTTAAAATAGTATTACAACAAATAACTCAACAACTCAGAAAATAAGAGAGGAGTTGAGAGTTTCTTGTTGAGTTCTTGGAAGAACTCAGATAGATCCAAACTGACTTAGCTTCCTTCAAAGCTTCTTGAGTAGAACTGAATAAGTCTGAATCCTCTGCAGTTGTTCCTTGACCTCTGCTTCTTAAGATCCAGATGCTTCTGAATTCTTCTTCTCAGCCTAGTTCCAAAGACTGAATTCTTGATTGGAGCTCTCTCTCTCCAACTTCTTAGATCTGCCGTTGGACAGCATGATCTTCTTGATTTGTATCACTTGGATAACTTGATCAGCAACCACATGAACAAATCTCTTAGATTAATCTGAACTCAATCAGAACTTAATCTTCTTCTGTTAACTCTTAACAACAACAACAACTACTTCTGTAAACAGTCTGTGCCTATTTATAGGCCTTCTTCATGGTAACCGGCTGGTCCGGTTCATAACTGACTTCTGACATCTCTGACAAGTGCTGTAGACTGGCTGGAACGGCAGCTGTCATGTCATCCAGTCAATTCTTGAAATTCTCTAACTGTCAGATAGTGTCGAGACTTTCTGTTCTTAAGTGTCGACACTTATAGACCAAGTGTCGACACATACTGTGTAAGTGTCGACACAAGTCTACAAGGTGTCGACACAACTCCTTGTATGTCTCGACACAGATTCTTATTCAGGTGTCGACACTTGGAATTGAGTGTCGACACAAGTACTAGATCTTCTGTAACTTGTTAAATTCTTCTAAGTGTCGACACATCTCCTTTGTGTCGACACATCTTCATGTGTTGAAACTGTCAAGTGTCGACACTGCTTCTTGGTGTCGACACAAGTCTTCAATATAGATTCTTCAGCTGAGTGTCGACACATTCCCTTAGTGTCGACACTTGTACTTAGAATATTTTGTAGATATTTCTGTTCTTTGCTAAGTGTCGACACAGCTCCTTGTGTCGACACTTTCTTTGAGTCTTCAACTGAGTGTCGACACATTGTGCTGGGTGTCGGCACTTTCTTCAAGTGTTGACTCTTCTGGTTGTGTGTCGACACATTGTGTTGAGTGTCGACACATTCTTCAAGTGTTGACTCTTTTGGTTGTGTGTCGACACATTGTGCTGAGTGTCGACACATACTTCAAGTGTTGACTCTTTTGGTTGTGTGTCGACACATTGTGCTGAGTGTCGACACATACTTCAAGTGTTGACTCTTTTGGTTGTGTGTCGACTCAGCTCCTCTAGGTGTCGACACTTCTGCTAAGTGTCGACACTGCTTCTCTGCATTCTTCTTCACTGAGTGTCGAACATCTTCTTATGTCGACACTTTATGTCTGGTGTCGACTCTGCATCCCAGGTGTCGACACAATGACTCCAAGTGTCGACACTGCTTGTCTGGGTGTCGACACAAGCTTTCTCAAGTGTCGACACTTTCCCTCTAGGTGTCGACACATGGACTTAGAAAGTTTTAGCTTCAGTCCAGTGAATTCCTAACCTGCACAAGTAACTCAAACATACATCAAATACATTATGATGTATATCATTGAGTTGGGTGAGGCTTCTTCAAATCAGGTACATTTGACCAATGTACCCAACAGTTTGTAATTCGGAGCTTCGAAGCACCACCGGCGGCCGGATTCCTCCTTCTTCCTTGCTCTCCCCTCTCTCTAGCACTTTAGAAAGAGAAAGCCTTAAGAGAAATAAGGGTTTCATCCCCTACTCCCGGCCTTATAACCGCAAGTACAAACCTGGACCCTTGGATCCCATTTGAAGGAAATGGACGGCTACGATTCACACCTAAAATCACTTTCCTGGGTCAAACACTGCTTGTGACACGCCCGTGTAAAAGGCTGTGTGCCTCAAGCAACGTAAGAAACTGTCGTGTCCCGACCAGGACATAGGCTTAGACACGCTCGTGTCAACATTTGACACGACCGTGTCAATCAACACATGCTTGTGTCACGGGGCATGTTCCTCAATCAACACAGGAACCGTAACGTACCGAATAGGACACAGTTTCTCAACACACCCGTGTCAAATTTTGACATGCCCGTGTCGACCAGTACATGCCTGTGTTCCAGGTCGTGTTCCTCACCCAACACAGCCCGGCTAACACAGAGCATGACACGGTCCTGGACACGCCCATATCTCAGGCCGTGTGCTCGACCTCCAAGGATCATCGAATGCATTCTATCGACCACACGGAAAATGGTCAAACTCATAGCAGGACACGGCCATGGACACGCCCGTGTCCCAGGACATGTGACCCTTATCGAGCCCCAGATTGTCCTTAAGACGCTACCAGATCATTTTTGAGTTTTGGGGCGTTACAAGTCCAATCAGCTCTTGAAATCTAGCCATTCTAGAAATGTTTTCCTGTTCTGGATAAACAAAAGGAACTTGTGGAGAGTAAGGTCTTTCAGGAGATGCTTTATTCAGGTTGATCATCTTTAGATACTTTCTGTTACCTGCTGTGCTTCTGGTATTACTGTTGCTGCCTGATGTTGCTTGAAGAATACTACTATTGTCTACTGCTGGAGGATTTAGACTGGTGAGAAGATGTAGCTTTTTGAATTTGACCAATACTTCTAGAAGATCCTCCTGCAGGAGGAGGAGGAGGACCTCTCCTGAATTTAGGAGGTGGAGAGTACGTCCTGCTCTTCTTCCTGGCTTTTTGCTCATTCTTGGAATACCTCATCTAGTTTGGGGTATCTGGAGGGAGTGTAATATTATGCAAGATGTAGTATGGAATATTAGCAGAAGGGCTTGGCTTAGGAACAACCTTTGGAGGAGCAGATTTAGCAGGAGCCTTTCTTTTCTTTGAACTTTTATTATCAAAGTCATCTGATTCATTATCAACATCATCATCTTGAGAAGAATGTTCAGGATTATCATAAAGATCATCTAGCTGCTTTAGCAAATCAGCTGAGATTTCAGGAATCTGTGGTTGTGCTATGCTTGTAGGCTCTACAGAGATATCTGTAGCAGTCTGAAAATTTCCTGCTTCTTCTTCCATGTCAGCAAACAACATGTCATCCAGATCTGGCATAGGAGACTCACACCAGCCAAAGGTTGGTGGAGAGAATGCTTTGTGCTTAGCAAAGTTCTCAACAGTAAAAATTACCTTTAGTTGTTCTAGAACTTCAGGACTTATAGGAGCAGTATAAACTACAATTAGCTCGAGAATATTGCACATCAAAACTTGGTAAAATATTTCTGTAAGCAGAATTGAAAGAATCTAGTGAAGAATCTAGATCAACTGTAGGATTTAAAATGAAATCACCATCAGTGATTATTTCTGCAACTGTCTCAGCCTTGTCTGTATCAGAATCAATTAAATCTATTATTTCTGTTGGAGGGGCTGGTTCTGCTGAATCATCAAACATTTCAGAATCTGCTGCTGCTACTACTGCAGGAGGAGAAACTGGAGCTTCTTCATAGAACATCTCCCCCTTGGCTGGGTTCAGAGGGTCCTGAAGCTAGTCCTCAAGAAGAAGGAATAGAAGAGAGAGCAGTAAGACTGGTAGAGAGAGAGATGATGGAAGCAGAGAGAGGAGCAATAGCATTTGCTATTAGTTGCTCAATATTGGGTGAGATGAAAGCAAGAAGGTCATGGGCAATGTTAGAGAAATTGAGGTAGAGAGGTTCAGGAGCAGAGGTGGTGTAAGGATTGTGATGTCCATAGTTTGAACACACAGAGAAGGCATGAGAGAAGTCTGTGTGGGTGTATTCTGGAAATATGGAAGGGGGAATGGATGGAATATCAGTGCTAGAAGTAGGAACTGTGGTTTTGCGTGTGGAGGTGGGTTCCTGAACTAGAGAGTGATGTGAAGATGGTGGAGGAGGAGACAGTAGATTGAAGGTAGGCTGAGAGCAGATAGATGGAATGTCAGAAACATGAGTTTGAGGTGGAGATTGAGGAGGTGGATATGGAATATCCTCATGAATGATGGTGGAAGAATGTAGTTGTTAAGGAATAGGTGAAAGTGGTTGTTGTTGTTGTTGTTGCTGTTGGAGAGGAGGAGAAGGAATGCTGGTGGATGGAGGAATTTCTTCTGGAGGTGGAGGAGAGGCTATAACTGCCCTTGTGTCCTCAGAAGTCCTGGAGGAAGAGGAAGCCCTAGAGGGCTTTGGAATGGTCCTCTCCCATCTGCCAAATAAGGCAGAGGTGATCCTCTTTGAGGCATTGATGAATATTGGCTGGGAAACCAACAATTCTGGTAACTTTTCCTGGTGGAAAATTCCTAGAATCCTCCCAAAGCACACCTCTTTCTTTGTATTTTCTTCTTGATTAACTCAAATAAAATCTGTCCCCAATTTACTGATTTCTTATCAACCAGAGCACACATCACTAGAAACTGGTGCCTGGTGATATAGTCATGGGTTGTATGTTTGCCCAGCAAAATCTTGCCAACTATATCTGCCAAAAATTTATATTGAACGGATAAATTCTTTTTCAATAACTTATTGGGGTTTCCTTCAGAGTGACCCATTATACTCAGCATATTCTCATATTCATCAATATTTAATTCAATATCATCTTCTCCAGTAGCCAAATCAAAAATTTCAGTTAAAACTGTAGGAGTTAGAGTGACCTGGTTGCCGCTGATGGTACCAATCATAGTATTTGCATCAGGAGCTATTGAAGTAAAAACCCATTCTCTGATTTCATTTCCTAGTATCTTGATCCTTGTTGTCATGAATTTCTTCAGATGTTGTTCTTCACACAGCTTGAGAATGTCTATGAATATTTGATCAGTGTGGGAGAATGAATCAAAATCAATGTCAAAGCCAGTGTCGAACTTCATGCTTGAGAGAAAGAGAACGCCGAAATCGCCATAGGTTTTCCTGAAAAAACAAAAAAGAGAGCAAGAGCAAGAGAACAAAAAGCACGGGATGGAGCATGACGAAAACCTAGTTATAAGGTTTTCAGAATATGAAGCGTCGGGCTCTGTCCTGTGAAAAATAAACAATCTTCGTTCTCAGGTCGACGAAAAATTCCATGAAGAAATAATATCGTCGATCTCAGTCAGGAGAGGGAAAACTTTTTGTCGTTCTCAGGTCGACGAAAATTTTTCTGAAGCAAAATCATCGATCTCCGCTCGATGAAAATTGTTTCACTAAGAAGTGTTCGTCGATCTTCGTTCGATGAACTCTTCACGAAGAGTTCACAGATCGTCGATCTCCGTTTGACAAACTATCCCAAATCGTTGACCATAGACAAAACTTAAGCTGAATCTGCCTCATTTATCATATCTAGCTGATTTAAGAAGAACAGATGTTTCTTATCATCCAATGGCTTGGTGAAGATGTCTGCTCTTTGTAAATCAATAGAGATAAAGACATGATTAATTTTTTTGTCTACATAATCTCTAATGAAATAATGTCTAATTTCTATATGTTTGGTCCTACTATGATGCACTGAATTTTGTGCAATAGATATTGCACTGTACTATCACAAAATATAGTTGAATTATTTAAGTTGATACCATAATCCAGCAATTGATTTTGTATCCACAAAATCTGTGAACAGCAGCTGCATGCAGCTATGTATTCAGCTTCGGCAGTTGATGTGAACACAGAGATTTGCTTCTTACAAAACCAGGACACAAGCCTATCACAAAGAAACTGGCAAGTTCCTGATGTGCTCTTCCTATCTACCCTACATCCAGCATAGTCAGCATCAGAAAATCCAGTTAAATCAAATTCTGACTCTGATATATATAGGAGTCCTAGATTAGGACAACCCTTTATATATCTCAAAATCCTTTTTAATAAAATATAGTGAGATTCTTTAGGGTTCACTTGGAACCTAGCACAAATACATGTGGCAAACATTATGTCAGGCCTACTTGCAGTGAGATAAAATTGAGACCCAACAATAGCCCTATAAGTTTTTTTATCAACAGGCTTGCCATGTTCATCAGAATCAATCACAGTATTAGAAGCCATATGTGTTTTCATTGCTGAGACATAACACATCCCAAACCTTTTAATAAGCTCCTTAGCATACTTGGATTGGGAGATGAAGATACCATCAGGTGATTGCTTCACTTGGAGACCAAGGAAATATGAAAGTTCACCCATGTTACTCATCTCAAACTTTGAATGCATTAGATCAGAAAATCTTTTGCATAGTTTGGGATCAGTAGTTTGGGATCAGAAAATCTTTTGCATAGTTTGTTAAACACCCTATAAGCTTTGCTGAGTTGGGAATATCCTAGAAAAATTTCCTCTGCAGCTTTTGCTTCAAACTTTCTAGTGTATTTCTTGTCATTATTGTGAATATAACATAAGCATCCAAATACTTTAAAATAGGTGATTTTAGGTTTCTTCCCTTTAAGTAGCTCATAACGAGTCTTATTCTTAAGCGTGTGTATCAGACTTATATTCAGTACATAGTTTGTTGTGCTCACAGCCTCTACTCAAAAAGAGAGGGGCATGTAAGCATCTGCAAGTAATGTGCCTGTAGATTCCATTAGGGTTCTATTTTTCCTTTCAACAACCCTATTTTGTTGAGGAGTTCTAGGAGCTGAGAAGCAGTGCCTGATACCTTCCTTCTCATAGAACTGTTGCATAAGAAGAGACTCAAACTCAGTACCATGATCACTTCTAATCAATGCAACTGGAGTAGACTACTCAATCTGTATGTTCTTGAGAAAATCTATAAGAACCTTGAAGTTATCTGACTTAGATCTCAGAAAACAATACCCAAGTGAATCTTGAGAAATCATCTACAATCACTAAAATATAAGATTTCCCTCCTAGACTTTGTACAGCAATAGAGCCAAAAAGGTTCATATGTAGCAAGTACAATATCCTAGGTGAGTCACTTGTATTTACATATTTAAAGCTATTTTTAGTTTGCTTGCCTAACTGACAAGCCCTGCAGAGGCCTTCCTTCTTGTAGGGGCCAGAAGGCAATCCTCTAACAAGGTTGTCCCGAGATAACTTCGCTATATTTTTAAGATTTACATGTCCTAATCTCTTATGCCAAAGTTCATTTTGATTGCTAACCTGATTAAATAAACAAAGTTCTGAACTAGCTGATTGAAAATTTGCTAAATATATGTTGCCTTGTCTAAGTCCAGTTAAAACAGGTTTGTTTTCTTTACACGAAATAATACAGGAAGATGAGTTGAAAGATACCTGATAGCCTTCATCATATAGTTGACTTATGGATATTAGGTTATGCTTTAAGCCACTCATATAGGCAACTTTCCTGAAGGTGACTGCTCCAACTTTAACATCTTCATAGCCTTTAGTTTGGCCACAGTTGGAATCACCAAAGTTCACCTTTGGACCTACCTTGGACTTGTAGTTTGTTAGATTGTCCTTACAGCCAGGCATATGCTTTGAGCATACACTATCCAGATATCATTGTTGATTAAAGACTGGATAGTCCTTCACCTGTATAGAAAGGGACTAGGTGTTCTTGACCCAGGTTATCTTGGGTCCTTATTTCTTTTGATAAGAGAAACTGGAAATAACAGAAAATTATGGTTGATTTTTATATCTTAATGGATGATATCTTCTAGGTGGTATTTCTCATTGAGTAAAAGTATTTATAGATTCTATGAATTGATTGAAGTTTTTAACTGAGTTATAGTTTTTATTAAACCTGACTGGGTTTGACGAATTATTATAAGTTCGTCGATCTGCGTTCGACAAATAGGGATGAGTTCGTCGAACTGTGCTCAGAGAATGAACATAGTCATTTTATGTGCCCCAAAATCGTTGATCGCTGCTCGAAGAACCATGTACACTTCGTCGATCGCAGTAAGACGAATTATTATAGATATAATTTGTGATCATAGATCGTCGATCTGGGTTCGACGAACTATACACATTTCGTCGATCTGAGTTCGACGAATATGTTGAACATAGTTTTTATTTAGATTCTTATTCTATTTCTTCTTACTTACAAATTTTTGAGATACATTTGGGTGAGTAGTTTCTCCTTTTTTCTCTTTGCCTTTTTCAGAGATAAATTTAATTGGTGTTGACAGAATATTTTTCTTTAATATGGGGGGTAAGCTTGATGAAGCACCTAAGCCCAGTTTGCCATTTCATCTGGTATTGATTGTGCTTGTGATATCCATCAGCTTAAGGCTTCTCCCATTGAGAGATTCCTCAAGTTTCTTTGCCTCACATAATTCAGTTTTTAGTGACATGATTTGTTCATTAGCTAAGTCTAAATAATTTTTCAGTTTGATATTTTCAGCAAATAGATTATCAAATTCAAACTGTCTATCTCTAAAAAATTTTATTTCCTTTTATGACTTGATTAAATCATTGCATAAGGATTTAAATTGAATTTTAAAATCTTCTGAATTAAAATCAAATGAAGAGATTACTTGATCTTCCTCAGATTCAGATTCCTCTTCTGATTCTTCAGCTTGTAACTCAGCATCAGATTTTCTGCTAGAGGCAGTAATAGCCATAAGGCAAACTTCTCTTTCCTTTGCCTCCTCTTCATCTTCACTAGAGCTGGAAGATGAGGATTCTTCATCTGTGTCACTCTAGGTCTCCGCAATGAAACCTTTCTCCATTATCTTGTGTTTGATGGATGAGTGTTTACTGTAGTGCTTGCTTGATTGCATTTTATTATCCTTTTCTTTTCTTCTGTCTTTCTTCTGTGCCTCTAGGCATTTGGGTAGAATGTGCCTACATTTTATGCATCCAAAACAAACAATCTCCTTGGTAGGAGTCTTGTCATATATTGGTCTTGTCATCATTCTTGGATGACCTTCTTCTAAAGTCTTTCTTGTCCATTTTATAAAATCTTTTAGCCAACAAGCTCAGTAATTCTTCATTAGCTGGAAGAGCTCCTGATTCTTTTGTTGCTTTGAAAGCAATGTTGTGCTCCTTCCTTGAAAATGTGGAAGCCTTCTGTTCAGCAACCTCACTTGTCTTGATCAAATGCTCATAAGACTTGAGCTTGCCAAGGAGAGATTCTGTGGAAATCTGATTTAAACTTCTGGCCTCCTTAATTGGTCATATCCTGGAATCCCAAGTGTTGGGGACGCACATTAGGATTTTGTCATTTATCTCAGTTAATGAGATGTCTTTGTACAAGGTTCTCAGTTCATTCATGATGGCATTGAGTCTGTTATACATCTCAGCAACAGTCTCTGATTCCTCCTTCAAATTTTCATACCGTGATATGAGGAGGGATCTCCTATCTTTTCTTTCATCTGATGAGCCAGCAACTATTTGGTTCAGTGAGTCCTAAATAGCCTTTATAGAGGTGCACTCAGACACCTTCTGAAAGATGTCATCTGACATTATCTGTGCCAGAATATTCATTGCTTTAGCATCATCCATCTTGGCTTTCTTTTGTGCATCAGTTCACTCAGATGGTGGAACTACTGAAGTACTTGTTGAAGTAGCACTTGTAGGTTGAGGGGGACCTGTCAAAATAGAGTTGAAAATGTCATCATCAATAGAATTAATGTAGAGTTTGACTCTTGCCTTCCAGAGTGCAAATTTATTCAAGTTGCACACAGGAGGTCTGGTGCTAGAATATTCCTTATTTTGTGTCATGCTGTAAACAAGAGGCTAGAGAGAAAAAGATTTATCAATGGATCTTGGTTGATATGTAAGTCTGTAAAACCAAAGCAACCTAAACCCTCTGATACCAATTGAAGGATGGTAAAAGCTTTACCACCTGAGGGGATAGATCTGTTTAACCATAGAGAGGGGGTGAATAGAGTATTTTAAAACTTAATTGGTTTTTATAGCAGAATTAAAATAGTGATAAATATATCTTAAGAGAGTGCAGGAAAGAGAAACTAACTAACATATCACACAACACATAGCAATAAGAAAATAGAAAGCAATCCAGACGACACAAGAAATTTATAGTGGTTCCCCTAAACTTGGGTAGATCCACTCTTCTACTACCCTGGTAGGAATCCACTACAAGTTTTTGATCAAGTGTCCTACCACCAGTAGGTTTTTGCTCTGGTGCCCTGTCACCACAAGATCTATTTGAAGAGAGATCTCATAACCCTTTAGGCTTTTGATCAGGTGCCCTAAAAACAAACTAAGTCTTTTGATAAGGAGACTTAAGAACCAGGTGGTTAACTTTTGAAGTGAGTTAAAACCATGTGTACAGTGGGGGTGAAAAGATGTGATATTGTCTTCTCTTTCTCGAACAGCTGAGAACACTTTAGTGGATTGTTTGATGATGTCAAAGCTCCCCCTGAGATGAATATTGTTCAGGAATTTGCTGGAAGCTTTGCAGGGTGCAGGTCTTCTTTGATGAACTCCAGAAGCTTTTTGGACTGATTGTATTTTGATGTCTCTAAAAGCTTAGTGAAGAGTTGTAGATTGATGAAGACTGTATGAGTATGCAGACTGAATGAAGTTGTTCTTTATCTGCCCTGTGTCTAATCTTTGTGAATTCTCTTCTCCTTTTTTATATATATATTCTATAGAAATTCTATCTCTGAATTTGAATTCTTCTCCATGATTAACTGCAGAAATCTTGGAACTTGGACAAATGGCTAGAAGGCAATAAATTGATTCCTTAACTGTCCCAGTTATTAAGCCGAATATTAACTCTGTGAAATCCAGTAATTAATGTTGCCAATGAACGACTATATTCATAAGAATATATGCAATTAATTACTCAGAGCAATATAGGCAATAATATATTATATAAGCCTTGGTCAATAAGAAATTTAACTGCAGAGAAGTGAAATAAAGAACTGACAAAATTCGTCGGGCTCAGAACAGATTTCGTCAACCTGAACTCCAAGTTTGTCGAGCTGAGAAATCGTCTTTGTCGAGCTGAGCTCAGAGAAAGTTGATCTGGAAAAATAAATTGTCAAAGTTGTGCTCCAAGTTCGTCGGCTAGAGATAGAATTTTGTCGAGCTGAGAACTTGAGAGAAGAGAGAAGATTGTCGACCTGAGCTCTAAGTTCGTCGAGCTCAACTCAGAGTATGGACTCTGAGTTCGTCGATCTGCGATTGACGATCGTCGAGCTGAGTTCGAAGAACTTCGAACTGATTTTATGAACTCTTAATGACTGTCATTCTTCTAAGTCTGGAACTCTGATTTTTTTTTGAGGGCTGGATCAAGGATTGACTAACCTAGTCAGACTGACCAACACCTAACAAAAATGACCTGAGGTTATACATGAAGGTCAACAATCTAGTGGTGAACCTAGCACAAATCCAAACTAGGGATCCAACAATCTCCTTTTCTGTTTGGGACCAGCATGTGGCTGTACTGCTTCCTAAACAGTGGGGAGATGTGTTGCTTTATACTTCTGCCTTTTTTAAGCAGCAATTTGACTGAAGGACAGTCTTTCAGCTGCCTGTGTTGGTCCTCTCTGAGAACCACCAGTTGCATGTCTCTTTTCAGCTAACATTCATCTGATAGCATCTGAGATTGTCATTCCAGCCCTGCCAGAAGACTCACCTTGAGTCATAACCTTTGCTGGATGATTTAGATTTTTAGCAGCAGCAATATTTTGAGTTTTGGGGCTGGGGCACCAAAAATAAATGGTCCAGGATGGGTCATTTGGATTTCCTCATGGGCATCCATAAAGGCTTTCACATGGATGTACCTTCTGCCATGGCTGGGGCCATATTGGTCCATACCAGTGGATCTATCGTTCTCCTAGTGACCATAACAGCTTTCATGGTCATACCTGTTAGAAGGCAACAACACTCTCTGAAAAGGAATTTGAGGCAGTGAGGCTAGAGGCACAACTGATGCCTTCCCTGTTCCCTTTCCTCTTGGATTGGAAGGTCTAGCAGGTCCCTTAAATCCCAACCCTTTCTTACCAGCTTGGGTAAGGTGGGTATCAATTAAGGGCAACACAGTGCTTGGCTTAGAAAATTTGTTCACCAACAATTTCTCATTTAAGAGATCATTTTCAAGTTTCTGTATAAGTTTCTCATTTGAGACTCTTACCACAGACTCACTGTCAATGATTTCCTTGAGCTGAGTTGCTTGAGCAGCCATGTCAGTGAGGGCCTTTTCTTGGTCTTCACACTTGCTTTTAAGACTAAGAAGCTCTTTTGCCTGCCTCTTGGCAAGTAGCTTGCATTTCTTGAAAGCCTCTAGAAGTTCTCCATACTTGGCAATTATGGAGTTTACATCATCCTCAGAGTCTAAATCCCCTTCATCTCTTGATGATTGAGCTTCAGAGACTGAGTCAGCCTCATGATTAGAAATAAAAGAATGTGGTTTAGCATATACATGAGTCTGACCAGGCAGATCCTGGCTGCTTTCTTCATCTGTCATTGACATCAATCCAAGGCACTGAGCATATCCTTCCTCATTTTCATCCACCTTTGAGTCACTATCTGAGTGTGACAGAGGGGCCCTGATCCCTATTATAGCAGCAGGGAACTCTTCAGGTTCCTCTTCAGCAACAACAATAAGCTCAATGTAGGCTTCATCTTCTTCACTGTCTGACTCAGAGGAAGAGTCAGACCAGGTCTTCTCCTTCTTGTCCACTAGGGACTTCTCTTTCTTCTTTCCCTTGTGGTGCTTCTTCACTCTTTCCTCTTTACTGGGCAATCAACAATTACATGCACAGGTGTGCTGCAGTAAAAACAAATAATGTTAGAGGAAGATTATTTATTAGAGTTAGGAGCATACTTGTCCTCCTTAGAGGATTTCCTTCTGTGCTGAGAGGAGGAAGAAGGCCTTATGTTCTTCCAATGCCCCTTTGTTGGGTATTGCATCCACAATAGCCCAGATTTGTATGAAGTCACCTTTTAACTAAGATGAATTAAGATTGTATTTGATGCTCTGTTTAGTTGAGTGTTTGCAGGACTTAATTGCCAAGTGTAGACCAATGTTAGTCTACAATGAGTCTCCAAACACAGGACCATACAATATAATCTCTCATTGTGTGATCCATGGTGTTGACTCATGTGTATCGTCTTTATTGGGACACACTTATTTTTCAAGCACTAAGGACAAGGCAGAAAAGTTGGTTGTTGATTTTATTGAAGAATTTAAGATTTAGGATTTTCAGAGAAATTATCTAAGTCTTTTTCTCGAGTACTATGTTTTGTACTCGAAAAGGACTAAGTTAATTCTCGAGTTAGACTTGTCATAATTTCAAGTTGCAAAAGTAGTTCTCGAGAAAGCACAATGTTGTTCTCGAGAAGGGCTTATGTACTCGAGTACTTCATGACATCTCTTCTCAGGTTACTCTCTTTTCCAGACTGAAATTTTTCTAAGTCTTTTTCTCGAGAAGACCATGTCTTGTTCTCGAGAAGGATATATTTAATTCTCGACATGCCAGTCATAAGGCGTTGAAAGCGCTGAGAAGTTAAGTATTATTCTCGAGTAAGGCTTGTTATACTCGAGTAGAAGTCGTCTTTTGTTCTCGAGTACAGTCTGTCAAAAAGCGTTGAGAGCGAGACTTGACTCAACGCCATCTGGAAATGTTCTCGGGAAGTCAGTCAAAAAGCATTGAGAGCGATACTTGACTCAACGCCATCTGAAAATTTTCTCGAGACAGTTTTTTGTTCTCGAGTACAAAGTACTTCTTCTCGAGAACAATAATCTATTTTTCTTGAGTACTTTCCTTCATTCCCGAGAATGTTGAATTCCACCTCCACATTATTTTTCTAAGTCTTTTTTCTCGAGTTCTTCATTATTGTTCTCGAGAACCAGTAAGCTTTTTTTCTCGAGTACTATATTTTCTCTCGAGAACAGCTGTACTGTTTTTCAGAAATTCTTCTAAGTTCAGACAGACGTAATTTCAAATGTCATTAGCACGTGACTGGTCCACGTGGCTATCAGTAATTATGATTATGACCATTAGGCAAGTCCTATAAAAGGTCTTGTCATTTTCGACCAACCCAAGTAAGAAATTCTAAATATTCTGAATCCCTAATTTTCTTTCCATAATCGGAAGCGCCGCTGCTCATCACCTTCATTGCCAAAAGCGTTTTCGATCTAGATTGATTCAGAGCAAGTGATTCAGAGATCAAGACATTCTATAATCTACAGATCCAATACTTGATCTTGCTAAGTCCAGTGTTTCAGATCCAGAGATATTGCCGAGTCTTCTTCAAACATTTCTGATAGAGCCGCAAAGTTCAAGGAAGAAGAAAGACAGAAGCTGTCAGATCTGTGAGATAAAACATTGTTTGTATTTGTTATATTTCAATTTATTCTTGTAGGAGATCCTTCTCCGAGTGTAGGAGCTTTGTTCTCCGAGTTGTCTTTGTAGGAAGTTTTATCTTCCGAGTGTAGATCCAGTTTTCGGGATCAAGTTGTAGGAACATTGTTCCGAGTTGTAGGATTGTTTACAATCTGAGATTAGTGAAGTAGCCGAGTATAGTGCTTTGCTAGATCGGTGAGTGGAAAGTGGATGTACCCATGGTTGTGGAACCACTATAACTCTTGGTGTCATCTGTGAATGCTTGGTTAATTTGTTGTGCATAGCTCGTTAAATTTTTATTCCGCAAAAAGTCGCACAACTCAGCTATTCACCACCCCCCCCCCCTCTAGGTGATTTAGGTAAAATAACTAAAACATTTTCAATTGGTATCAGAGGGAGGTTGTTCATAAAAAGGTTAATACCTTGAACTATCTGCCCAAGTTGTCTTTTGAGTAATCCAAGCATGGATAAAGCCAAGGATTTTGCAAAGCTTCTTCTGTGCACAAAGACCAACTTTCTCATGTGGAAAGAAAGGATTAAGTTTTACATGGAAGCTTTGGATCCAAGGATTTTCATGATTGTTGAAGAAGGTCCTTATGTTCTCATGACCATCTCCACTATTGATCCTATCAAGAAAGTTCCTAAGAAGCCGATGGATTATGATAAAGATGAGATTGCACTTGTCTCATTAGAAAAGAAAGCTAAAAATATCATCGCAAGTGCAGTCGATGATTCTATGCTGCAAAATATGATTCACTGTTAATCTGCTAAGAAAATATGGCAGTCTCTTATCATCTTGATGGAAGGCACTGAAGAAGTTAGGGATGACAGAAGATCCCTTCTAAATCAGAAATATGAAGCATTTTGACAAGAACCAAAGGATTCAATTGCAGATACCTTTGCAAGTTTCTTCAAAATTGTTAACGGCCTAAGATTATATGGTCGGGTCTTCACTAATGGAGAGTTGAATGATAGGTTTCTGAGATCCCTGACTAAGGAATGAGACAACAAAGTCTGTGCTATTCGGGATTTTCGCAAGTTGCCAGAGACTGACCCTCAGAATCTCTTCGGAAAGCTTATGTCATATGAGTTGCAAATCAAATGCAGAAAAAATGAAGAAGAGAAGATCTGGTTTTCATCCAAGGAGAAGTCTGTCGCACTGAAGGCAGACAGCTCAAGGAAAGTCAAAGCTGCATCACCTGCTCCTGCTCAAGAAGATAGTGAAGATGAAGTTTCAGAGCCAAGCATTTCAGGCTCAAATCTATCTGAAGGAGAGTTCTCTCTTCTTTCAAGGCAATTCAAGAAATTCTTGAACAAGAAGAAACAATGGAGAGGCAAAGATGCCTCGCACAGAAGATCACGTCATGATGGTGATCGACACAAGAAGGCTCAAGTAGCCAAGACAGGTATCATACTAAACAGAACAAATATATTTCTTCTGACATCGTTTGTTATTGTTGTAAAAAGTCAGGTCACGTCATCGCTGATTGCCCTCACAAGAAGAAGGATGGTGGAAAGTGAGAGGAGAAGAAATCTTCATATAATAAGAAGAGAACTGAAAGAAGCCTAGTAGCCAAGAAGGGCAAGAATCTCAGTGACTCTGACTCATCTGAGTCAAGTGAAGAAGAGGAAACCTACTTTGGGCTAATGCCACAAACTGATGAAGAACGAGAACCCCAGTTCACTGGCAAGGTAAATTCTCACACCCCTCTTTCTGAATCAGATGCTTCTGATCATGATCATGAGGACTGTTCTTCTGATGATGAGTCTGAACGCATGGCCCAATATAGGAGTTAATCATGGCTTACGAAAAATGTCGAAAAGTTGTGAGAGGAAGTTGCCAAGAAGATTAAATCTCTCAAGGCTGAAGAGAGCACTTTGAGAAAGGAAGTTGCCAAGTCGAACTCACTCAGAGAGAACTTCAATGCTGCTATTGAAGAGTATAACATGGCTCTCGAGCACCTAGATCTGAAGGAGAAGTTCATTAAAGAATTGGAAGAACAACTTACTGTGGAAAAAACTTGTTGAAAGCTTCTCCAAGCCTAACACTGTCTTTCCTTTTATTGCTGAATTCTCAGCTCAGGCCAAAGGTGTTGGCCTAGGCCATGTTAATGCTCCTAGTAAATCCTCTAGGAGAAATAAGGCTCAAAGGAAGAATAAGGCAACCAAGAAGGCTTTGGCCAAGGAGAAGGGGAAAGCTCCTCAAGATCAGACTTCATTTAAGAAGGTTATTTTCCAACGAACGAGTTTGATCTTGATTCGTCCTACGGTCACTTTTCTAGGTCTACTTATGTAGAGCCGAAGTCTCGTTACCAAGGATGGACCCGCCCCCGGAACTTTGGTGAAAGTGTCTTCAAGGCACATTATGAAGAGATTACTCTTCAGAGCTATGGCCCTTATAATCATGGTCATAACATCAAGAAAACATCAAAAGAAAAACCTGTTGTGGAAAAGCCTGTCACGACCCGTATTTTCTCCGTCTTCGAAGATACGTTAGAGTAGAGAAACTACGCGTCGTGATGTCACGCCATGCAGGGGACAACTGCAGACGCTCAGGCATCCCGTACTCATATTTACTTCAAGTAAAAGATTTATAACTTTTAGTTAAAAACAATGCATAAAAAAAATTAATAGAGTTAATGACTGTGTCCCTCGGTCGGGTGAACTACTGTCCATAGGTGAGAAAATATACATCTTTTACGCGGCGGAAGATACTGAGTTAGCTCATTTGTTATCCTACGTCAGAGTGAGGGTGCAATGTCATAAAATGTTGATGTGACTTCTACATTTACTATATATATAGAAATCTTTTGTACGCTTAAAAGTAGTAGATTTAGTAGTTGAAGTCATGTCATGCCAATATTCTAGAATGCAATTTTGTATACTTTAAAATAACTAAATGCATCCTAACATAAATCCTTTCCAGAGAGCAGAAACCATCAGGTAGAAAGTAACAGTAGTAACAGTAGCAAGTAGTCCATCACAGCAAAGTCAAAGTCTATGGGCGTCAACAACTGACACGAACCCATAGCAAAATCTGACAAGTCTAAACAAGACAACTACCTCAAGCTCAGAGGTGGAAACAAATGGCCGCAGAGACCAGCAGCACCAAAAGCCCAACACTGTCAGCTAAACCTGCTACAGCTCTGATCCTGAGGCATTCAAAAGAAGAACACCTCAGAAGCAAGTCACAAGCAGTACAAGAGTAAAAGCAGACTACACAAACCTCAAAGTAAAGGAGAATGAAAAATTGACTGCAACAAAACGGTCAGCAGAGTAAAGGTGAGCAACAGTAAAACTAGCCGAGCAAGAAATGCTAAACACTTTATCAAAATGGAACAAGCACCAGTAACAGAAGTTCAATCTTTCATTAATAATTACTATGCTGAGGGAGAAACCCCAACGCGCATAGTCTATCTGAGCATGAAGCACCATGCCGAGGGAGGACCCCAACGCGCACAGTTCATCTGAGTATAAAACACTATGCCGAGGGAGAACCCCAACGCGCACAGTCTATTTGAGTATAAAACACTATGCCGAGGGAGGACCCCAACGCGCACAGTTCATCTGAGTATAAAACAATATGCCGAGGGAGGACCCCAATGCGCACAGTTCAGCTGAGTTTCTTTAGTTACATAATTATACAAGCAGGGTTCATTTGTTTTTATTCATCATAGACTCAAGGGATAGCCAACCAAGTGGACTGCATAAGGGCATTTCAAAGAACAACAAGTATAGTTTAATAAGAAAATAAACAAGATGACTCGATGGTTAAAACAGCACGACAACCAATTTGTTTACTAATTCAATGGACTAAAATTTTGAGGTTAAGGCTTTAGGGACATCAAGTCACAATTCCAGAAAAAAAGGGAAACAAGTTAGGATTTCTGGACAAGTATCTCAACGGTCGAAACATAATAAACTCAACAAGTGTAGAAAAAGGGCAAAATTTAGAATCAAGAACAAGAGGGAGAGCAAGAACACTACTTGCCTCGATTTACCGGAAAAACTCTCCAAATCTCCACGCGTCACAATAGGAGCTGAAATCTGTACGAAAATGTCTGAAATAACGGTTAGGGACGAAAACCCTAACAAGAAAATCTCAAGAAACGGGGAATGAACTACCACGAGGGCTCAGCTCTCAACGAGAGCTTTCCGGATCTACGATCGGTTGGAAAGTCGGAGCACCGGAGCTCCGTCGGTGGTCACCGAAAGAAGCACGGACGGACAACCTTCTCCTCACACGCCGCTTTGGTACGGAAGGCAGGAGAAATCTAGGTCGGCTTAAAGACTTAGAAGAAGCAGAAAGTATAAATACTCCGCAGAAAAGACCGGGTTCAACAAAACCGGCCCGGCGGTGTCGAAACAACTGTGTCGACACCAGTCGGCAGTGTCGACACGGCTGTGTCGACACCCGACAGCCTAGCGGTGTCGACACAACTGTGTCGACACCAGTCGGCAGTGTCGACACAGCTGTGTCAACACCCGACATCCCAGCGGTGTCGACACAACTGTGTCTACACCAGTCGGCAGTATCGACACAGCTGTATCGACACCCGACAGCCCAGCGGTGTTGACACAACTGTGTCGACACCAGTCGGTAGTGTCGACACAGCTGTGTCGACACCCGACATCCCAGCGGTGTCGACACAACTGTGTCTACACCAGACGGCTTCGCTCGACGACTCGTCGAGCTTAGCATGGCAATTGTCGAGCTCCGATCGACGATTGTCGACCTCCAAACAATGCCCAGATAAACTAACAATTGTCGAGCGGAGCTCGACGATCGTCGAACCAAGACAGCTACCAGAAAGGAAAAGCGATCGTCGAGCTCTGCTCAACGATCGTTGAACCCAAACAGCTACCAGAAAGGAAAAGCGATCGTCGAGCTCCGCTCGACGATCGTCAAACCCAGACAGCACCAAAAAGGAAAAGAGATCGTCGAGCTCTGCTCCACGATCGTCAAACCCAGAGAATAAAATAAGATAAAATCAAACATAGCAAGGTTGGTTCGACGAACTGGACGAGCAAGACAAAAATCAATCAATTAAGTTTTCCAAATGTGAAATTTTTTGTTTCTGCCAAAGATTCAAGAATTCAGCCGACTGAATAGAAAAGACACGAAAACGGACTATCGGCTACGCGCCATCAACTGCACGCTAAAGTAACGCCCTTACGTCATTATGACATCAACAAGATGAGTAAATAGGGGCGTTACAGTCACCCCTCCAAAAAAGAAGTTTCGTCCCGAAACTTAGAACACGAACGAAATAAGAGGACAGAGAACGAGATAAGACGGAAGAATTCTTGACACTAGAATACTAACCAGGGAGACTAGGAGAACAACTGAGGATGAGATTTTCTCATCGCGGATTCCAATTCCCAAGTTGCACCTCCTGCATCCAGATTTCACCAGAGAATCTTAATCATAGGAATTGTTTTCTTTCTTAGCACACGGTCTTGCGTCTTCAGAATACGGACAGGTTCTTAAACATACGAGAGATTAGGCTGCAACTGGGGTACTAATTCAAGGACATGCGGCTCACTACAGACACACTTTCACAACTGGCTCACGTGAAACACGTCGTGAACACCTGGGAAAGAATCAGGCAACTCCAGCCTATAGGCAGAAACTCTAATGCGCTCCAAAATCTAAAAAGGCCCCACATACCTGGGATCTAGTTTATGGTTTCTTCCAAATCCTTTAACACCCGGCATCGGAGAGACCTTCAAAAACACCATGTCCCCAACTGCAAACTCCAGATCAACGCTGCGCTGGTTTGCATACTTCTCGTATCGCTCCTGAGCTAACCTCAGCTTTTCACGAATATGCATTACTGAAGTACTCATATCCTCCAGCACTTTCGGTACGAGCAACGGCTTCTCGCCAACTTCTGCCCAAAACAGGGGAGTTCGACAACGCCTTCCATATAAAGCTTCAAAGGGCGTCATCTGCCAACTTACCTGATAACTATTATTGTACGCAAACTCCATCAATCCAAGGCGTTTATCCCAAGCCCCACCATGGTCCAGAATATAGCATCTAATCATATCCTCCAAAACCTGGTTCACTCTCTCCGTCTGACCATTTGTCTGAGGGTGATAGGCAGTAGAATACCTAGGGTCAGTACCTAGAGCTCCTTGCAAGCTTGTCCAGAAACGAGACATGAATCGGGAGTCTCGGTCTGACACAATACTCGTAGGTACACCATGAAGTCTGATAACTTCGTTCAGATAAAGTTCAGCTATCCTTTCCATGGAATAACTAATCTTGAACGACACAAAGTGGGCACACTTGGTTAGTCTGTCCACGATAACCCACACTGCATCATGCCCTCTAGGAGATCTAGGCAAACCGGTCATGAAATCCATGGATAGACTCTCCCATTTCCAACTCGGTATATCTAAGGGCGTTAACTTACCACGCGGCCTTCTGTGATCCGCCTTGGCACGCTGGCAAGTATAACATTCCGATACAAACCTTGCAATGTCATTCTTCATGCCTGACCACCAAACAATCTGCTTCATTTCTCTGTACATTTTCGTGGAGCCAGGATGATATTCAACACTGGAGCCATGCGCTTCACTGCATATTTTTGATCGGATGTCCCCAACAGCGGGAATACAGTATTTGCCACGGTACTTTAAGGTACCCACGTCGTCAATTGAAAAATCAGGTAATTCCTTTTTCTCAGTTCTACTGCGGAGGTGTTGTAAGTCAGGATCGTCCTTCTGATGTAGTCTAGTGAGAGTAATCCACGAAGGCTCAACCACCTCTAGGCTACACGGTGAAATGCTATTCCCTACGGTTATGTCCATGAGCAAGAACTCTTCAACAAGGGATTGCACCGAGAGGTTAAAGATGTGTGCGGGCTTCCGGCTCAATGCATCTGCTACAACATTAGCCATGCCGGGATGATAAAGGATATCGACTTCGTAGTCTGCAACATACTCTAACCATCGACGCTGGTGCAAATTCAGTTTCTTCTGAGTAAAGACATATTTCAAACTTTTGTGGTCCGAATAAATTTTGCACGACACTCCATACAGAAGATGTTTCCACAACTTCAAAGCATAAAAGACAGCAGCAAATTCTAGATCGTGCGTAGGGTAATTCTTTTCATTCACCTTCAATTGTCTTGATCCATACGCAATCACTTTGCCGTCCTGCATCAACACGCAACCGAGTCCAACTCGCGAGGCGTCCACATAAACAGCATACTCCACTCCTTTCACTGGTAATGCCAACACAGGAGAAGAACACAAACGCCTCTTGAGCTCTTGAAAAGCTTCCTCATAGGCATCACTCCAAACGAAAGCTGTGCTCTTTTGCGTAAGCCTGGTCAACGGTGCAGAGAGAACAGAGAATCCTTCCACAAATCTTCTGTAGTAACCTGCCAACCGTAAGAAGCTCCTTATCTCCTTAGGCGATGTAGGTCTCTTCCAACCCAAGACCGCAGCTATTTTTGTAGGATCCACTGAGATACCATCCTTACTTACAATGTGTCCTAGGAATGACACCTGAGATATCCAGAACTCACACTTACTAAGCTTCGCATACAGCTTGTGCTCCCTCAGAGTAGACAAGACCAAGCGCAACTGCAAGGCGTGCTCATCTGCATTTCTAGAATATACTAGGACATCGTCAATGAACACCACCACAAACTTATCCAGAAAATCTTTGAACACCCTGTTCATCATGTCCATAAAAGCTGACGGTGCATTCGTTAATCCAAATGACATTACCAGAAATTCAAAGTGACCATAGCGAGAACGAAAAGCAGTTCGCGGAATGTCTGACTCCCGGATTGTCAACTGATGGTAACCTGAACGGAGGTCAATCTTCGAGAACACGGAGCTACCCCGCAACTGATCGAACAAATCATCGATCCTTGGTAACAGATATCTGTTCTTAATTGTTACCTTGTTTAGCTCTCGATAATCAATGCATAGACTCATCGTTCAATCCTTTTTCTTCACGAAGAGCACTGGTGCACCCCAGGGGGAAGAACTGGGTCTAATAAAACCGCACTTCAATAACTCATCCAGTTGAGTACGCAGCTCCTCTAACTCACGCGGAGTCATGCAGTACGGTGCCTTTGCAATAGGGCGAGTGCCTGGCTCGAGGTCTATAACAAACTCCACCTCTCTCTCAGGAGGAAATCCAGGAAGGCTAACTGGAAAAACATTCGGAAACTCACACACCACAGAAACGTCCTCTACCAGCGGCTCAACCGGTGAAGCTCCCAGAACAGAAACGGAGACAAGAAAAGAATCACAGCCAGACTCTAGAAATTTGCAAGCATGCACCGCAGAAATGATCGGAAATTCCTAACGCGGCAAACCATACACACTCATGGGCTGGCCATTGCTACCTTTGAAATCCAAGCACTTTTGCTTGCACTGAATGACGGCATCATAGCTGGACAACCAGTTCATGCCCAAAATCACGTCAAAGTCAACCAGATCTAGCACCTTCAGATCCGAAAATGCTAGAAATCCGCCTAGGGAGATGGGGCATTTTTGGATACCCTGGCTTGACCTCACCAACTCTCCTGAAGGAAATTTGACATTTATGGAGGTGTCTAACTGGTCGAGAGCCCAGCAATGTCGGTCTACAAAATTCCTTGCCACAAAAGAGTGAGTGGCACCCGAATCGAACAAAACGCGCGCCCACATATTCTTCACCTTAAATTCACCTAAACACATAGCGCGCGCAACTAATATGCGGAAACCATAAATCTACTAAAAGAAATTACTAGCCGAGTTAGAGACTAACCTGCGATCACTTGAGTCGAAGATTGGGCTTCCTCCTTGGTCAGCACATTCAACTTTCCATTTCCCTTGTCCACGAGAGGCGGGGGCCGCGGTAAAGTCTGCAACGGAACTGCATGCAACGCAGGCTAGCTCTGCGGGCAATTAGCCCTCACGTGCCCTCTTTGGCCATAGAGGTAACAGGCTCCAGCCTTCTTGCGACAACGGGCCACATCATTCCCACTCCTCTGACAATAAGAACAGACAGGACCCCCTTTGGGAGCATCCTGGATCACATGCACCTGAGACAGCTTCTGCGCATCCAATCTCTTAAAGCACTTATCAAAAGGGTGCCCCGGCTTACTACAGAAGCTACACACCTCTCTTCTCTCCTTCTTCACTACAGGGCCAGATGCCCTTGCACTTCCTCCATCGTCAGATTTCCTCTAGTCCTTCTTTGCAAGCGATCCCCGATTCTTCGCATTTTCTATCGCCTCAACCTTTAAGGCAGCTTCGATTACTTCTACAAAGTTCTCAGGCTTGTATGTGTTAACCAACTGCTGGATGTCATACCTCAGACCACCCAGAAAGCGCTTCACTCTACCTTCTTCAGATGCTATCAGATCTGGGGCGAAATGACTGAGCTTGCCAAACTCAACCTCGTACTCACCAACAGTGAGTTGCCGCTGCTTCAGGTGTAAGAAGTTATTCATCAGGCGGTCTCGCTCGACCGATGGTAGGAACTTCTTCAGTAACATACTCTTGAATGATTCCCACGAGCACCCATCAGAAAGGTTCTCTTTTTCTATGATCCACCAACTCTTCGCAAGACCTTTGAATTGATATGCCGCAAACATCACTTTTTGATCGGGAGAAACGCCAGAGTAGGAAAACATTTCTTCCATGGCAATAATCCAGCCATCCAATGCCATGAAGTCTGCTCTACCGTCATAAGACGGAGGTCCTAATCGCTGGAAGTGAGAAATGAAATTCATCGCAGGCGGCAGCGCGACTGGGGGAACTAGAGCAGCAGGGGGAGTAGGAACAGCTTGGTCCACAATAGGGCCCTGTGCTCTGGCCTGCTGCCCGGCGACGACAGCTAACAACGATTGTATCTGGGACTGCATGTCCACCATCTGCTTTGTTAGGGTCTCATTACTTTGTCTCAGCGCTTCGATCACTGATTCGCTCTGGGCACCAGAAGACTCACCCTCTGACTGGGGAGTCGACCTTGTCGCAACGCGCTTAGGCGGCATTCTACAGAACAAACGGATATCTAGTCAGACTTTGCCTAAGACATCACAAACTACGAAAATATTCCCTAAACACACTATTTCGGGTTCATATTTGACCGATACGAACAAAAGACTTATCAGGGACCTAGCTTAAGACACTGAAGCTAGAAAACTTGAATACCCTGACACAGATCAGGTCAGGAACGGACAAACTCAGATTAGATCGGAAAATAACTGGTACTTGCTCTTGCTGTTACCTTGCTCTGGGAAATCATAAGATGATGTTATGCTTCTAACTTGTGCCTATAATATGAATGCATGAATGTATAAGTTTCCTCTCAAATCATGAGTGTACATATGTCATCATGCAGATCTTTAACTTGGCACGTGTGCTTATGCAATGATATGTTATGTATGCAGTGCTATGCATACTAAAACAAAGCCTTAGTGCATGCTATGAGCGGCGTACACATACAATGTTATGCATCTCATACTACATAATATTGTATGTAACGAAGAAAAGAAAACACGCTAATGGGCATCCATGTGATGATGGTTATGCATCGCATACTACATAACCGTCACATGTTGCCACCTATGGTGGATCCATATAACATATTATGCATCTCATACTACATAATATGCCCCGTATACTTCTTATCATGCTATGAGTGTAGTGTTCGTGCTTCCATCAAAATCTACTGATGACATATTGGTGTGTGTATGCAATGTAATGATACGAATAGGGTTTTGGTTAAGGGAAAGTTGTTCGACTGGCTTGTCAAACCAACCAACCCTCTTGCAAAACCTCCCTCTGATACCAACTGTCACGACCCGCATTTTCTCCGTCTTCGAAGATACGTTAGAGTAGAGAAACTACGCATCGTGATGCCATGCCATGCAGGGGACAACTACAGACGCTCAGGCATCCCGTACTCACATTTGCTTCAAGTAAAAGATTTATAACTTTTAGTTAAAAATAATGCATAAAAATATTAATAGAGTTAATGACCGTGTCCCTCGGTCGGGTGAACTAATGTCCATAGGTGAGAAAATATACATCTTTTACGCGGCGGAAGATACTGAGTTAGCTCATTTGTTATCCTACGTGGGAGTGAGGGTCCAGTGTCATAAAATGTTGATGTGACTTCTACATTTACTATATATATAGAAATATTTTGTACGCTTAAAAGTAGTAGATTTAGTAGTTGAAGTCATGCCATGCCAATATTCCGGAATGCAATTTTGTATACTTTAAAATAACTAAATGCATCCTAACATAAATCCTTCCCAGAAAGCAGAAACCATCAGGTAGAAAGTAACAGTAGTAACAGCAGCAAGTAGTCCATCACAGCAAAGTCAAAGTCTATGGGCGTCAACAACTGACACAAACCCATAGCAAAATCTGATAAGTCTAAACAAGACAACTACCTCAAACTCAGAGGTGGAAACAAACGGCCTGCAGAGACCAGCAGCACCAGAAGCCCAACACTGTCAGCTAAACCTGCTACAGCTCTGAACCTGAGGCATTCAAAAGAAGAACACCTCAGAAGCAAGTCACAAGCAATACAAGAGTAAAAGCAAACTACACAAATCTCAAAGTAAAGGAGAATGAAAAAGTGACTGCAACAAAACGATCAGCAGAGTAAAGGTGAGCAACAGTAAAACTAACCGAGCAAGAAATGCTAAACACTTTATCAAAATGGAATAAGCACCAGCAACAGAAGTTCAATCTTTCATTAATAATTACTATGCCGGAGGAGAAACCCCAATGCGCACAGTCTATCTGAGCATGAAGCACCATGTCGAGGGAGGACCCCAATGCGCACAGTTCATCTGAGTATAAAATACTATGCCGAGGGAGGACCCCAACGCGCACAGTCTATTTGAGTATAAAACACTATGCCGAGGGAGAAACCCCAATGCGTACAGTCTATCTGAGCATGAAGCACCATGTCGAGGGAGGACCCCAATGCACACAGTTCATCTAAGTATAAAATACTATGCCGAGGGAGGACCCCAACGCGCACAGTTCATCTGAGTATAAAACATTATGCCGAGGGAGGACCCCAACGCGGACAGTTCAGCTGAGTTTCTTTAGTTATATAATTATATAAGAAGGGTTCATTTGTTTTTATTCACCATAGACTCAAGGGATAGCCAACCAAGTGGACTGCATAAGGGCATTTCAAAGAACAGCAAGTATAGTTTAATAAGAAAACGAACAAGATGACTCGATGGTTAAAACAACACGACAACCAATTTGTTTACCAATTCAATGGACTAAAATTTTGAGGTTAAGGCTTTAGGGACATCAAGTCACAATTCCAGAAAAAAAGGGAAACAAGTTAGGATTTCTGGACAAGTATCTCAACGGTCGAAACATAATAAACTCAACAAGTGTAGAAAAAGGGCAAAATTTAGAATCAAGAATAAGAGGGAGAGCAAGAACACTACTTGCCTTGATTTACCGGAAAACTCTCCAAATCTCCACGCGTCGCGATAGGAGCCGAAATCTGGACGAAAATGTCCGAAATAACGGTTAGGGCCGAAAACCCTAACAAGAAAATCTCAAGAAACGGGGATGAAACTACCACGAGGGTGCAACTCTCGACGAGAGCTTTCCGGATCTACGATCGGTTGGAAAGTCCGAGCACCGGAGCTTCGTCGGTGGTCACCGAAAGAAGCACGGACGGACAACCTTCTCTTCACACACCGCTCTGGTACGGAAGGCAGGAGAAATCTAGGTCGGCTTAAAGACTTAGAAGAAGGAGAAAGTATAAATAGTCCGCAGAAAAGACCGGGTTCAACAAAACCGGCCCGGCGGTGTCGACACAACTATGTCAACACCAGTCGGCAGTGTCGATATGGCTGTGTCGACACCCGACAGCCCAGCGGTGTCGACACAACTGTGTCGACACTAGTCGGCAGTGTCGACAAAGCTGTGTCGACACCCAACAGCCCAGCGGTGTCGACACAACTGTGTCGACACCAGTCGGCAGTGTCGACACGGCTGTGTCGACACCCGACAGCCCAGCGGTGTCGACACAACTGTGTGGACACCAGTCGGCAGTGTAGACACAGCTGTGTCGACACCCGACAGCCCAGCGGTGTCGACACAACTGTGTCGACACCAGTCGGCAGTGTCGACACAGCTATGTCAACACCCGACAGCCCAGCGGTGTCGACACAACTGTGTCGACACCAGATGGCTTCGCTCGACGACTCGTCGAGCTCAGCACGGAAATCGTCGAGCTCCCCTCGACGATCGTCGACCTCCAAACAATGCCCAGATAAACTAACAATCGTCAAGCGGAGCTCGACGATTGTCGAACCCAGACAGCTACCAGAAAGGAAAAGCGATCGTCGAGCTCCGCTCGACGATCGTCGAACCCAAACAGCTACCAGAAAGGAAAAGCGATCGTCAAGCTCCACTCGACGATCGTCGAACCCAGATAGCACCAAAAAGGAAAAGAGATCGTCGAGCTCCGCTCGACGATCGTCGAACCTAGAGAATAAAATAAGATAAAATCAAACATAGCAAGGTTGGTTCGACGAACTGGACGAGCAAGACAAAAATCAATCAATTAAGTTTTCCAAATGTGAAATTTTTCGTTTCTGCCAAAGATTCAAGAATTCAGCCGACTGAATCGAAAAGACGCGAAAACGCACTATCGGGGATGCGCCATCAACTGCACGCTAAAGTAACGTCCTTACGTCATTATGACGTCAACAAGAGGAGTAAATAACGCCGAAAAAAATAGGGGTGTTACAAAGCCTCTTATGGGGAAGAAGACATGTGAATGCCATCACCACGAAACTTCTACCTTCAAGACTGCTGCCCATGCTAGACCACACTCTCAAAAGGTCAAGCAGGAGAAATTCAGGCAAAGATACAACAAATTTGACTGTTGGTGCTGCGGCAAGGTTGGTCACTTTGCAAATGATTGCTAGTTTAATCCCAGAAATTATGTTATCTTCAAGTTAACAATGTGAGAAAGATCACTCATAATGTCAATACACGTAGGGGGAGTATGCTAACTAGAGACCAAGGACCCAAATGAGTTTGGGTTCCTAAGGTAAACTGACTTGTGATTGCAGGTATGTCCAAAGGCCACCAAAACTCCTATCTGGTACTTGGACAGTGGATGCTCTCGGCATATGACCGGGACTAGAAGCCTACTCCAGAATTATTCTCCAGTCATGAACGGGCCAAAAGTCATCTTTGGAGGTTCTGACAGAGGAATTACTAAAGGCTATGGTATGATTACGAATGGTAGTGTATCCTTCTCAGATGTGTCTTATGTTGAAGGATTGGAACACAATCTTATAAGCATAAGCCAGCTCGTCGATAAAGGATACATAGTAGAATTTCATGCAGATAAGTGCTTGATAAAATCAGTAGACAATTTGGAAACGATTCTATCAGGCACTCATAGTATAAACATATTTTGTTTGAATTTTATTTGCATAGACTCTTCTACACCAGTGTGTTTTTTGGCTAAAGATAATGCGTCTCTTGGTGACCAATGGCACAAGACACTAGCACATATTAATTTCAAAACTATAAATAAATTATTTTCTCTTAATTTAGTACGTGATGCCCCAAATGTCAAGTGCGCTAAAGATAGACCTTGTCACGCATGTTTAAAAGGCAAGCAAACAAGGGCTACCTTTAAAAGCATTATTGGTAAAGACTCTAATAGATGTTTACATCTACTTCATATGGACTTATTCGATCCACTACAAGTTAGAAGTTTTGGAGGTAAGGATTATACATTGGTTATTGTTGATGATTACTCGCGCTTTGCGTGGGTGTTCTTTCTAAAACACAAGTCAGATACTTTTGATATCTTTACTAATTCTGTTAGGAAGGTCCAGAATGAATACAACTGTTCCATAGTCAAAATCAAAAGTGACAATGGAACAGAGTTCAAGTCTGGGGCCATGACAGAATTATGTAAAAGCCTACGTATCTTTCATGAGTTTTCCTCTCCTCGTACTCCTTAGCAAAATGGAGTAGCTAAGAGAAAGAATAGAACACTCATAGAGGCCTGCATGACCATGTTGAGTGATGCCTCACTACCGGAATACTTCTGGGATGAAGCCATCAACACTGCATGCCACGTGCAAAATCGAGCACTCATAAACAAGAACCATGATAAGAACCCTTACGAACTACTAAAGGGCAGGAAACCGACTACTTCATATTTTAGAATCTTTGGTTGTAAATGCTTCGTTCTTAACAATGGCAAGTATCACACTACTAAATTTAGCGAAAATAGCTTTGAAGGTATTTTTGTAGGGTATAGTAGCCATAGTAAGGCATATAGGATTTTTAATAAGAAAACTCTGATTGTAGAAGAATATATTGTTGTATTTGATGAGACGAGCTTGCTGCAAGGCAGCTCTTCTAGTGTGTTTATTGAAGATGCAGGTTCAAAGATAAAAGAATTAAACTTGAATGAGCCAACTGAAGAAAAAGATGAAAAGTTCATCAAGATCACCACTTCAACCCCTATTGGAGAGGTTGATGACCATGATGAAGAAATCATTCAAGTTGATGAAGTCACTCTTGTGGTTGAAGAAGTTTTAGATGCAAGGACTCTGGAGCTCAGACATTTGAAGGATCACCCAATAGACCAAATCAGATGAGATCCCAGGATGGTGTCAGAACTCGTACAGGTACAACTAATGAAAATTTATATTTGAGTTTTCTCTCACAGGTTGAACCGAAAAATTTTGAGGAAGCAAACTCAGACGCATCATGGGTATTGGCAATGGAAGAAGAGCTGAATCAATTCAAGTGTTGCCAAGTTTGGAAGCTTCTTCCAAGACCCAAAGGCAAGAACGTCATTGGAACAAAGTGGGTCTACATGAACAAGATGGACGAGTATGATACAATCATAAAGAATAAGACCAGACTCGTCGCCAATGGATACAGACAAGAAGATGGAATCGACTTCGATCATACTTATGCACCAGTGGAAAGGCTGGAGGCAATCAGGTTGTTCCTAGAATATGCTGCACTTAAGGGCTTCACTGCATATCAGATGGATGTGAAGTTGGCATTCCTTAATGGTGATATAAAGGAAGAGGTGTATGTGGAACAACCTACAGGTTTCGTTGATTCTAACTTTCCTGATCATGTATATTTGTTATTTAAAGCTTTATATGGTTTGAAACAAACTCCTCGAGCTTGGTACGAGATGTTGTCTAACTTTCTTCTTGAGAACAAGTTCACAAGAGGAAAGATAGATAAGACATTATTTTTTAGGGAAATTAAAGGCAAAATTTTGCTAGTGCAAATCTATGTCGATGACATCATATTTGGCTCTGCTGATGACAACTTCTGCAAGAAGTTTTCCAAACCTATGCAAGGGAAGTTCGAAATGAGCAGTATGGGAGAGCTGAAGTATTTCTTAGGACTTCAGGTGAAACAATCTGAAGATGAAATTTTCATCTCTCGAACGAAGTTCACCAAGGAGTTAATTAAGAAATTCGGAATGGAGAACGCAACCTCTATAAGGACTCCAATGGGTTCAACTATGTCTCTGGACAAAGATGAGAAAGGGAAACCTTTTGATGAAACCAAGTACAGAAGCATAATTGGATCCTTGCTCTATCTTATTGCTAGTAGACCGGATATAATGTTTTCAACATGCATGTGTGCTAGATTTCAAGTGAACTCTAAGTAATCTCACTACGCTGCAGCAAAGATGATAGAAAGAGCACTTTTGGGACTTGCCAATTCCTTGGAAGGAGGATCATTTCATGGAGCAATAAAAAGCAAAATTGTGTCGCTATCTCAACGATCGAGTCAGAATATATTTCTGCTGGTAGTTGTTGTGCACAATTGCTTTGGATAAAGAACCAACTTGAAGGTCAAGGACATCCCTTTGTTTTGCAACTCCTCCAGTGCAATTTCCATAGCCAACAATCCAGTCTCTCACAGCCGGACAAAGCACATAGAGTAGGGATACCACTTCATCAAGGAGCATGTGGAGCATGATGACATAAATCTCCAATATGTCCCAACTGGCAGGCAGATTGCAGATATATTCACAAAGCTGCTGGACGAGGCCAAGTTCTCATTCTTAAAAACAGAACTTGGCATGCTCAACAAGGATGCAGAAGATTGAAGATAAAGATTTATTTCTCGAGAACAAAGAAGAGTTCTCGAGTACAACAGATTTTTATGGACTTCATTTCACGAGTACAACTCTTGTACTCGAGAACGGCATTTTTATTTCTCGAGAACGGCAGAGTTACTTCTCAAGAACAACAGTTCTACTCGAGTACGGCAGTATCATTTCTCGATAAGAAGTTCAAATTCATCGATCGGAGTTCGACGATCGTGGATCAATTTTTCGTCTATCCAATCTCGTCGATCGGAGGTCAAATTTCGTCGAACGGAGTTCGACGTTCGTCGATCGGTCTTCGTCTATTGGAATTCGATTTTTGTCGTTCAGAGTTCGACGTTCGTCGATCAATTTCTGCCATTTTCCAGGTATTTCTAACGTTATTTATTTATTTTAGCATCAAAATTAAAAGTAAATATAAATAGACTTAGGTCCAAGAAATTCATTCCCGATCTCAAAAACCCTTCTCTCGAGAAAAGACTCTTCATCTTCCCCGTCTCCGCTGTTTGCCGCAAGCAAGTTTCTCCATTCGCCGGCCAGCCAAGATCAATTTCTCCTCACCAATGGTGTCGTCTTCTAAGCTTGGGATCGGCAGTGAACTAATTTCTACCGGGATTGCCGAGATTTCTGATGACTTCAGGAATGTCCTCATTCTTCTCTATACCACTGGTCTGTCTTTTGTTCTTGAATATCCATGTAAGATAATAAATTCTGATGTCGAGGAGTTCTTCCAACTGGCCAAAGTTAAACGGAATGGCAAGGTGCTCAAGTCTAAGGTTCACGATATTAAGGTAAAAATAACTGCCCTCTCGGTTTCACAGTTTTTGCAACTTCCAGTAATAGATCAAGAAGATGACCTGGTAGGCACTGATTATGAGAGAGCATACAGTTTTTGTGGCATTCCCCAATCCTCTCACAAAATTAGAAGACACTTCATGAATGCAGAAAGCAAACTGCTGGCAGATATTCTGGGAAAAGTTCTTCTCCGCAAAACAAGTTCTATCAGCTACAGTACCCCAGAATTCTTTTACTTAATAACTGCAGTGATTTGTAGAAAGAAGTTCCAGTGGGGTATGATGTTATATGACAAAATTAAGGCATGTCTTAAGAGTCCTAACTATGGCAGGATTCTTTCTCTTTACCTGAATCAGATGAATCCAGAAAAATTCTCTATGAAAAAGGGCATTGCCCTCCCCACATGAAGAAAGTTTTTATTACCTCCATCTAGAGATAGGAGGATAAACTGCAGAAGTCTGACAGAACTCCAAAGGAAATTGAAGATGTGGACAGGACCCCATCTCCTCCTCATCAGATAACTGACCCAGCTATTGAGGGGGAGCCTGCCCCATCTGTTCAAGCCCAGCCAGCTCCTGCTCCAGCTACATCAGTAATTCCAGCCACAGTTTTTACTCCTCTTGTTGTTACAGATATCCCTCCTCCAGTCACTACACCTGCTGCTTTAGCAACTCTACCTCAAGTTATTCCTCCAGCTGCTAATGTTTCACCCTCAGTTCCATCAATATCTGTTGTTACTACTTCCCCTCTGATGCATACAAAAAATTCCAGATTCTCATGCTGCTGATTTTCCTGACTCAGAAAACCTGACAGATGCTTAGAATCAAGAACAGCTTCTGTCAACAGATGAAGACATCACCAGGATGATAAAGGAGCTCCTTCCAAAGAGCCTTTATCCCCTATCCCTGAAGATCATCCTTCATCTCTAGCAACATCACCAAAGTCTCCAGAACCATCTCCTCAAGCTGCAAAGTCTCTTGTACATGAACCAGAGAAATCTCCTGAAAGTATACATGATGATGAAATTGTTTCTGTACATGATTCAGATGATGAAACTCCAGTAGAAGCTGCTGAACCACCCCTTCCAAGTCTACATTTCAAGATTCCATCTTTTCTACCCATAGATGCTGAGGATGAAGACAACACTATCAACAGAAGACTTGCCTCTAAATCCATAGTTATAATTGAAGAAATTTCTCCATGGACAGCCCCTGTTGTGCCTCCTCCCTCCACTCAGCCTACAACACTTCCTAAAGGTAATATACTGAGCAAAATTAAAGCTATGCTAGCTGCCCAAAGAGAATATTTTGATAATTCTCTTAAAGTTGTAACTGAGAAAATGACTGCATTAGAGAAAGAAATGAGTCGTGGATTTGCTAAAATCCAGAACAACACAGATGAATTTAAAAGGCTCTTGCAAATAGGTGGACAAGCTATAGATTATACAATCACAAGCATTGGTACTGTTATGGAACAATCAGTCACCCTTGCTAATAATCAGATTCAACTAGACAAGAGAGCTGAAGAAAGAAATTTCAAAACTTGTGAAGAAGTTGGGAAATTTAAAGAAGATGTCATCAGCACCCTCTCCCTAGAAGTCATAAAAGGGGAGGATAAAGTGAAAGACCAACTAGAAAAATAAGCTCAGACTATGAAAAATCAGTGGGAAGATCAAATGAAAGACATCCAAACTTCTGTATTGAAGGAAATCAAAAGTACTAAGATGTATACATATGACACTACTATATGGATGCACAATCAACTTTTTCCTGAACTAGCAATGGACACTTCTGCCCCTCCTCCTGCACACCTGGATGTAAACAAGCCAACCTTCTCTCCACCTCTAGAGTATTTTGAAGGACCACCTCCAGATTACTTTGAAGGACCACCTCCTGATGTATATGAACAAGTGTGGGAATCAGAATATGCAGGTTTGCCTACTCAATCTCCTAAAATTCAAAAAGCAAAAAGAAGGAAATATGGCGATGGAGCCTCAGCCAGCAGAACAACTCCACATCCTGATGCTGACAAAAGGAAAAGACCTCAAGAGTTTACTGAAGTTTGGAGTCCGACCTCCAAATCTCTTATTCTGGAAACCCTGAAGCTGGTAGTGGATTTCAATGAAGATAGGAACCTTCATTACAGCCCTCGAGAATGGGACTTATATGAAAAGTCCCTTACCAAGAGAAGGATTTATGACAGAGAATATGGGAGGAATAATCTCAAGGCTCCTCCCAGACCTCTAAAGTATTTCCCTAAACCATACAGCTATCAAAAGAGATTACAGGAAAAGTATGAAAGACAGCAACAACAACAAGATCAGTAGAAGTTGAAGATGAGCTGAAAGTTCTTATTTTGAAATTGTGGAATTTAATTTTCCTTGGACAAATTTCTATTTATACGAACTTTTAGTTTTGCTGATCTGATTTTTCTCCATCAAAGCTTTTATTCCATTTATCATGATTCCTTGTTTTATCTTGATGTAATTCACCTTAGTATAGAACGTTCTGACTTCTACAAATAGGGGGAGATTATTGGGTATTTCATCCACAATAGCCCTGATTTGTATGAAGTCACCCTTGAACTAAGATAAATTAAGTTTGTATTTGATGCTCTGTTTAGTTGAGTGTTTATAGGACTTAATTGCCAAGTGTAGACCAATGTCAGTCTACAATGAGTTTCCAAACACAGGACCATATAATGTAATCCCTCATTGTGTGATCCATGGTGTTAACTCATGTGTAGCCTCTCTATTGGGACACACTTCTTTTTCAAGCACTAAGGACAAGGTAGAAAAGTTGGTTGCTGATTTTATTGAAGAATTTATGATTTCAGATTTTTAAAGAAATTGTCTAAGTCTTTTTCTCGAGTACTATGTTTTGTACTCGAGAAGGACTAAGTTAATTCTCGAGTTACACTTGTCATAATTTCGAGTTGCAAAAGTAGTTCTTGAGAAAGCATAATGTTGTTCTTGAGAGGGGCTTATGTACTCGAGTACTTCATGACATCTCTTCTCAGGTTACTCTCTTTTCCAGACTGAAATTTTTCTAAGTCTTTTTCTCGAGAAGACCATGTCTTGTTCTCAAGAAGGATATATTTAATTCTCGAGATGTCAGTCTTAAGGCGTTGAAAGCGCTGAGAATTTAGGTTTAGTTCTCGAGTAAGGCTTGTTATACTCGAGTAGAAGTCGTCTTTTGTTCTCGAGTACAGTCTGTGAAAAAGCGTTGAGAGCGAGATTTGACTCAACGCCATCTGGAAATGTCCTCGGGAAGTCAGTCAAAAAGCGTTGAGAGCGAGACTTGACTCAACGTCATCTGGAAATTTTCTCGAGACTTTTGTTCTCAAGTACAAAGTACTTCTTCTCGAGAACAATGATCTATTTTTCTCGAGTACTTTCCTTCATTCCCGAGAATGCTGAATTCCACCTCCGCATTATTTTTCTAAGTCTTTTTTCTCGAGTTCTTCATCATTGTTCTCGAGAACCAGTAAGTTTTTTTCTCGAGTACTATCTTTTCTCTCGAGAATAGCTGTACTGTTTTTCATAAATTCTTCTAAGTCCAGACAGACGTAATTTCAAATGTCATTAGCACGTGACTGGTCCACATGGCTATCAGTAATTATGATTATGACCGTTAGGCAAGTCCTATAAAAGGTATTGTCATTTTTGAACAACCCAAGTATGATATTCTAAGAATTCTGAATCCCTAATTTTCTTTCCATAATCGGAAGCGCCGCCGCTCATCGCTTTCATCGCCAAAAGCGCTTTCGATCCAGATCGATTCAGAGCAAGTGATTCAGAGATCAAGACATTCTACAATCTACAGATCCAATACTTGATCTTGCTGAGTCCAGTATTTCAGATCCAGAGATCTTGCCGAGTCTTCTTCAAACATTTCTTATAGAGACCCAAAGTTCAAGGAAGAAGAAAGGAAGAAGCTGTCAGATTTGAGAGATAAAACATTGTTTGTATTTGTTATATTTTAATTTATTCGTGTAGGAGATCCTTCTTCGAGTGTAGGAGCTTTGTTCTTTGAGTTGTCTTTGTAGGAAGTTTTATATTCCGAGTGTAGATCCAGTTTTCGGGATCGAGTTGTAGGAACGTTGTTGCGAGTTGTACAATTCTTTTCAATCTGAGATTAGTGGAGTAGCCGAGTCTAATGCTTTGTTAGATCGGTGAGTGGAAAGTGGCTGTACAAAAGGTTGGGGAACCACTATAACTCTTTGTGTCATCTGTGAATGCTTGGTTAATTTTTTGTACATTGGTCGTTAAAGTTTTATTCCGCAAAAAAACGTACAACTCACCTATTCACCCCCCCCCACTAGGTGATTTAGGTAAGACAACTAAAACATTTTCACCCTTCTTCTTGAATTTCTGAAATTGCCTGGAGAAGGCAGCAAGGTCCTCATTAGATGTATGGCTGTCAGAAGAGCTGGACCTGGAGCTCTCAGATTCTGACACAGTAGTTCTCCTCACTGGATAGATCTTCCTTCTGCTCCTAGTTGAAGCATCAGCTTTGAAAGCCACAGATTTCTCCTTGCTCTGTGACTTGCTGGTCTTCTCTTCTTCCTTCCTTGCAGCAAGTTGCATTTCATAGGACAGTAGTTTTCCAAATAGGGTTGGAGGTGGTGTGTCTTCTAGTCTTCCCATCTCCCTGATGACATAGATCTTTGTGTCCCAATCCTTGGTGAGGGACCTGAGATATTTGTCATTCAGCTCATAGGTGCTGAAGACCCTTCCATAAGTTCTCAATTCATTAACAGTTCTGAAAAATCTTTCAAACTTTCAGCAATGCCCTCAGACTTTCCTTGTTTGAAGGCCTTATACTCCCGGTTGAGCATGGATTTCATGTCATCCATCACCTCTTCTGAACCCTCCATGAACACCACTAGGCAGTCTCACATCTCCTTGGAGGTCTTGCTGTGCACCAGATTCTGGAATGTAGAATCATCTACAACACTAGCAATGATATTTTGAGCTCTCTTGTCCATGGAGGCAAGGAGGAGCTCATCCTTGTTCATTTCTTCATATGATTTAGGAGTCTGGATGTTGGCATCCAGAACTGAGATCTTTATGGGGATGAAGGGTCTCTCTTTGACTGTGATGTAGATCCTAGGGCCAGCAGCTTCCATGAACATCCTGACCCTTTCCTTCTAAAGCACAAACCCTTCCTTTCTGTAGATTGGCAACTTCATAGCTTTTAATTCCTTGTAGTTTACACCAGATCACATTACTTATCTTTTAGCTAACCTTGGAGATTTACTCAGATTGATAAATCCTTTTTGAGCAACCTCTCTCTGATACCACTTGAAAGTTATTTAACTTTAGGTTAGCTAATTACCTAGAGGGGGTGAATAGGTCTTTGAGATTTTAATAAAACTTTTATTGTTTTCAACTTGTTCTATCTAGAGTTTGTCCTTAAGTCCTGCAATCACAGAGAAAAACAAGCACACACAGCAAACACCAGAATTTATAGTGGTTCCCCAACTGGGTATATCCACTTTCCCTCTCCACTTATCCAAGCTTATTTGTTAGACTCGGCACAAACTCCTCCAAACTGCTCCTAAGAGCTTACACCTCAGATCCCGTAGGATCTTCAAGTCTCCTCCAAGACTCACTTCTCAGTCATAATGGCCTACACTCAGTGGTCAGCAGACCACCTACCTTAGGCTGTTAAGCCCTACACTCAGGCTGTGAGGATAGCCCTACCTCAGATTCCCAAGGATCCTACCTCAGAGCTCTGCAGTGCTCCTACACTCAGTAACCTGCAATCTACCTACCTCAGTATTATCTTTAAGGCCTACAGCTCAGGCTTTTCAGCTCTACAACTTCAGGCACAAGGCCCTACTCTCAGAGTGCTGCAGTACTCCTACAACTCAGTACCCCTCCAGGTACCTACCTTAGTGCCCCTCCAGGCACCTACAGCACAGTGACAAGTTTGTCACCTACCTCAGGCACAGAGGCCCTACACTCAGAGAGCAGCACTGTCCTACCTCAGGCACTTAAGCCCTACAGCTCAGATCCTCACTTGGATCCTACCTCAGTGCCTTAACAGGGCACCTACCTCAGTGACAAATTTGTCACGTACCTCAGGCACAAAGTGTCCTACATTCAGATTCAGGATACCTGAATCCTACGGGAAATAAATACAATAAGTTGAAGAAAGTTAAACAACTGACTCAGAGAAATAACTCTGAGTCAACTTTGTTGGAATGAGCAGATTTCAGTCTAGCTCACTTGTTGTAGAAGGAATCAGCCTTCTTCTACAGCTATCACTTTTTACTATTGCACTGATGAGCAGCTTTCACCTTGCTGATGAGAGGAATCAGCTAAACTGTTTTGTTGAGAACAACCTTACTGAGCTTGAGGAGCTTCAGCTATCCTTCTTTACCTTCAGGCTATCTTGGCTGGACTTCAGCTTTCAAGCATGATCGGAAGTAAATGTTCAGCCGCCTCTATCAATTTCTCTTTCTATTCGTTTGATTCGTTAACCCTAATCTCTTTCTTGTTTCCTCTTTTATATGTGTTGATTTGAATCAACGACACCAAGGTATGTGGGCCCACCAAGGATTGGTGAGCGCCAACTCCATCAGAAAGGGACAAAACATCTTTCGACGTTGTATCAGCTTTCCCGCAACGGTTTCCTGCAATTTTGACTTTGATGACGACAGCAGTGGTCATAAACATCCGAACTTAGAAAATTTTCCAGAATCCCATTAAGTGTTGAGTGGTGTTAAGACACTCAATGCCACCAGCCTTGGCTCACAGTATTTCTGGACTTAGAACATTTCATGGCTTTGTCTCAGCGGTTTTGTCACAGCGGTCTTAGCGGTTTTTCATTATTAGCTGAGACAAGTCTTTGTCTCAGCGCTTTCTTCTTATCTGCTGTCTCAATGATTTTTACACTTAACTGTCTCAGCGGTTTTGTCTCAGCGGTCTCAGCGGTTTTTCATTATCAGTTGAGACAAGCCTTTGTCTCAGCGTTCTCAGCAGTTTTTGCTTTTAACTGTCTCAGCGCTTCCTTGTTCATTAGAAGCATTAAGTGAACCTGCTTCACTCAACGCTTCTAGACTTAGAAAAAATTCAGCTAGATTTGTTCTCAGCTGTTTACCTCGTAACTGTCTCAGTGCTTCCTGCTTTATTTAGAAGCATTGAGTGAACCTGCTTCACTCAACGCTTCTGGACTTAGAAAATTTCCTGCTAATTTTGTCTCAGTTGTCTCAACACCATCTTATTAGTTATCTCAGCTGTCTCAGCGGTCTCAATGATATCTTCTCAATTGTCTTCAACTATCTCAACATTATCTTCCCAGCTGTCTCAGCTATCTCAGTGGTCTCAACACCTTCTTCTCGGCAGTCTCAGCGCTTTTGTCTTAGACAGATTTTCTGGCTTTAGCTTGACAAGCTTTGAGCTGAGCTCGACGAACCGCAAATAGAGATCGACAAACTTTGATCTTCTCAGCGGTCTCAGCACTTTTTGCCTTAGTCAATTTTTCTCTTGCTTTAGCTTGACAATCGTTGGGCTGAGCTCGACGAACTGTAACCTGAACTTGACGAACTTAGAGCTGAGTTCGACGAATTTTGTATCCTGAGTTCTTAAGCTTATGCTGTGTTAAGCTCGACGATCAGCGAGCTGAGTTCGACGAACTCTGAGCCGAGTTCGACGAGTGAGTTTACTTACCAACTCATTTTTCTTCACTTGTCCAATCATGGACAACCTGCATGCATGAACTAAAGCACACATCAAATAAATTATGTGTGTATGTCATTGACCCGTTTGACTTTTTACAAATCTAGGATATTGGGATCAATAAACCCAACAGACTAGACCTGGACATCTCTGAGACAATCAAGTGTATGTTTTCTAAAAAGAAAGCAGCTGATAGAAGGGCTCAAGATATCCCAAGCACTTCTACTGCCAGACCCACCACTTATCAGACTAGGGATGGAAAACTAAAGAACAGGATTGTTGCTATCCCTTCTAGATCAAGAGTTGTTGTTAACACAGCCACTAGACCTGCTCTGAAAAGAAGGTACAGTATCCATGAGTGTTGGTGTTGTGGTAAGGTAGGCCACTTTGCTGTTGATTGCTGGCACAATCATAGTGTGCAGAGAGCCAATGTTAGCTTGCCTGTTAGAAAAGCTGCAGGCAGGCATAGTTATTTTCAGTCTAACATGCATCAAGGACCCAATAAAAATTGGGGTCCTAAGGTTAACTGTTTTGTGTCTTGCAGGTTAGTCCAAGTACCCATACCTTTATATGGTACTTGGACAGTGGATGTTTCAGGCACATGACTGGAACAAGGATCATGCTGAAGGATTATACTCCAGTAAGGAATGGAGCAAAGGATATCTTTGGTGGGTCAGAAAAAGGGGTGACTAGAGGTTATGGTAAGATCTCTAATGGCATAGTCATTATCACTATAGTAGCCTATGTGGAAGGGTTGCAACACAACCTGATAAGAATTAACCAACTATGTTATCTTAGCTATGACATAGTATTCCACAAAGATGAGTGCCAAATTATGAGATTAAGTGACCAAGAGGTCTTCTTAACAGGCACTAGGAGTGGAAATGTTTACTATTTAGATTTCCTATGCTCTAACAAAGACTCACTTGTATGCTTAGTTATAGATAAGAAAGCCTCTTCCTGTGTCCAGTGGCACAAGAGGCTAGCCCATTTAAATTATAGGAACATAGGCAAGCTATTCAGTAATGAGCTTGTTAGGAATGGGCCTAAGTCTATATGCACTAAGCAGGGTATCTGCTCTACATGCCAAAAGGGCAAACAGACTAAGACCTCCTTCAAGAGCATGGGCACCAAAGACTCAATGAGGTGTTTATACCTCTTGCATATGGATCTATTTGGTCCTATGTCAATTCAAAGTCTAGGTAGGAAAGTCTACGCCTTTGTGGTTATTGATGACTTTTCCAGATTTGTCTAGGTGTTCTTTCTAAGGAAGAAATTTGAAACCCCTGATGTCTTTCATAAATTTATCAAGCAAATTCAAAATGAATTCGACAGCACTGTGGTCAAAATCAGAAGTGACCATGGGACTGAGTTTCAGTCTGAATGCATGATAATGTTCTGTGAAGAGCAAGGGATTCATCAAGAATTCCCATCTCCTAAAACAACACAGCAAAATGGAATTGCTGAGAGGAAAAATAGGACTCTCATAGAGGCTGGTAGAATCTTATTAAGTGACTCATCCCTCACAGAATTCTTCTGGACTAAGGCAGCTAATACTGCATGCTATGTCCTTAATAGAGCTTCTATCACCAAGATTCGCAAGAAGACTCTCTATGAGATCTTGAAGGGCGGAAAACCAAACCTGAGTTATTTCAGGATCTTTGGTTGCAAGTGTTATGTGCTCAATAATGGAAAAGTCCATTTAACTAAGTTTGATGTCAAGTCGCACGAAGAGATCTTTGTTGGGTACAACACTCATAGTAAGACATATAGAATTTACAACTTAACTAGCTAAGTTGTAGAAGAGTCAATGCATGTTGTTTTTGATGAATCCAATATGGTTAACTGTGAGATGTCAAGCTCCTCCTCTTATAGTATTGCAGGTACAGAGCAGATAATGGACAAGCTGATCATCAAGGAAGCTACCCCCACAGTCCAAGATAATGATGATGGACTGCATATTCCAAGAGAAGGGCAAGTCATACCTGAAGATATTGAAGACCAGCTAGGTGAAAACCCTTAAGATCAGCAAGATAAAGCTATATTGCATCCAGCTACCACGCATCTAAGGGACCATCCAGCACACCAAATCATTGGTAATGCAAATCATGGAGTCCAGACTAGAAGCAGGAGCCTTAATACAGCTCTCTACTCAAGCTTTCTATCTCAAGAAGAGCCCAAGAAGTTTGAAGAAGAAATCAAGGATCAGTTCTGCATTGGAGCAATGCAAGAAGAACTGGACCAATTTAAGAGATGTAAGGTCTAGAAGTTGGTTCCCAGACCACAAGGACAAACGTCATAGGGACCAAGTGGATCTACAGGAACAAGTTAGATCAAGATGGCATTATTGTTAAGAATAAGGCTAGATTGGTGGCTAAAGACTACATGCAAGAAGAAGGTATAGACTTTGACCAGACTTTTGCCCCAGTATCCAGATTGGAAGCAATAAGGATATTTCTTGCATTTGCTACCTATCAGGGATTCAGAGTCTACCAGATGGATGTTAAGTCAGCATTCCTAAATGGGGACCTAAAATAGGAAGTATATATGGATCATCCACCAGGTTTTGTAGTTCCCAACTCTCCAAATTTTATCTATAAGCTTAGGAAAGCTCTATATGGGCTAAAGCAAGCCCCTATGGCTTAGTATGAAACCTTGTTCAGTTTCCTCATTGAGAACAAATTCTCAATGGGGAAGATAGACAAGACCTTATTCCCGAGGGAATCAAAGGGCAAGCTTATCCTAGTCCAGATATATGTCGATGACATTATCTTTGAATCTACTAATGACAACCTTTGCAGGAAGTTTGTTAAACTTATGCAAGGGAAGTTTGAAATGAGCAGAATGGGTGAGCTCAAGTTCTTCTTGGGACTCCTAGTAAGACAGACTGATGATGGCTTGTCTATATCTCAGTCCAAGTTCACCAGCGAGCTAATCAAAAAATATGGTATGGAATAACTCCACCATGAGAACTCCCATGGGGTCAAGTATGCATATAGGCAAAGTTGAGGCAGGAAAACTTGTTGATGAGTTTTTGTATAGAGGGATAATTGGCTCTCTTCTATACCTGACTGCTAGTATGGCTGACATCATGTATGCTACATGTGTCTGTGCTAGGTATAAGGTCTGCCCTAAAGAATCTCATTACTCTGTTGCAAAGAGAATCTTGAGGTATCTTAAGGGCACACCAGATCTGTAACGCCCCCACTCGTCATGTGGCATATAACGGTGGATCCGGTCGGGGCCCCACGCCATATGTCATAGACACGCGGCAGAATTACTTGTGGAAATCAAAATCTACTCGCATCATAACTCATAAATTCTAGCGCAGCATTTTAAGTTATCATGAACTCAACTCAAAGAATGTCCACTACTATATAAACTGTTGGATCCCTAGGTGATTTGTGCTAGGTTCACTGACTTAGGATGTGACCCATCATGTATAGTCAGGGTCAATTTGTGTCCTAGAGTCTAGGTTAAGTCCTTAGGCTTAACTCCAGATGGACCAGCTTTAAACAAGACCATCAGATACTCAAGGCTCACAAGTTTTCAAGACTAAGTAAAGTGAGTTCGACGTTCGTCGAACTCAGGTCGACGAAAGGAGTTCTGCGCTCGACGATCGTGAGACAATTCTTAGTGCTGAGCTCGACGATCTATGTTCTCTGTTCGACGAAGACTCGGTTTCTACATCGAGCCAAAGTCAGGAGAACTTCAAATTTTTCTAAGTCCAGCTTCATGCTTCGGTCGATGAATTATATTCTGAGCTCGACGAACTTGGACCTCAAGTTCACAGCTTCTCAGGTTGACAAATGCTATTCTCTACTCGACGATTTCTGGACTCAGAGAATCTGTGTTGACACTTAGGGTTTTTGTTGACACCAGACGATTTGTGTCGACACCAGGATTTCAGTCGACACCAGCTTATGTCGACACCAGAGGACTTGTGTCGACACCTAGATCAATATGTCGACACCAACTTTTGTCGACACAACATTTCAGCAGATGCAGGATATTTTGTCTATGTCCAGAACTTTTCTCAGCTCGACGAATTTGATTCTCAGCTCGACGAATGATGATTGTCTATCAGGTGAATGAAGATTGTCTGGTCGACAAACTCTCTCAAGCTCAGCTCGACGAACTCAAGCTCAGCTTGACGAACACAAGTTCAGCTCGACGAAATGTGTTCTTCGTTCGATGAATCTAGATTAGGTTTTCTTCAAGGTTCCCGTCCCATTTCGTGGCGCTGATTCCTGAACATTTAATGTCAGATCTTCTCGGAATGTTACCGTTATAACGTGCATTGAATATGGACGATTACATGCCATTTTTCCATGGGACAGTTAGGAAAATCATTGATTACTGTTTCTTTTCAAGGCCGACTGTAATTACTGCTCGACATTCAAAAGTTTGAATATTCCTCAGTCAGTCAGAGACACAAGAGACACACAACAAAAAAATAGAGACACTGTAAGAGAACAGAATCAAGTAGTGATAGAGTTCAAGAATTACAACGCAGCAATCAATCTGATAGATACTCTGAAGTTGCAGAGAAGAACAATTATTCAAAAATCACAAGTTCTTGACTGCAATCAGCCTGAGCAGAGAATATTTTCAAGAAGAAGAAGAACAACCAAATTCAATCAAGAGTCTTCTTCTCTCTATTCACAGGATAACTTCAAAGGACAACAATCAATCAATCTGTCAAAGGAGTTCCTGAAACATATTCTGGTCTAGGCATTCTAGGTCTTTGAAGACCTATCACCCTAAAGAAGTGCTCCAGTCTTCCTGATACATTCAAGATCTCAGGGGGAGCAAGCTGTTAACATCATTCCACTTGAATCTTCTCTCTGATGGTTGACAGAGAAGATACCTTCACTCTCTCACCACCACCTGTATAAAGGGTTGTCATCTCCCTTCAAAAGTGATTCCTGGTTCACAAGTCTCCTTCCAAAAGACTTGAGGTTTGGTTTTTCGGGTCCTGATCAAAACCCATTGGTGCCCAAGACACCTTATCAACTCATCCTGCAGTGGATTCCTACCTAGGGTGGTAGAAGAGTGGATGTACCCAGATTGGTTGGGGGACCACTATAGCTCCTTGTGTCTTCTGGTTGCTATTTTCTTTTGTTTACTGGCTGTGGTCTGTGATTGCTCTGTGTTTGCTTTATTTTATTTGCTTTCCTGTTCACTTAGGTATACAACAACAGTTGTAAAAGGTTTTTTAGTAAGCAACATACTCTATTCACTCCCCATCTAGAGTATATCAGATCTAACCTGTACTTTCAATTGGTATCAGAGAGAGGTTGGTTAAAATACCACACATTAGTGGTTGCACAGGCTAACACCTGAACCCAAAGATCCCTCTAGTTTGATCTGCTTGTTTTAAGTTTGTTACTAGATTTATTTCTTCACAGAACATGGCCGAAAACAAAGATTATGGTAGCACCAGACCTCCAGTGTGCAATCTATCTAAGTTTGCATTTTGGAAGGAAAGGATTAGATTGTACATGAACTCTATTGATGAAGACATTTTTAATTCTGTTTTGACAGTGTGTCCAAGACCTCCAGAAAATACAAGTACAAGTGATGTTCCACCTCCTTCAGGAACAGATGCAGAAATCAAGAAATGGAAAGTGACAGATGCTAAGGCAATGAATATTTTAGCCCAGATTATGTCTGATGAAATATTCCAAAAAGTAGCTGACTGCAACTCAGCAAAGGACATCTGGGACAAGTTATCTGAGATAGTCTCAGGGTATGCTGATGAGAGAAAGATAGAAGATCTCATCTCATAACCCAATATGAGAACTTCAAGAAAGGAGAAGCTGAGTCAGTGGCAGACATGTAAAATAAACTCAGTCTCATATTCAATGAGCTGAAAACACTGGACAAAGAGATCTCATTGACTGAGCTCAATGATAAAATCCTAATATGCTTCTCAAGCACTTGGGACTCAAGGATCTGGCCAATCAAGGATGCCAGAAGCCTAAATGAGATCACAACTGAAGCTCTCTTGGGCAAGCTCAAGTCTTATAAGTTGCTCATCAAGAATAGAGAAGAAGAGCAGAAGGATGCCTCACCAGCTATAAGAAAGGAAAAATCAATAGCTTTCAAATCCATTGAAGATCAGCCTGAAGACAAAGTCACGGGCAATGAAGAGCTGCTAAGGCTACTGGCCAAAAGATTTTACAAAATGGCCAGGAAAGATTTCAGGAAAAGATCATCCAGAGGGCATGACAAGCCAAGGAATGACAAATCAAATAAAAAAGAGATTATTTGTTTTGGATGCAGGAAACCAGGCCACATGGTTTCTGACTGTCCAAAAAATCAGTATAAGGACAAAAAGGACAGGAAAGAAAGAAGAAAAGACAAAGACTTCAGGAAGAACAGCAATGACAAACCCTCCTCCGGCAAGAACAAAAATGCAAGGAAGGGGTTTGTTGCTGAAACTTGTAGTGAGACAGAAGAAGAATCTGAAGCTTCATCCAGCTCAAGTGATGATGAAGATGATGCTGATGAAAAGGAATTTTGCATGATGGTTATCAATGCCTCACAATAAAATTCTGATGCAGAAGAATTTGAGTCAGAATCAGAGACTCAATCTGAAGAGGACCAGGTAATAAGTTCTTTTGATTTTAATTCTGAGAACTTCAAGTGTGAGTTTAAAGCACTGTGTTTAGATTTATTTCTGTTGGGTATTTCATCCACATGAACCCAGATTTGATGAAGTCACCCTGAAACTAAGATGAATTAAGTTGTATTTGATGTTTGGTTTGAGTTATATGTTTGCAGGAATTTCACTGGGAAGTGTAGACCAATGTCAGCTCACAGTGGGCCACCAAACACAGGAATTGTGCAATGTAATCCCTCATTACATATTCCAAGGTGTTGACTCATGTGTGGTCTCTCTATTGGGATACACTTCATATTCAATCTATTGGACTATGGGAAAGGAATTGGGTGTTGACTACTCTAGAAGAATCAGTTTTTCCAACATCAGAAATTTCTAAGTGTTTTACTCGAGTAGAGCATTCACCTACTCGAGTAGTCTGGGTATAAGTTACTCGAGTAAAGGAATCTTGTACTCGAGTAGACATAGTCATATACTCGAGTAGTGATAATACGTTTGTAGTCAATTTTATTAGGATATTTTCGGGGTTTTAAAGCCAATCATGTCTTGTAAAGTACTTGTTTTGATTCCCCTTTGTATATATATTTTGTCGCTAATGCATTTTTTCTGCTTTTTGCAGGTTTTCACGGCTTTCAGCCGAATTTTGCTGTGACACGCCCCAAGGTCACGCCCTACCAGGGCGTGTACCTAGGGCGTGTAACCCAGAGGAATGAAGCAATTGGTCCGAATCTGCATTCCGTGGAAACTTAGTGTACACGCCCTCGGTCACGCCCGTGACACATCCGACACGGGCGTGTACTATAGGCGTGTCCCCAGGTTCCGAGGAATCGCCGCAGCGCGCTCGTCTTTCCCGCTCCACCGCCGCACCGAAATTGTCACGCCCCAGGGTCACGCCTGACCCGGGCGTGACATATGGGCGTTTACTTCAGCAATTCCGCCCGTCACCTCCAGCATTCAATTTCAGCCCGAAGAAGTCACGCCGCAAAGAACACGCCCCAGGGTCACGCCCTACCAGGGCGTGACCGGTGGGCGTGTACCGCAACAACTCCGTCAGAATTCAATTCCTGCCCGAAAAAGTCGCGCCGAATGTGTCACGCCCCAGGGTCACGCCCGACCAGGGCGTGACAGGGGGGCGTGACCCGACCCGAAAAATTCTATAAATAGAGCCCAACTCCAGGGGTTTTAGGACAACTTTCGCTTTGAGAGGGGAGGTTCTGTCCTTTGTTTTTTGAACTTTTAAGCATGTATTTTCATTTCTAGTTCGTAGCTCTAGCTTTATGCTTTTCCTGTATTAGCTCCTAGCTTCTTTCTGTAGTATGACGCTAATGATAGTGTAGTTTCCTTTTCATGTTCTTGTAATCTCTCATTTTCAAGCTGTAGATCACTGTTTCTCTTAATAAAAAGTGTTGTTTTCTTTTTCGTTCCTGCTCTGTTTTCAGTATTTTTCTTCTACTCATCTCCCTCTTCCACCTCACCATGATTAACTAATCCTCTATGTACTCGATCTAATTGATCCGAGGTTCGAGTGATTAGGTTATGATGCTTTGAATTTTACCTTTTCTTTTTAGGGTTTAGCTTTGAATTACTCTTGATTTATCACGGGTTGGAGGTATATTATCGATATATACTCTCCACCTTTGCTTTCATTCTGGGCTAGCCGAGAGGCCGAAGGTTTGAAATGAGCACTCAAGAGTAAAGGGAGTTGTTCGTACCCCTCGAGAGAGGCAGACGTTCAAATCTCCCGGATTGGAGTAAAATCCATTAGAGGGGTTCACCGCGTAAAGCGAGTTTTAGGCCTCCGATTTAGGCGAAAGTCGGTCGGACCTTCCTAAACTCAGTTAGGCACGGCCTTCGAGAGAAGCGTGTCAATATTCATGGAACCTCCACGGTCAAAGACCTTTACCCTAATTAGCTTAGGTTTATTTATCGTATTTTTCTAACCACTCTTGCCGAGGTGATTTCTGATCGAGTGCATTTTCCCTTCATCGTTACTAAGTTTAAGTTAATCGCTCTTTTAGCTCTCTTTATCTGTTCATACAAGTAGTTCTCTTCTTTTAGTACATTTAGCCAAACCTTATTTTGCCGTCGATAAAATAATAGATTTCGTGTGAGTAAGCTTACTCAACTGTTCCCGGATTTCAATACGACACTTGTGTCCCCTAGCTGCATTTCGATAGGTATACTTGCCTTGATGAATTGTTAGTTTGGTATTTTCTCTTTGCAGATATCTCAGAGACAATCAAGTTTTTGGCGCCGTTGCCGGGGAAGCAACGCTTGTTGATAAATTGAAAACGCGAATATATTAATTTTATCACTTCTCTTTCTCAGCCTCCTTCTTAAATTTTTTCCGCCTACTCACTTGAGTTAATTGGCTGGATTTTGTTAAGTGTGCGTATTTTTAATTTTTCCGCCTACTCACTTGAGTTCATTGGCAGGCTTTATTTCAGTAGAGTGTGCTTATTTTATTTTTCCGCCTACTCACTTGAGTTAATTGGCTGGATTTATTTCAAGCAGTGTGCGTATCTTTTATTTTTCCGCCTACTCACTCGAGTTAATTAGCAGGCTTTATTTCAGTAGAGTGTGTTTACTTTCTGTAGAGTGGGTGTGTTTTCATTTTCTGTCGAGTGCGTGAGTATAGCTTTTAATTTCTGCCTACTCGCACAGAGATAAGTGGCTGGATTTTAATTACCGCATTCGTAATAGAAACCCACATCACAAAATTTTCTACACCACCTAACTCTCTCGAAAAGGGCAAAGTGGCTCTAAATGCCACTATCTTGTCTAGTACCTTACGAACCCTTCACCGGGTAGCCCTTGGGAAGTTCGGGAGTTAAAACATAAAAAAATCTTTTTCAAAATTTTTTTCCAACTTCATTAGCTTTTTTACTTTTTAGTCTTGCTTCTCCTCTTTTCTTCTAGTGTATGACCCGCGGTAGTCCGTCGGTTACTTTGGACCTGGACCACGAAATTGAGCGTACTCTTCGGAGAAGATCGCGATTTCAAGGCCCTACTACCCAAGTGCCGGTTGAGGATTCCGAGTCATTTTCTACCTTAAGAATGGCAGAACCCAACGTGGAGGAAGTCGTGCAAAGGCCTATGTCCTATTATGCACGACCAAATCTCGAGGGTACAGAAACGAGTATAGTTCGCCCTGCAATAAATAATAATAATTTTGAACTGAAGCCTAGCATAATTCAAATGGTGCAGCAGTATGTGCAATTTGACGGGCTTCAAGATGAAGACCCGAACGCACATATAGCCAGCTTTCTTGAGATTTGTGACACCTTCAAGATAAATGGTGTCACAAATGATGCTATTAGGCTAAGATTATTTCCTTTCTCTCTTAGAATTAAGGCTAAGCAGTGGTTGAACACCCTTCCTAAAAATAGCATAACTACTTGGACGCAATTAACTGAAAAATTTTTGGCCAAGTATTTTCCGCCTGCTAAAACTGCTAAACTTAGGAATGACATTTCTGCCTTTGGACAAATAGACTCAGAGACCCTTTACGAAACCTGGGAAAGATTTAAAGAATTATTAAGACGATGCCCACATCACGCTCTGCCTGTATGGTTGCAGGTGCAGACGTTTTATAATGGGCTAAATCAAAGCACGAAGCAAATGATAGACGCAGCTTCTGGGGGTACTTTAAACCATAAGACCCCGGAAGCAGCTCTTGAGCTGTTTGAAGACATGGCCATGAACACTTACCAGTGGAATGTGCCTAGGTCCCGCCCAAACAAACCTGCAGGTCTCTTTGAAGTGGACAACGTCTCACAACTCGCACTGCAAGTTGAAATATTAAGCAAAAAAATTACGGAGATGACTGCTGCCTCCGCCCCTCAGGTATGGGAATCTGCAACTCCTCCCGCCGAACATTTGGATTATGTAAATAATATGCCTAGAACTGCTTTTAATAATTTTTCTGCTGCGAATTATCATCCTCCTGGTTTTAATTTTCCGAATAGTTATAATCCTGCGTTAAGAAATCATCCGAATTTTTCGTGGAGCAATCCATCGAATGCTGTGCGCCCGCCACCGCAAAGTGATTTTTCTGCTCCACCCCCACCTCCTCCTCAAAGTTTTCCAAAACCTCCAAATTTGGAGGAAGTGTTTTCAAAATACATGAATGCTAATGACGCTACGATTAGGACCTTAACCGGAAGTGTTAAAAACTTAGAAAATCAGGTAGGACAGCTCGCTAAAATGATTTCTGAGCGACCCGTAGGGTCTCTTCCTTCCAATACCGAGCCCAACCCGAGAGAGCAAGCGAAAGCTATAACTCTTCGGAGTGGGAAGAAAGTTCCTGGTATGGTAAGTGAAGAACCCGAGGCAAGCTCCGCTCCCGTTTTTAAAAATCAAAGCTCCGCTCCCGTTTTTGAAAATCAAAGCTCCGTTCCCCTTTTAAAAATTCCATCCTCTACCGAAGAAATTATCACCCCTATCGTAGAAAAAGAATTCACTCCACCACCCACCTTTAAAAATAATCCATCCCCGCCATACCCTTCCGAACTTAATAAACAACGACAGGATGATCAATACACCCGTTTTTTGGAAATGTTTAAGCAAATCCACGTAAATCTGCCTTTCCACGAAGCCATATCCCAGATGCCGAAGTACGCAAAATACCTTAAGGACCTCCTAACTAACAAGAAGAAGTTAGAGAACCTTTCTCATGTCACGTTAAATGTCGCGTGCTCGGCGGTTTTGACAAACGGATTACCGAAAAAAATCAGTGACCCGGGTAGTTTCTCTATCCCGTGTGTCTTTGGTGATCTCTTTATCAAACACGCTTTAGCCGACTTAGGTGCGAGTATTAATCTTATGCCCCTCTCGTTGTTTAAAAAGTTAGGAATTGGTAGTCTCAACCCCACACGAATGAGTATCCAGCTAGCCGACAGGTCAGTCAAATACCCGTTAGGAATAGTGGAGGACGTCCTAGTCAAAGTTGACAAGTTCATCTTCCCGGTGGACTTTGTCATTTTGGACATCGAAGAAGACGTCGAGGTTCCCTTGATCCTTGGCCGACCCTTCCTTGCCACCTCCCGAGCTATCATTGACGTAAGCAATGGTAAGCTCTTCCTTCGAGTGGGCGACGATGAGGTAACTTTCTCCATCACCCCCTCGATGAAGAACACACTAGCTAATGATGACTCCTGTTTTTTCATGGATACCGTAAGTGAAGAATCCTTCTCTCACACCTCTGCTTTTGAAGAAGAATTTTCCAATTTTTGTTCCTCTCCTCCTCCTCCAACTGAATCTCTACACCTACGTGAAGAATCCTCCACCCGCCTTTCTGATTTTGAAAAAGAATTCTTTGATTTCTGTTCCTCTTCTACTTTTCCAAATGAATCGCTGCACGAAGCCGCCATGGCCGCTAGCAACACCCCTTTTAATTTTACATATAAAAAAGTGTACGAGGACATAGTTTTTGAAAAAGAACAAATTTCCAAAACCTCGTATGATGACCCCCCTACCTTGGAACTGAAAGAACTACCAGAGCACCTTCAATACGCTTTCTTAGAAAAGGACTCTAAGCTGCCTGTCATAGTTTCGGCCTACCTCACGGATGCACAAAAAAATAAACTTCTTTCAATTTTACAAAAGCATCGCCAAGCTATTGCTTGGCAGATATCTGATATCAAGGGCATAAGCCCATCTTTCTGCACTCATAAAATCTTAATGGAAGATAATTCTCGTAACTCTATACAACCTCAGCGCCGTATAAACCCAAACATGAAAGACGTAGTTAAGGGCGAGGTTATGAAATTGTTAGACGCAGGAATTATCTATCCTATATCCGACAGTAAGTGGGTTAGCCCAGTACAGGTAGTACCAAAGAAGGGAGGGATAACGGTCGTAAGTAATGAAAATAATGAATTAATCCCGACTCGGACGGTGACCGGATGGCGAATGTGTATAGATTACCGTAAGTTGAATGACGCCACCCGCAAGGATCACTTCCCCTTGCCGTTCATTGATCAAATTTTAGAACGACTTTCCGGACATAGCTTTTATTGTTTTCTCGATGGCCTCTCGGGGTATCTTCAAATCCCCATCTCCCCCGAGGACCAGGAGAAAACTACGTTTACTTGTCCCTTCGGCACCTTCGCCTACCGAAGAATGCCGTTTGGATTGTGCAATGCGCCGGCTACATTCCAACGATGTATGCTCGCCATCTTTGACAAGTACGTAGAAAGCATTATGGAAGTCTTCATGGATGATTTCTCCGTCTTCGGGAATTCCTTCGATAGTTGCTTAGAGAACCTCGAAAAAGTCTTAGAGCGATGCGAAGAAACTAACCTCGCCTTAAATTGGGAAAAATGTCATTTTATGGTAAGGGAAGGGTTAGTTTTGGGACATAAAATTTCTGAAAGGGGTATTGAAGTAGACGTTGCGAAAATAGAAGTTATCGAGAAACTGCCGCCACCTACGAACATAAAAGCCATAAGAAGTTTCCTGGGTCATGCAGGTTTCTACCGCCGCTTCATAAAGGACTTTTCCAAAATCACCAAGCCCCTTACCCATCTCTTAGAAAAAGACGCCCCATTCATCTTTGATGACCTCTGTCTAGCTGCCTTCAATTTAATAAAAGAAAAATTAGTTAATGTGCCAATCATGATAGCTCCGGTGTGGGATCTTCCATTTGAAATAATGTGTGATGCGAGTAGTTATGCGGTGGGAGCCGTACTAGGTCAACGTATTTCCAAAAACTTCCACCCCATATATTATGCTAGTAAAACACTCACATCTGCACAGGAAAATTACACCACAACCGAGAAGGAGCTCTTAGCTGTAGTATTCGCATTTGACAAATTTCGCCCTTATATTACTCTTTCGAAAATTATTGTTTTTACGGACCACTCGGCCCTCAAATATCTTCTCTCTAAAACGGATGCCAAGCCTCGCTTGATTCGCTGGGTCTTACTCCTCCAGGAGTTTGACTTAGAGATCCGTGATAAGCGAGGTGCCGAGAACTTGGCCGCCGACCACCTTTCGCGCCTAGACAACCCGTTTATAGAACAATTAGATGAAAATTCTTTTCATTACTATTTCCCTGATGAGAAGCTTTTCGTAATTAACACATCTACTTCTCCTTGGTTTGCCCGCATCGCCAACTATCTAGTGGCCCGTGTGCTCCCAAAAGAGTTTTCATCTCAGCAAAAGAAGAAATTCTTTTCTGAGCTGAAGAACTACTTTTGGGAGGACCCGCATCTTTTTAAAGTCTGTGCAGACCAAGTGATCAGGAGGTGTGTTTCCTTTGAGGAAGGATTAGATATTATTAAACATTTGCATGAAGGACCGACAGGTGGGCACTATCAAGCTGCTCGCACCGCTCACAAAGTGTTAAGCGCGGGTTTTTACTGGCCCAGCCTGTTTAAAGACGCGCATGCCTTTGTGAGTAGGTGTGATAGTTGCCAACGGTCGGGGAATATTTCGAATAAAAATGAAATGCCACAAAATTATTTTCTAGAGTGCGAAGTTTTCGACCTCTGGGGGATTGATTTTGTTGGCCCTTTTCCTTCTAGCTTCGGGAATAAGTACATTTTAGTTGTCGTTGATTATGTTTCACGTTGGGCCGAAGCCCAAGCTCTTCCTACGAATGACGCCCGAGTCGTAGTTAATTTCCTCAAAAAATTATTTTCTCGATTCGGTACGCCGCGCGCTATCGTTAGTGATAGGGGTTCCCATTTCTGTAACGCGCAATTTTCAAAAATCCTAACTAAATATGGCGTTACTCATAAGCTTTCCACTGCCTACCACCCCCAAACTAACGGACAAGTCGAAGTAGTGAATAGAGAAATAAAAAGAATTTTAGAAAAGACTGTTTCAACTTCTAGAAAAGACTGGTCCGCCAAATTAGACGATGCTCTATGGGCCTACCGAACAGCGTACAAAACCGCCCTCGGCTGTACGCCATATCGGTTGGTTTATGGAAAATCGTGTCATTTACCCGTAGAGTTAGAGCACCGCGCCTTTTGGGCCTTACGATTTTTAAACTTCGATCCCCACTCTGTCGGCGATTTTCGAAAATTTCAACTTAACGAACTCGACGAGTGGCGCTCTTACGCGTATGAAAATAACAGACTTTATAAAGAGCGGACGAAGCGTTTACACGACCGACATCTTAGGCACCCAAAAATCTTTAAGCCAGGCGACCAAGTGCTTCTTTATAACTCTCGTTTACGTTTATTCCCGGGTAAATTAAAATCACGTTGGTCTGGGCCTTTTACTGTTTTAGAAGTCTTTTCTTATGGTACTGTTTTAATTTCTCACCCGGATAAGGGTACTTTCAAAGTGAATGGTCAGCGTCTTAAACTGTATTTCTGTGATGATGTCAGTCTAAACCCTGTTAACTCTATCTTTCCGGTCCTGACATTTGATTAATCTGAACATTATTTTACTCACAAACTTTGACATATATTCGAACTTATTTTTAAAACAATATTTGGGACAATCTTATTTTGATGCGTCGAGCTCAAACGACGCTTTAAACAAAGGGCGCCCTTGGGAGGCAACCCAAGTTATCTTTTTCTGTTTTCTTTCTTTTACACTTTTTGCCCCGCCTGGCTCCGGCAAGCTGAAACTTCTGCGATCGCCTGCTCCAACGGTTCTGCTTCCATGCCAACGTCCGCCCGACGACGTTTCATGAAGATCCACAGCACAAGCATGGAGGAGCGGCATCACTCAACTTGCCCTGCAAAATAAAACCGGGGAAGTACCTGCTTTTCAATTCTGTCTTTTATTTCTGTACTTTACTTTTCTCTCGTTCTCCGACCTCCTTCTCCATTGCGGACAATGTAGATTTTAAGCTTGGGGGAGGACTTCCTCCTTTTTGTTTTGTAAATATCCCAAAAAAAATCCAAAATTTCAAAAAAAAATTTCATAAAACTCTTATATATATATAGCTGCATTTTGGTATTTCAATAAGTACCCCATGTTTATGTTTTGTTTTTCTCAAACTTCTTTATAAACAACGTAGTTAATTATAATTTTTCTAATCATTCTTTTTAATCATATTTCACAAGTAAAATGTTGTCCATGCTGTGTTTCTAATTCACGGTAGCATGTTAAGGTAAAATATTTCTCTAAACCGTGCATTTCTATTATGGTTTTTCGTTCTTTATTTTCTTTACTTTCTCTAAAAATTTATCATCCACTATTTTCCTTTTCGTCTTTTGATGATTTTTGTAAGAACATATTTTGAATAACGTAGTAGATATGAACGATCCAAGTGACATATTATTTTTATTTTCAAGATAATTTCATCAATCTTCTTTTATTATCTCGAACTTGCTTTTTGAAATTTATCGACTCTATGTTTTAAATAAATTTAAAAAAAAAATGCGTGAAAATGATTTAGGCCATTTTAGTTTACGTTTGAGCTTTCTTGCCAACCTAAACTCTTTTACCACTAGTTAGCCGCTTTTGAGCCTTTTTTCCAAATTCATTTGATAAACTCCACACACCATTTCATTTTCACCAAAGCCCAAATTCCTACCTATCTAATCACGCTAATTTTGTTTGATAGTAAATTTTGTCTTATCTGTGGAGATATTGTTGAAAAAGGTGTACTCAAAAGCAATAAATTGAAAAAGAAGAAGAAAACAAAAATGAATGAAAAAAAAAATAATAATAATAAAAAAAAGAGATAAAAAAATCATAAAGAGAAAAAAATAAATTTATTTATACATATTTTGTTTAAAATAAATTTATTTTTGTGAAACTCGTTGTTTTGGTTTAGTGTGATTTTTAAGCATCCATGTTTATATTTGAATTCCACTCCTATTCATATTCCTAAACCAAACGTTTCGGTCCTATTAAGTCCTTTTGATTCACGCCCTTTTTTTTAATTTTATTTAACAACTAAGAAAAGAAGAAAAGTAAATCAGTTTTAGTTTTGGATTTAAACTTAGATTTTTGTTATTTAATTGATATAATTATAATGCGTTGCTTGGATCTAGTAATAACTCAATACGTTCTTTTCATTTTCATTACCTTGCTCAAATCTATTTAAAGAATTTCGTCAAAATTCTGGATGATTTATTTTTATTAAGTAAAGTTTATAAAAGTTAAACCATACCTAAATAATTGTTTTAGATTTACGTTTTACATTCTCCCTACCTAGAATTTCGCATAGTACTTGTGTGAGTATGATTAAAACTTTTTGAATTAGTCACTCTTATGATTAGCTAGTCTTTATATCTTTGCTTGGGGACAAGCAAAACTTAAGCTTGGGGGAATTTGATAATACGTTTGTAGTCAATTTTATTAGGATATTTTCGGGGTTTTAAAGCCAATCATGTCTTGTAAAGTACTTGTTTTGATTCCCCTTTGTATATATATTTTGTCGCTAATGCATTTTTTCTGCTTTTTGCAGGTTTTCACGGCTTTCAGCCGAATTTTGCTGTGACACGCCCCAAGGTCACGCCCTACCAGGGCGTGTACCTAGGGCGTGTAACCCAGAGGAATGAAGCAATTGGTCCGAATCTGCATTCCGTGGAAACTTAGTGTACACGCCCTCGGTCACGCCCGTGACACATCCGACACGGGCGTGTACTATAGGCGTGTCCCCAGGTTCCGAGGAATCGCCGCAGCGCGCTCGTCTTTCCCGCTCCACCGCCGCACCGAAATTGTCACGCCCCAGGGTCACGCCTGACCCGGGCGTGACATATGGGCGTGTACTTCAGCAATTCCGCCCGTCACCTCCAGCATTCAATTTCAGCCCGAAGAAGTCACGCCGCAAAGAACACGCCCCAGGGTCACGCCCTACCAGGGCGTGACCGGTGGGCGTGTACCGCAACAACTCCGTCAGAATTCAATTCCTGCCCGAAAAAGTCGCGCCGAATGTGTCACGCCCCAGGGTCACGCCCGACCAGGGCGTGACAGGGGGCGTGACCCGACCCGAAAAATTCTATAAATAGAGCCCAACTCCAGGGGTTTTAGGACAACTTTCGCTTTGAGAGGGGAGGTTCTGTCCTTTGTTTTTCTGAACTTTTAAGCATGTATTTTCATTTCTAGTTCGTAGCTCTAGCTTTATGCTTTTCCTGTATTAGCTCCTAGCTTCTTTCTGTAGTATGACGCTAATGATAGTGTAGTTTCCTTTTCATGTTCTTGTAATCTCTCATTTTCAAGCTGTAGATCACTGTTTCTCTTAATAAAAAGTGTTGTTTTCTTTTTCGTTCCTGCTCTGTTTTCAGTATTTTTCTTCTACTCATCTCCCTCTTCCACCTCACCATGATTAACTAATCCTCTATGTACTCGATCTAATTGATCCGAGGTTCGAGTGATTAGGTTATGATGCTTTGAATTTTACCTTTTCTTTTTAGGGTTTAGCTTTGAATTACTCTTGATTTATCACGGGTTGGAGGTATATTATCGATATATACTCTCCACCTTTGCTTTCATTCTGGGCTAGCCGAGAGGCCGAAGGTTTGAAATGAGCACTCAAGAGTAAAGGGAGTTGTTCGTACCCCTCGAGAGAGGCAGACGTTCAAATCTCCCGGATTGGAGTAAAATCCATTAGAGGGGTTCACCGCGTAAAGCGAGTTTTAGGCCTCCGATTTAGGCGAAAGTCGGTCGGACCTTCCTAAACTCAGTTAGGCACGGCCTTCGAGAGAAGCGTGTCAATATTCATGGAACCTCCACGGTCAAAGACCTTTACCCTAATTAGCTTAGGTTTATTTATCGTATTTTTCTAACCACTCTTGCCGAGGTGATTTCTGATCGAGTGCATTTTCCCTTCATCGTTACTAAGTTTAAGTTAATCGCTCTTTTAGCTCTCTTTATCTGTTCATACAAGTAGTTCTCTTCTTTTAGTACATTTAGCCAAACCTTATTTTGCCGTCGATAAAATAATAGATTTCGTGTGAGTAAGCTTACTCAACTGTTCCCGGATTTCAATACGACACTTGTGTCCCCTAGCTGCATTTCGATAGGTATACTTGCCTTGATGAATTGTTAGTTTGGTATTTTCTCTTTGCAGATATCTCAGAGACAATCAAGTAGCTAAGTCACCTACTCGAGTAGACCACGTCATATACTGGAGTAACATGCTTATATACTCGAGTAGATTACTTGTTATACCCGAGTACCATAAGGTTTTTCTCATCTAAATTTCTCTAAGTCATATACTCGAGTAAGTATACTCATATACTCGAGTAAGTATACTCACTTACTCGAGTAGATAGAAATATACTCGAGTAGTTCTTTATACCTACTCGAGTAGATCCTGTGTTACTCGTGTACCTTGATATTTCCCTAATCCAGAATTTTTCTAAGTCTTTTACTCGAGTAGAACCTTCACCTACTCGAGTAGATTACTTCCTCTCGTGTAGTTTAGTTCAACTACTCGAGTAGTTGCCAGCAGACCTCTTCAGAATTTTTCTAAGTATTCCACTCGAGTAGTACTTCTTGTACTCGAGTAGGTTATGTAATATACTCGAGTAGCTCTTCCAGTACTCGAGTAGATCCTCTATATACTCGAGTAGGTCCCTTCACATACTCGAGTAGTTCTGTCTGCCTACTCGAGTAGTTGATCTCTATATACTCGAGTAGTCTTTTTATACATACCCGAGTATGTTTCCCATCATGTACTCGAGTAGTTATTCAACTACTCGAGTAGTCATTGACTTACTCGTGTAGTTGGCTAAATCTTTCCGACATTTTGCTAAGTCATTTTTCTGACGAGATTTTTCAAATCACGCGACATGATTGGTCCACGTGTACATCATTATGACCGATTATGACCGTTAGTCTCTCTTATATAAGGTCTTATCAGAAAATGACAAACCCTAAGTATTCTCAAAGCTTTCTTGTAATTTCTTTTTCGAGAAATATTCTTCAGCCGCCTCCTCTCTGACTTTCGCGAAACGGAAGCCGCCGCCGCCGCCTTATTCTCCGGCCAAAGCTTCTACTTTCAGAGGATTATTCTGAAGAAAAGTTACAGATCGAGATCGACTTCACTGATCATATTCTCTCTCGATTTCTGTAAAAGCGAGTAGATCTAGATCGAGGCCGAGAACTTCTTCACCGATTTCTGAAAGTGCTACAAAGTTGAAAAGAAGAAGATCCTGGCCATTTCCTTCAGATCTGAGTGATTTACTGTTTGTATTCTTGTAAACTCTTTATTAATCTTGTAGGAGAAATCTTCTCCGAGTGTAGGAGTTTTTCACTCCGAGTCTGTAGGAAGTGCTATCTTCCGAGGTGTAGATCCTCTTGGTTGGATCGAGTTTGTAGGAACTTTGTTCCGAGGGTAGGATCGGTTTTTGATCCGAGATAGTGGAGTAGCCGAGTCTAGTTGATTGCTAGATCGGTGAGGGAAAGTGGATGTACCCAAGGTTGGGGAACCACTATACATCTTGTGTTGTCTGTGATATTGGTAGATATTTCTGTGATGTGCTCTAATTATTTTTTATTCCGCAAAAGACGCACAAACCACCTATTCACCCCCCTCTAGGTGATTTAGGTCGACAACAGTTCTCTTTCAATTTCTCTCAGAAATCAGCTATCTGAACACAGCACTTTAAAATCAGAAAACCTCAAACTCTCTGAGTAGTTGGAATGCTGTAGGGAGCAGATAGCCTCAATGAATAGTGAACTATTAGAGGCCAAAAAGTTTGAAGAATCCCTCAATGGGAGAAGTATCAAGCTAATGGACATCACAAGAACAGTGAACTCAAGATTCAATAGTACACTGGGCTTGGGTGCCTCATCTAGCCAACCTATAGTATTAACAACCCCAATCAAATTTATCTCTGCTAAAGGTAAGGGAGTTGTAGAGGTAGCTAGGAAGAATTCTGATTTACCTAAGAAAACCATAGTTCAACAGAAATAGTCGAACGGAGCTCGACGATTGCCGAATGGAGCTCAACGATCTCAGGCTAAATCATCGAACTCAGGTCGACGATCTCTGAACCCTGAACTCTGGCACAGTCGATCTTCGAACGGAGCTCGACGATCTAACCCAAGATCGTCGAACTCAGCTCAGAGATCGTCGAACAGAGATCAGAGTTTTAAAAACTCTTTCAAAAGCAAATCAAAGTTCAATCCTAGAGGTTCTACATCTCAATGGTTTAACCCTTATACTGAATGGATAATACCTCCTAGGAGATATCATCCTGAAGGATATAAGAGTCAACGAGAGATGTCTTTTATTTCTGAATACAAAGGTTATCAACATAGGCCCAAGGTAAACTGGGTCAAAAACAAATAAATTTTTTTATGTGCAGGAGAAGACCTATCCAACATCAAACCAGCAATGGTATCTGGATAGTGGGTGCTCAAAGCACATGACAGGAAACAAGGACAATTTCACATCCTTCAAAGCTAAGCTTGGACCCAAAGTAATATTTGGTGATTCAAACTTTGGACTAACAAAAGGATATGGTGCAGTCCAGATTGGCTCAGTCACTTTCAAGAAAGTAGCCTATGTGGAAGGACCGAAGCACAACTTAATCAGTATCAGTCAACTATGTGATGAAGGCTATCAAGTGACTTTCAACAAATCCTCATGCAAGATCAAATCAGAGGACAACACAACTGTGTTGACAGGTAAAAGGAAAGGTAACATCTATCTTGTGGATTTTCTTTCAATTAAGGTAGATATATGCTTGTTTAACTCTATTTGTAGACCTAATGATCTATGGCATAAAAGATTAGGGCATATAAACCTTAGAACCATTGCTAGGCTATCCAAGGACAACCTTGATAGAGGACTACCTTCTGGCCCCTACAAGAAGGAAGGACTTTGCATGGCTTGTCAATTAGGCAAGCAAACCAAAAATAGTTTCAAGTCACTTAATAAGAGTGATTCACCTAGGATTTTGTATCTGTTACACATGGATCTCTTTGGACCCATTACAGTACAAAGCTTAGCAGAAAAATCTTATACCTTAGTGGTTGTAGATGACTTATCTAGATTCACATGAGTGTTCTTTCTGAGGAAGAAGTCAGATAACTTTAAGTATTTGACAGAGTTTCTCAAATGCATACAGATTGAGTTCAATACTCATATTGCCCTGATCAGAAGTGACCATGGGACAGAGTTTGATTCTCTTCTTATGCAAGAGTTCTGTCAGAGTGAAGGGATCAGGCACACTTTCTCAGCTCCTAGAACACCTCAACAAAATGGGGTAGCTGAAAGGAAAAATAGAACCCTTATTGAATCTGCTACTACATTGTTGTCAGATGCTCACCTTCCTCTATCCTTTTGGGCAGAGGCAGTGAACACCTCCAACTATGTGTTGAATAGAAGTTTAATACATAAACTGAAGGGCAAGACTCCCTATGAATTACTCAAAGGGAAGAAACCTAAAGTAGATTATTTCAAAATCTTTGGTTGTATTTGCTACATTCACAATAATGACAAGAAATACATAGCAAAATTTCAAGCTAAAGCTGATGAAGGAGTGTTTCTGGGATACTCCATGATCAGTAAAGCTTATAGGGTGTATAATAAATCAACTCTTAAAATTGAAGAATCTGTTCATGTATCTTTTGATGAGACTAACATGTCATACAAGGAGAAAGAAATTTCTACCATAAGCTCTTTGCAGGTTCCACCACTATGTGAGTCTATGGATGGACTGAACCTTACCCAAGAGGTACCAAACCATCCTACTCCATAGGTTACTGAAGATAGTGAAGAGGAAAGTCAAGAGGAAGTGGTTGAACTTCCCCCAACAGCTAGTATCATTCCCCAAGAGGAATTAAATACTGAAGCTGTTGCTCAACCAACTCCACCAACTGATCTTGTCACACTTAGAGATCACCCCAGATCTCAAGTGATTGGAGACATCCCAGTAGGTGTACAGACAAGGCATCAACTCAACCAAGACTTGATGCATGTCTGTTTTCTCTCTCAAATTGAACCTCTCACCATTCATGAGGCAGAGCAAGATCCCAACTGGATCATTGCAATGCAAGAGGAACTCAATTAGTTTGAGAGATGTAGAGTTTGGGATTTGGTTTCAAGACCCCATAACTATCCAGTTATTGGAACCAAATGGGTCTACAGGAACAAGTTGGATGCTCAAGGCAACATAGTGAGGAACAAGGCTAGGCTTGTTGCTCAAGGCTACAGACAAGAGGAAGGAATAGACTATGACCAAACCTTTTCCCATGTTGCAAGGTTAGATGTCATTAGGATATTCCTTGCCTAAGCAGCTTACAAGAGATTCAAGGTTTACCATATGGATGTCAAAAGTGCATTTCTGAATGGAGTACTTCAAGAAGAGGTTTATGTAGAACAACCTCTAGGTTTTATCTCTCCAACTCAACCCTCTTTTGTTTTTAAATTGCATAAAGCTCTTTATGGTTTAAAGCAAGCTCCAAGAGCTTGGTATGAGACTCTAGCAAGCTTTCTTTTAGAGAATGAATTTACAAGAGGAATCATAGATAAAACACTTTTCACTAGACATCATAAGGACCAAATATTGTTGGTACAAATTTATGTGGATGATATTATTTTTGGATCTACTGATCCCAAGTTGTGCAAGAGGTTTGCTAACCTCATGCATTCTAAATTTGAGATTAGTAGCATGGGTGAACTTTCCTACTTCCTTGGTCTCCAAGTGAAGCAGCTCCCAGATGGTATCTTCCTCTCCCAAGCTAAGTATGCTAAAGATCTTATCAAAAAGTTTGGGATGGGTGATGCTTCAGGGATGAAAACCCCTATGGCTACAAATGTTGTTGTGGATTCTGATATAGCAGGGAAACCTGTGGATCAGAAAAGGTATAGGGCAGTTGTTGGATCCCTATTATACCTAACAGCTAGCAGACCTGATATAATGTTTGCTACATGCCTTTGTGCTGGGTTCCAAGTGAATCCTAAAGAATCTCACCTTATTTTCCTAAAAAGAATTTTGAGATATATAAAGAGTTGCCCTAGTCTAGGACTCTGGTATCCTATAGAGTCAGAGTTTGAGTTAACTGGATACTCAGATGCTGACTATGCTGGATGTAGAGTGGATAGGAAAAGTACCTCTGGAACATGCCAGTTACTTGGTATGAGACTTGTCTCCTGGTTTTGTAAAAAGCAGACATCTGTGTCTACATCAACTGCAGAAGCACAATACATGGCTGCTGGTAGTTGCTGTTCACAAATGCTATGAATACAAAACCAACTCTTAGATTATGGTGTCAACTTAAATAATTCAACATTGTTTTGTGATAATACTAGTGCTATTGCTATAGCACAGAATCCAGTTCACCATTCTAGGACTAAACATATTGAAATAAGACATCATTTCATTAGAGATAATGTGGACAAAAAGAAAATTAACTTGATCCATATTCCTACTGATCTACAGAGAGCAAACATTTTCACCAAGCCATTGGATGAGAAAACCCATTTGTTCTTTATAAATCAACTGCGAATGATTAATGGAGAAGAGTTAACTTAGTTTCTGTCTGCATTCGACGAATTTTCCAGAGTTCGTCGACCGGAGTTCGACGAATTAGGGAAAGTTTGAGAGATTCTCGTCGAACGGAGATCAATAAATTCTCTGTGTGAGGAAACAATCTTCGTCGACCGGAGATCGACGAACTTTGCTTCAGAAGACTCTTCGTCGAACGGAGTTTGACGAAATGTTTTCGATTCTTCTGGATGAGATCGACGAATTATCTGTCTATAATTTATTTTGTCGAGCTCAGTTCGAAGAATTTTTCCTTTTTGTGGAACGGAGTTTGTCGATTCATATTCTAAAAATCTTATATCTAGGTTTTCTTCGACCTCCGTCACGCGCTTTCAGTTCCTTTGCTCTTGATCGTCGTTTCTCTGTGTGTTTTTCTTGCAGGACATCAATGGCGATTCCCTCAGGTGCTTTGGTTGTAATGAAGTTTGACACTGGTTTCGACATAGATTTTGAGTCGTTTCAACATTCTGACCCCATCTTTCTATACATCCTGGAACTACTGGAAGAACTCAGTTTAAAGGATTTCATGACCAGGCGCATTAAACTTCATGGAACGGAAATACGAGAGTGGGTATATACATCTACAGTTTCTGAAGAAGATGTTTTAACCGGCAATATAGGGAACACTGTTGTTTCCCTCTCTCCCGCAGTTCTCTCTGAGATATTTGGATTAGTGAACGGAGAAGACAATCTGGACATGGATTCTGAGGAATTTAGTGATATGCTGAAATTGATGAGTTTCTCTGGTAACAACCCTAATAAGTTGTTGAAAAAGCAACTATCCGCCGCCTACCAAGTTCTGGCAGATATTACGGGAAAGATACTGATGGCCAAGCACTCTGCTCATGACTATATTACCCATCACCAATTTCTGATAATGTGTGTAGTAGTGAATAAGCGACAAGTTGATTGGAGTAAGGTTTTCTTTGAATTGATCAAGAAGAAGAACAGCAAGAAGGAAATTTGCTTTGGCAGAATATTGGGAATATTTCTCAAGGAGAAGGCTACTGAATGTATGGTCTCCCCGACCATCTCCATCAACGCCAGCAAGCACCTCACTTGTGTTTTGTTTGGCAGGTGGGAGAGGACCATCTCCAAGCCCTCAAAGGCTTCTTCCTCCTGCCTCCAAACTTTAGAGAGCACAAGGGTTGTAAAGTCCGCTCCCCACCCTGCTGAAGAGGTTCCTCCATCTCAACCATCTCTTCCAGCACCTCTTCCTCCAAAGAAGCCTCCTAAGGTACCTACCCCTCCTTCATCTCCACCCCTTGACCTGACAATCACTCAATCTCCACCTCCATCTTCCCCTCTGTAAGTTCATCAACAACTCACTCCTCTTGATTCCCCTCATGAGGCAATACTTCCTACACCTCCACAGTCTCCTCTTCCCCCACACTTATCCACCATCCCATCTTATCATATACCATCAGATACAATCATGCAAGATGCCCCCACTCCATCTGTTATTCCTCCTCCCATTCCATCCCCTTCCCCTTCTGCATTTGATCCATCTACCCTCATTTCTTTGCTCACACCTCTCATCCAATCTTTGATCCAAGAGGCCATTACACCTCTTGTGACCTCCATTAACTCCTTATCTGCCCAGATCTCTCCTCTCTGCTGTCTCTCTTCATCTAGGGGCCTGGCTCCAGGTATTCCTGAACCCAGGCAGGGGGAGATGCTCTGTGATGAAGTTGTAGCAGATGCAGATACAGCAACAGCAGCAGCAGTCACAGCAGTTCCCTCTCCAGCTAATACAGATTCAGATGAGGATACAACAATTTTGACAGACTTTGATGCTGAGATGTTTGAGTTAATTCAATTCATGGATACTGACATTGATTTGGATGAGTCAGTTGCTCAAATAACTCCTGTTGGTGATTTCTATTTAAATCTCACGGTGAATTTATCAGTTTTGCTGAGTAATTTTGATACTGTATATAAACAATCTCTTCCAGCTGATATTACTAAGCCATATTTGGCTATGGTACCTTATACCTATCCAGCTAGTCCAGCAGTTGCCAAGCAACTCCGTGATAATTTTGTTCTCTCTGCCTCTAACTCAAAAGTTATTCCAGAAGATACATCAGTGCCAGTTTCAGCACCATATTTTATTATGGATGACTCTCCAATGCCTACTCTAGATTAGCTTATTCAGGCTGACATTGAAGAAGAGAATAAGGCAGTAGCTGATAGCTCTGTCTCTTTTGTTTCTGAACCTTGTACAGATAATTCTTCTCTTGTTGTTGAAACCCTTATTCCTGAACATCCTGCCTCTCCTCCAACAAAGACTGTTGTTTCTGATAAAGCATTAAAAGCTTTGAATGCTCTTTATGACATCCCTCAAGGTTCTGAGTCAGAAGAAGATGATGATGATGATTCTGATGAAGATGCAGCTAGTAAGAAAAAGAGACTGTTGGCAAAGAAGAGAAAGGCTGCTCCTCCTCTATCTCCCAAGCCAAATCCCAATGCAGACACTCCATATTATATTTTGCACAATGTTGCTCCATACAAGGGAATGCCAGCATGGATGTGGCTCTCCAAAAACCAACAAAAAGATAGAAAGAGAAGCAGGAGATACTCCCCTCTTCCAGTGCACAGATACAGGAAGGATCCTCCTCCTCCTCCAGCAGTTGGTGCCAGTGGCTCTAGCTCCCAGAGATCTGCCCCAATGCAAACTTATCAGAGACAGTCAGGGAGATCTTCTGGAAGCAGCCAGCAGAGGCCATCCTCCTCAGGAAGTCAATAGCATAAGCAGCAGCAGCAGCAACAAAGTTCTGAAGTACATAAAGCTGAAAGCCCAAAAAGACCCCTCTCTCCTCCAATTCCTTATGAAGATCCAGAGACTGCTAATACTGCAAGAATGTCTAGGTACCAAGAGCTGATTGGTCTATCATTGATAAATAAAGCCAAAGTAGAAGGAAAAGATATCTCTGGTCTTTAAACAATGTCAGAGTATAGAAAGGAAGAGCTGAAAAGGTTAGACAAAGGCAACAAACTTTTTAATGTTGATGATTACATGAAACTACATCCAGAAGCAGTTGTCCCCAGGGCTACATCATTGAAAATTATTGGGGCAGCTGATATGACCATGACAGTGGCTCAAGCTCAAGATCCTAACAGAGAAATCATTTTCAAGAAGCTAGGAGAAAAGAAAACAGAAGACAAACCTCAGCAGAAGAAGCCAAAGAAGTAATTTTGTTGTTGTTTCAATTTCTGTTTGTTATTTATTTTTTTTAATTGTGCTTTCTGTTAAACAAAGTTGTGTGTATATATATATCTGTTGCATGTGTTATAATTCTCTGTCAGATATATCTCTTTTCTTGCTTTGTTTTTCTGTTTTGAGTCTCTATTAGTGACCTCACCCAAATAGGGGGAGATTGTTGGATCGCTAGGTGATTTGGGCTAGGTTCACTGACTTAGGATGTGACCCATCATGTATAGCCAAGGTCAATTTGTGTCCTAGAGTCTAGGTTAAGTCCTTAGGCTCAACTCCAGATGGACCAGCTTTCAACAAGACCATCAGATACTCAAGGCTCACAAGTTTTCAAGACTAAGTAAAGTGAGTTCGACGTTCGTCGAACTCAGCTTGACGAAAGGAGTTCTGCGCTCGACGATCGTGAGACAATTCTTAGTGCTGAGCTCGACGATCTATGTTCTCTGTTCGATGAAAACTCAGTTTCTACATCAAGCCAAAGTCAGGCGAACTTCAAATTTTTCTAAGTCCAACTTCATGCTTCGGTCGATGAATTATATTCTGAGCTCGACGAACTTGGAGCTCAAGTTCACAGCTTCTCAGGTCGACGAATGCTATTCTCTACTCGACGATTTCTGGACTCAGAGAATCTGTGTCAACACTTAGGGTTTGTGTCGACACCAGACGATTTGTGTCGACACCAGCTTATCTCGACACCAGAGGACATGTGTCGACACCAAGATCAATCTGTCGACACCAACTTTTGTCGACACAGTATTTCAGCAGATGCAGGATATTTTGTCTAAGTCCAGAACTTTTCTCAGCTCGACGAATTTGATTCTCAGCTCGACGAATGAAGATTGTCTATCAGGTGAATGAAGATTGTCTTGTCAACGAACTCTCTCAAGCTCAGCCCGGTGAACTCAAGCTCAGCTCGACGAACACAAGTTAAGCTCGATGAAATGTGTTCTTCGTTCGACGAATCCAGATTAGGTTTTCTTCAAGGTTCCCGTCCCGTTTCATGGCACTGATTCCTGAACATTTAATGTCAGATCTTCTCGGAATGTTACCGTTAGAACGTGCATTGACTATGGACGATTACATGCCATTTTTCCATGGGATAGTTAGGAAAGTCATTGATTGCTGTTTCTTTCCAAGGCCGACTATAATTACTGCTCGACATTCAAAAGTTTGAATATTCCTCAGTCAGTCAGAGACACAAGAGACACAACAAAAAATAGAGACACTATAAGAGAACAGAATCAAGCAGTGATAGAGTTCAAGAATTACAACACAGCAATCAATCTGATAGATACTCTGAAGTTGCAGAGAAGAACAATTATTCAAAAATCACAAGTTCTTGACTGCAATCAGCCTGACCAGAGAATATTTTCAAGAAGAAGAACAACAACCAAATTCAATTAAGAGTCTTCTTCTCTTTATTCACAGGATAACTTCAAAGGACAACAATCAATCAATCTGTCAAAGGAGTTCCTGAAACATATTCTGGTCCAGGCATTCTAGGTATTTGAAGACCTATCACCGTAAAGCAGTGCTCCAGTCTTCCTGATACATTCAAGATCTCAGGGGGAGCAAGCTGCTAACATCATTCCACTTGAATCTTCTCTCTGATTGTTGACAGAGAAGATACCTTCACTCTCTCACCACCACCTGTATAAAGGGTTGTCATCTCCATTCAAAAGTGATTCCTGGTTCACAAGTCTCCTTCCAAAAGACTTGAGGTTTGGTTTGTGTGGTCCTGATCAAAACTCATTGGTGCCCAGGACACCTGATCAACTTATCCTGCCGTGTATTCCTACCTAGGGTGGTAGAAGAGTGGATGTACCCAGATTGGTTGGGGAACCACTATAGCTCCTTGTGTCTTCTGGTTACTATTTTCTTTTGTTTACTGGCTGTGGTCTGTATTGCTCTGTGTTTGCTTTATTTTATTTGCTTCCTTGTTCACTTAGGTATACAACAACAGTTGTAAAAAGTTTTTAGTAAGCACCATACTCTATTCACCCCCCCCCCCCCCTTCTAGAGTATATCAGATCTAACCTGCACTTTCATAAACTCCACATTTATATATCCAAACCAAGAATGTATTACAACTCACACACACATGGCCTTAAGGCCTTAAAGGTTTCTCTTTACACAAAATACATTTTCGTACATCGGCACGCAGGTCGGCCACACATGAAATCCAACCACGATTCGCACGGCCTTCAAGGGCCTTTAGCAGCAAGCCCCCATTCCGCTCAAGCAATTCAATTCAAGCAGCAACACATGCAATTCATTATCCAATACAAAGCGGAAAACAAAGTAACGGTCAGCATTCACTGACCCACTTATAACGACCCTACCCCTTGCCCGGGGCAGTGGTTCCTTCCCTGTATGCATTGTCATCATCATATGGATCAACACTACCAATGACAATCATATCACAAACGTCGGTATCCACCAGACGTTCCGTGCACTCAGGGCACCTTCTTGGTGTACCGGGTATCCCAGTCGTACATCGCCGATCAGAGGTTCTTCACTTGTTGGTTGGGCGGTTCAATCCTAGTCCACCAATCTTACTATTGGCTACATCTCGTCCATACCACTCAGAGGTACTAACCTCACAGCATCCACAAACACAACTAGAGCAGATCGACCCACACCATGTGGTGTGGCAAGCCGGGTTTATCAGTGCTCCCCATGCATTACCACCAATCGACCCCTCACATATTTCTGATCGACCCACCCCTGTGGTGCAGCAAGCCAGGTTTAACTGGGCTCCCCAGGCCTTGGCACCAATCGATCCCTCATCTATCCAGATCAACCCACCCTAGTGGTGTAATAGGTCATGTTTATCTCGCGCTCCCCAGGCGTGCTACCAATTGATCTCTCATCATAACCAGGAGCTTACTCAAAGCCTCCATACATCCATAACCAACATTCATTCATCCATACAACCATTCAATCAAAGCATAAACCTTTCATAGCCTCAAATCCACGGAGTCTTCACCGGTTTACCCATGATCATCACCAATCCAAACTACCCATCCAGATGGGCTTCACACAGCATGCCTATGCCGTGCTCCACATTTCCGACTCTAGATGCAAACTCAACCATGGAATCACTTACGAAATCCACCTCTTGGTGGAGGATCCCACGTACATGCATAAAGAAAGGACTTCGATGTCCAAGAAACAGATCGTTACCCTTGAAGATCGCTTCGACGCCATGAAGTAGTCGGATGGAAGTCACCGCCTCGGCTTTGCCTTCACAAATCCGTTCTCGGATCTTCAATCCGCACTCTGCCGCTCCTCCAACAGCTGGCTTTCCTTTGCCCTTTCCTTGCCTTGGCCTTTCTCTTTCTCTTTCTCTCTCTTAGAATAAGAAGAAGAAGAAGGAGATGAAAATGAAGGGAATTTATCACATTCTCGGCATTTTTATCCACAGGAAAGAAGCCTGGAACGTTAGATCTAGAACATGGAAATGAACGACCTGAAAATACTAACAAAATCACTTTTCGGGCCTGACATGCCATGTGACACGCCCGTGTCACAGGGCGTGTACATTAAGCGGCACACGAACCGACTCATTCTGACTGATCCAAAATAGAACACGGCCAGGGTACACGCCCGTGTCGACCCAGTCACGCCCGTGACCCAAGGCGTGTAACCCACTCGACACCTCGTCGAGAGAAAATTGCCGACCTCTCGACACAGCAGGACACGCCCTGTGACACTCTCGTGTCACAGGTCGTGTACCCCTTGCTTGCCACTCGACAATCGTCGAGCGCAGTTCATCGACCAGAGGGGACACGCCCTCCGACACGCCCGTGTCGGATGGTACACGCCCGTGTAGCACGGCGTGTTCCCTCTGTCGACCACTTTCGTCGACCACACGCCCAACTGCTCAACCCGAGCAGGACACGCCCTGGGACACGCCCGTGTCCCCGGCCGTGCCACCTAATATTTTCCCATACTGCACTTTGGGATGTTACAACCCTCCCCTCCTTCAAGAAATTTCGTCCACGAAATTTCACAGAGGAAGGAAAACAGCAACCAAACTGTTATGACATCAAAATAAGATGTTACAACAACCTTTGTACTGTACAACCTCCACATGTGCCAATTAATCCACAGTTTCAGCTAGTGATCTCTAGCCACAAACATTCTATATACCCTCAAACAACATATACATTTATCATAATCGATCGATCACTTCATTTGCACCAAGTGTGAACCAACATTTCAACATGTCACACGACATATAACACATATATGTACACAACCATCGCATTAGTCATTGCCTTATATACAACATTATTCACATCACCAAGGTGATACAAGTCATTATTCTTACTTCCGGTCAGCCTCCCGATTTTGCATCTCTCGCGTAAGAGCGAAATTAAACACTCGAGGCTGAATTTCACCAATTGAGCTTTGCGGCTCTTGTACTTCCAAATTATGCAATGGAGGCTGCGTCCGGGATACAGATGACTCGGCCACTGCTTTACCCTTATCTTCATACGACGCACCAATATTTTTCTCACTCCCTGAAGGGGCATTCCAACAAAATTTAGCAATATGTCCTTGCTGCTCGCAGTTATAACAGATACGTGTATCAACACGTCCTTGCCCAGAAGTCGCCCCCGAAGAAATAGTCGACGGAGCTGATTCAACAGGTCTAAATCTTTTCTTCTCTCATCTTCTAAACTCCGACTACTCCGCCTGTGGCACTTTAAACTCTGGCTTTTCCACTGTCAGTCTCTTCTTCTCTTGTACCCGCTTCAAATCATTTTCCAACGCACGGGCCGTATCCACCAATGCTTGGAAGCCTTGGTTCACTGAACTCGGGAGGACCAACCTCAACTCATCCCGCAGTCCCTCATAAAAGCGATTCGTCTTTCACGCTTCCTCCACGAAGGTAGACCCCGCATATCTCCCCAGTCTGGTAAACTCATGCAGGTACGTATCAATATCAGCCTCACCCTGCACCAGGCGTTGAAACTCGTTCTCCATCGCAATTTGTTGCGACACCGGCAAATACTTGGCAAGAAACAATCTGGAGAATTCCTCAATTGAAACCTCCGCTAAACCTCGACCTGCCAAGTGATGTACCTCCATCTCATCCCACCACAGTCTTGCATCTCCTTCCAGTAGAAAAGTGGCTTGGGTCACTTTCTGCTCTTCTGTAGTCTTGATTGCAGTCAGGATCCTCTTTACTCGATCCAGCCAATCTTCCGCGTGCGTTGGGGAAATCGCCCCACCAAACGTAGGTGGATGAAACTCCATAAAGCTTTTTAATGACTCATTTGTTGCTTGCTCCTCCACCACAACTGATGCGCGCTCTTGCCTTGCACCAGTCTATACTGGTACTCCTGCAGGCCTTGCCTGTCCAGTAGGCTATGCCTATAGCACTGCAAGCACCGTCTCCGTCACCACCCGTATGGTCTCCGCCGAAGGAGGCGTAGGCGCTTCAACGGGTGCTACACTCTCATCTGATCGATGGGGCTCCGACTGCCCAACACCACTCCTCGCCACTTAGCAATGTACAAAACACCATTAAACAGCCATGTCATAACGGTAATTATACATTGACTACACACTCATGCCCCTTACGTGCATGAAATACATTCCTAGTGGACATTCGTGAGTTCAATTATGTTCTCGCCTCCCACACAATCTCAACCTGGCTCTGATACCACTTTGTAACGCCCCCACTCGTCACGTGGCATATAACGGTGGGTCCGGCCGGGGCCCCACGCCATATGTTACAGACAAGCGGCAGAATTACTTGTGGAAATCAAAATCTACTCGCATCCTAACTCACACATTCTAGCGCAGCATTTTAAGTTATCATGAACTCAACTCAAAGAATGTCCACTACTATATAAACTCCACATTTATATATCCAAACCAGGAATGTATTACAACTCACACATACATGGCCTTAAGGCCTTACAGGTTTCTCTTTACACAAATACATTTTCGTACATCGGCACGCTGGCCGGCCACACATGAAATCCAACCACGATTCGCACGGCCTTCGAGGGCATTTAGCAGCAAGCCCCCATTCCACTAAAGCAATTCAATTCAAGCAGCAACACCTACAATTCATTATCCAATCCAAAGCGGAAAACAAAATAACGGTCAGCATTCGCTGACCCACTTATAATGACCCTACCCCTTACCCGGGGCAGTGGTTCCTTGCATGTATACATTGCCATCATCATATGAATCAACACTACCAATCACAATCATATCACAAACGCTGGTATCCACTAGACGTTCCGTGCACTCAGGGTACCTTCTTGGTGTACCGGGTATCCCAGTCGTACACCGCCGATCAGAGGTTCTTCACTTGTTGGTTGGGCGGTTCAAACCTAGTCCATCAATCTTACTATTGGCGACATCCCGTCCATACCACTCATAGGTACTAACCTCACAGCATCCACAAACACAACCAGAGCATATCGACCCACACCATGTGGTGTGGTAAGCTGGGTTTATTAGTGCTCCTCAGGCATTACCACCAATCGACCCCTCACCTATTTCTGATCGACCCACCCCTGTGGTGAAGCAAGCCGTGTTTAACTCGGCTCCTCAGGTCTTGCCACCAATCGATCTCTCATCTATCCAGATCAACCCACCCTAGTGGTGTAACAGGACAGGTTTATCTCGCGCTCCCCAAGCGTGCTACCAATTCATCTCTCATCAAAACCAGGAGCTTACTCAAAGCCTCCATACATCCATAACCAACATTCATTCATCCATACAACCATTCAATCAAAGCATAAACCTTTCATAGCCTCAAATCCACGGAGTCTTCTCTGGTTTATCCATGATCATCACCAATCCAGACTACCCGTCAAGATGGGCTTCACACAGTATGCCTATGCCATACTCCACATTTCCAGCTCTATATGCAAACTCAACCACGGAATCACTTACGAAATCCACCTCTTGGTGGAGGATCCCACGCACATGCATAAATAAAGGACTTCGATGTCCAAGAAGGAGATCGTTACCCTTGAATATCGCTTTGGCGCCATGAAGTAGTCGGATGGAAGTCACCGCCTCGGCTTTGCCTTCACGAATCCGTTCTCGGATCTTCAATCCGCACTCTACAGCTCCTCCTGCAGCTGGCTTTCCTTTCCCCTTTCCTTGCCTTGGTCTTTCCCTTTCTCTTTCTCTCTCTTGGAATGAGAAGAAGAAGAAGGAGATGAGAATGAAGGGAATTTATCCCATTCTCGGACTTTTTATCCACAGGAAAGAAGCATGGACCATTAGATCCAGAACAGGGAAATGAACGGCCAGAAAACTCTGACAAAATCACTTTTCGGGCCAGACACGCCCTGTGACACACCTGTGTCACAGGGCGTGTACCTTAAGCGACACACGAACCGACTCATTCTGACTGATCCAAAATAGAATACGGCTAGGGTACACACCCATGTCGACCTAGTCAAGCCCGTGACCCAGGGCGTGTAACCCACTTGACACCTCATCGAGAGAAAATTGTCGAACTCTCGACACAGCGAGACACGCCCTGTAACACGCCTGTGTCACAGGACGTGTATCCCTTGCTTGCCACTCGACAATCGTTGAGCGCATTTCGTCGACCAGAGGGGACACGCCCTCCGACACGCCCGTGTCGGATGGTACACGCTTGTATAGCACGACGTGTTCCCTCTGTCAACCACTTCCATCGACCACACGCCCAACTGCTCAACCCGAGCGGGACACGCCCTGGGACACGCTCGTGTCCCAGGCCGTGTCACCCAATATTTTCCCATACTGCACTTTGGGTTGTTACAAGATCTTGGCCTATGGTACCCTAGAAATAGGGATTTTGATCTAACAGAATTTTCAGATGCAGATTTTGCAAGTTGCAAAGAAGACAGGAAAAGTACTACTGGAACCTGTCAGTTCTTAGGAAGAAGGCTAATTTCTTGGAGCAGCAAGAAGCAAACTAGTGTGGTTATATTCATTGCTGAGTCAGAGTACATATTAGCAGGCAGCTGCTGTGCTCAACTGTTGTGGATCCAACATCAGCTCCAGGATTACAACCTTCAGGTAAGTAGAACTCCTCTATACTGTGATTCTACAAGTGATATTTCTATTGCTAGGAATCTTGTCTCACATAGCAGGACTAAGCACATAGAAATTAGATATCATTTTATTATGGAGCATGTGAAGAAGGAAGACATCAGTCTTGAGTTTGTCCCCACAGACAAGCAAGTGGCTGATATCATCACTAAGCCATTAAATGAAGCAAAGTTCAACACCCTTAAATTTGAGTTGGGTATGTTAAACTTAGCCTAGCTTCAGGCACTCCCTTTTGTATTTTTTTGGTGCAGATATTATTCCTCTATCCTAGTGGTATCATTTCACTGATGCTTCTATTGAGGGAGAGTAAGTTATTCTGTAAGGGCCAGCCCCTATCTTCCTATTCTACAGAAGTCAAAAGGGGGAGAGAAGAGAGAAGGTCATAGAAAGGAGGAGAGATGGCAAAGGGGAAAGGACATATCCAATCATCCAGAGAAGGGCATGTGGAACTCAAGTAAGAACAAACACCTTGCAGCAAAACCGGGGGTGTAGGTGATGCTCACCATACAGGCAGGAAATGAGGTACACTTCCTTATAGCATGTCAGAATTCAATATTTATTTTGTTGTATAGGTTGTGTGTTTCATTGACCAAGGAAAGAAAATAATTTTGATAAGCGTTTTGACTTCTTCAAATAGGGGAAGATTGTTGGATCCATTGTTCACAATGTCCCTGATTTGTAAGAAGTCAAACAGGTTAATGTCACACACATCAACTGTATTTGATGTGCATTTGAGATCTTGAGTGCAGGTTAGTCCATATCACATTTATTGGACAAGTGGACACAACAATTGGTTGCTGGACATAGCAAAATCTACTAAGTCCACAGGCGTTGAGTGGAGCAAGCTCACCCAACGCCAGAGGTAAGGATTCAATATTGTCTAGCTAAAAATTTGTACAGGCCCACAGGCATTGAGTGTAGCTTACTCACTCAATGTCATATAACAAATAGCGTTGAGTCTATCTCAGCCTAAGTGATAAATATCCAAAAATATGGCTAAGTACAAAAGTGTTGAGTGTAGTCTACTCAACGCCATATAGCAAAAAAACTGTGAGTCAGGCTGAGTCTTTCAAAGCCTAAAGAAATAGGCTGAAAATGTGGCTAAGTCCACAGGCGTTGAGTGTAGTCGAATCACTCAACGTCATACAGCAAAAAGCTGTGAGTCAGGATGAGTCAGTCAAAGCCTGGAGAAATAGGCTGAAAATGTGGCTAAGCCCACATGCGTTGAGTGTACCTTACTCACTCAACACCAGATAACAGAGAAATTATGTTAAGTACTTTGGCGTTGAGTGGAGCTTACTCTCTCAACGCCAAGGCTCAGAAAATTAGCTAAGGCAAAAGCGTTGAGTGATGAAGACACACTCAACGCTCTCAACGCCTAAGATGCTGTAGAGGCAGAAATTGGCTAAGGCAAAAAAGTGTTGAATGATGAAGACACACTCAACGCTCTCAACGCCAAAGAAGCAGGATGATTTTGCTAAGGCAAAAAGCGTTGAGTGAGGCGAGCTCACTCAACGCTCTCAATGCCTTGACGCAGAAAATTTGGCTCAGTTCAACTGCGTGGATAGCTTGGATTTCATCGAACTCAGCTTCGTCGTACTGAGCTTAGCTTTCGTCGAACTGAGTCTGGAGTTCGTCGAACTGAATTTACTCTTTCATCGAACTGAGTTTAGCTCTCGTCGAACTGAGTCTAACGTTCGTCGAACTGAATTTACACTTTCATCGAACTGAGCTTGTCGTTCATCGAACAGAGCTCAGCGTTCGTCGAGCCCAACGCCTAGACAGATAGAATTTTGTCTAAGTGTTGTGGCGTTGAGTGATGCTTACTCACTCAACGTCTTTGCTTCTAATGATTGAATTTTTTCTAAGTCCAGAGATGTTGATACCTCATGATGTTGTAATGATGCGAGCCATCACATTCACAGAACACAGGGAGTCTTGAGGCCTTGGAGTGGAGCAATGCCAGATGGGTGAGCGGTCTCTGCGATGATGCCTACGAAGATAGGTCCGTCGTGGCGGAACGTGCGCGTTGTCAAGCTATGTCTTGTGCTTGGCAAGGGACTTCGCATAATGCGAAGGACACAAGGGTGTTCCGTACCTAGAGCAGGTGTTGTAACACCCCAAATCCCACAGGATTGGGAAACGTTGGGTGACACGGCCTGGGACACGGGCGTGTCCCAGGGCGTGTCCTGCTCTGGTGAGCAGCCGGCGAGAGGTCGACGAAAATCCGTTCTAAGGAAAATGAGGTAACACGCCATCCGACACGGGCGTGTTAGAGGCAGTGTCCTCATCTGGTCGATGATTTCAGCTCGACGAAATTGAGCTGGGGCGTGTCTACTGCCGTGTGTGGGCACACGGCCTATGACACGGGTGTCACAAGCCGTGTCCTTTTCTGGATGTGCCCAAGGCATTGAGGCCTGGTGAACACGGGCATGACACGGGTGTGTCTTAAAGTACACGGCCTGTGACACGGGCGTGTCACTGGCCGTGTCCCGATCGGGTTGAAGTTGGTTTTGTACAGCCTGATGTATACGGTCACAGACACGGGCGTGTATGAAGGCATGTCAGGTGACGGCCCGTAACACGGGCGTGTCAATTGGGCGTGTACTGGACTAGATGAGTCGGTTGTGTGCCGCTTAAGGCACACGACCTGTGATACGGGCGTGTCACAGGCCGTGTCAGGCAAAAAATAGCCTTTTGTGGCAAAATCGTGGCCGTCCATTTTCTCAGGTGGGATCCAATGGCTGAGAGCCCTCCCTGCTTCCTTAAGGCCGAAACTTGAGAAGGAAATCCTCATTTGTTTTGGCCTTCATCTTTCTACAAGCCTAGAGAGAGAAAGAGAGGAAGAAGGAGGAGGAGGAAGAGGAGTCGGCTACCGGTGGAGCTGCGGAGTTCCTGCTCACAATCCGAGGCTAGCGTTGTGGAGGCGAGCCGTTGCGGTGCTATTCAGCCAACTAGGAATCCATGGCTCTAAAGCGTTCTTCAAGGGTAACGACCTTTCTTCCTAGCCATGTGAAGGCTTCCTTTTTGGCATATGCATACGATTCCCCCACCAGAGGGTGGCTTGTTATGGGAGTCTCTTGGGTTGATTTATGGAATCTCAACTCATTTGGCATATAGATCTGGAAATGGAGTACGGAATGGGCATGCTGTGTGAAGCCCATCTGGATAGGTTGGTCTAGATTGGTGATGTTGCATATACGCACCGGAGAAGACTCTGTGATAAACGTGTATTTTAAGAGTCGACGGGTTAAACCTGTGAAGGGCAGTAGCAGGAAGTACTGGAGTGATAGTCCAGAAAAATACCCGTATAATGCTTGTGCTGAATGGGCTGTACATGTGAAGTGTAGTAGCAGGAATTACAGGATTGGGAGTCCAGGAAATACCCTTGTAACGCTTGATGTTCATGGGTAGTACCTGTGAAGGGTAGTAGCAGCAAGTACTGGCGTGGTAAGCCAGGAAAATACCCTTGATGCTTGGAATGCTTGATGAGTTGTGCCTGTGAAGGGGAGTAGCAGGAAGTACTGGCTTGGCAGTCCAGGAAAATACCCTCAAGTGAATGCTATGATGTACGGTTAAGCCTAGGGATGGAACTTGAGTTTTGTCGCTAATGCGAGGCGTGGCTCCTAGGTAACCGATGAATGTGAAGCCAGGTCCGTGAGAATTGGCTGGTTATGTGTGAGCTGATAAGCTCACCTAAAGGAAACAGGTAAGGTGAAACCGACCCGCGCCTTTTATGTAGCTGCGAGTACATTGGTATTCGATGATGGCAAGGCGACTTGAGCAACGGGGGTGGCTGATCCGACCTGCGTTATGTCCATCCAACTTGAAGACCTGAAAGTGCGGTCTGTTGGAGCGCATAGCAAGAGTCTTAGGCCTACGCGCCATGACACAATGGGGGGCTACGAGCCAATCCCGGGTCATTAAGACTGAAGTCTCCGGCTGCACGTTGGATCAAAATGCTCAATTTTATTGTTGGGTTGTAGCCCTGATACGGTGGTGGGACCCTGGTTCGCGGTACACCAAGAATTTACCCTGAGTGTACGGATCGTCGAGCCGCGTGACTGACGGTTGTGATGGAATGTATGTGCGTGAGAGCACAATGTATGAATATATATATATATATATATGCATGTGAATTGTTGTGCCTACAGGGAAGGAATACCACTGCCCTGGGAAAGGGGTAGGGTCGTTATAATTTGGTCAGCTGAATGTTGATGGTTGTCTTGTTTGCCACCGTTGGGTGGGCGGTCCCTGTGCAGCTGCTGGAGAACCAAGCGGGATGCATAAGGGCTGAAGTCCCTGCTGTTGTTGTTGTTGTTGTTGCTGCTAGCCCCTGAAGGCTAAGCTTAAATGTTGTGTTTTGTTTATACGTGGTCGGCCTGCGCGCCAATGTTTGGGAGCCACTGGTGTAAAAGGACTTGTAAGGCCATAAGGCCAACTGACTTTTTATTTGCTGAACATTCTTGTTTATATATATCAATGTGGATATTATTATGGTGGACATTCATGTGTAGAGTTATGTTTCGTCTTATAGGCTTCCGCTAGAATGCAATGAGTTAGGACCCGCAACTCTGGTATCCCTCCGTGACTTTGCCGCCTGTTTTGTGATATATGTTGTAGGGCCCCGGTCGGACCTTCTAGTATATGCTATATGAACGGATGAAGTCGTTACATTTTTGGTATCAACTGTCTCGGTCTTTCCCTTTCGAATTTGTGGTCGAATTCGTTTGTGGGGTGGCGAGCACGTGTACGTGCGAACCGCGTTAACACTGATGAACTTTTGAATGTCCACCTTAGGAATGCAAATAAATGTGTTTGAGGAACCTGCGCGTTCCTATTTTGTTGTGACTGCTTGTGTGAGGTCGCTAATGTGCGTGTCTTGTTCACCTATAGGTGACGGAAATCCTCATTTGTTTTGGCCTTCATCTTTCTACAAGCCTAGAGAGAGAAAGAGAGGAAGGAGGAGGAAGAGGAGCCGGCCACCGGTGGAGCTGCGAAGTTCCTGTTCACAATCCGAGGCTAGCGTTGTGGAGGCGAGACGTTGCGGTGCTGTTCAGCTGACTAGGAATCCATGGCTCCGAAGCGTTCTTCAAGGGTTATGACCTTTCTTCCTAGCCATGTGAAGGCTTCCTTTTTAGTATATACGTACGATTCCCCCACTAGAGGGTGGCTTGTTACGGGAGTCTCTTAGGTTGATTCATGGAATCCCCACTCATTTTTCATATAGATCCGGAAATGGAGTACGAAATAGGCATGTTGTGTGAAACCCATCTGGACAGCTTGGTCTGCATTGGTGATGTTGCATATACGCACCGGAGAAGACTCCATGATAAACGTGTAGTTTACGAGTCAACGGGTTAAACCTGTGAAGGGCAGTAGCAGGAAGTACTGGAGTGGTAGTTCAGGAAAATACCCATATAATGCTTGTGTTGAATGGGTTGTACCTGTGAAGGGTAATAGCAGGAAGTACTGGATTGGGAGTCCAGGAAATACCCTTGTAATGCTTGATGTTCATGGGTAGTAACTGTGAAGGGTAGTAGTAGGAAGTACCGGCGTGGTAAGCCAGGAAAATACCCTTGATGCTTGGAATACTTGATGGGTTGTGCCTGTGAAGGGGAGTAGCAGGAAGTACTGGCTTGGCAGTCTATAAAAATACCCTCAAGTGAATGTTATGATGTACGGTTAAGCCTAGGGATGGAACTTGAGCTCTGTCGCTAACGCGAGGCGTGGCTCCTAAGTAACCAATGAATGTGAAGCCAGGTCCGTGAGAATGGGTTGGTTATGTGTGAGCTGATAAGCTCACCTAAAGGAAATAGGTAAGGTGAAACCGACCCGCGCCTTTTATGTAGCTGCGAGTACATTGGTATTCGGTGATGGAAAGGCGACTTGAGCAACGGGGGATGGCTGATCTGACCTGCGTTATGTCTGTCCAACTTGAAGACCTGAAAGTGCGGTCTGTTGGAGCGCATAGCAAGAGTCTTAGGCTTGCGCGCCATGACACAATAGGGGGCTACGGGCCAATCCCAGGTCATTAAGACTGAAGTCTCCGGCTGCACGCCATGGAGCAAAATGCTCAATTTTACCATTGGGTTGTAGCCCTGATACGGTGGTGGGACCCTGATTCGCAGGTACACCAAGAATGTGCCCTGAGTGCACGGATCGTCAGGCCGTGTGTCTGACGGTTGTGATGGAATGCATGTGCGTGAGAGCACAATATATGAATATATATATATATGTGCATGTGAATTGCTATGTCTGCAGGGAAGAAATACCACTGTCCTGGGAAAGCGGTAGGGTCGTTATAATTTGGTCAGCTGTATGTTTATCGTTGCCTTGTTTGCCACTGTTGGGTGGGCGGTCCCTGTGCAGGTGCTGGAGAACCAAGCGGGATGCATAAGGGCTGAAGTCCCTGCTGTTGCTGCTGCTGCTAGCCCCTGAAGGCTAAGCTTAAATGTTGTGTTTTGTTTATACATGGCCGGCCTGCGCGCCAATGTTTGGGAGCCACTGGTGTAAAAGGACTTGTAAGGCCATAAAGCCAAATGACTATGTATTTGTTGAACCTTCCTGTTTATATATATCAATGTGGATATTGTTGTAACACCCCGAAGTCAAGAGGATCATTTTGAGCAAAATCGGGTTCAGGCATGGGTGACACGGCCTGGGACACGGGCGTGTCCCAGGGCGTGTCAGTTGACACGGCCTGCGACACGGGCGTGTCCCAGGGCGTGTCGAGGTTGTGTCGACGATTGGACTTGGTGTCGACGATTTTCGCTCGACATCGTCGAGAGGGGGCACACGGCCCAGGACACGGCCGTGTCGGATGCCGTGTCGAATGCTCGATGAGTGTTACGCGACGATCGTCGAGTATCGAGTTCCAGTGAGGACACGGCCTGTGATACGGGCGTGTCACAGGGCGTGTCAGTGGGCGTCAAATTCAGCTCGACGTCTCGGGTTAGGGCGTGTTTGCGGGACACGGGCGTGTCCTGGTGCACACGGCCATGAACACGGGCGTGTGCCAAGCCGTGTGCCAGGCCGTGTGAAGTCTCGGGTTGATTTGGGATTATTTCTGTTGAGGTACACGGCCTCAGACACGGGCGTGTCTGAGGGCGTGTCGGGTACACGGCCGTGACACGGGCGTGTCACACGGGCGTGTACTGGTTGGATTGAGTCGGTTGTCTGCCGCTTAGGGGGACACGGCCTGTGACACGGGCGTGTCACATGGCGTGTCAGGCCGTGTTCAGGGTTTTCTGGCCAGATCTGAGCCGTTTGTTTCCCTCTTCCTGGATCCAGTGGCTGGGCTTTGTCCAGGTGTTGGGAAGGCCGAGAATTAGAAGATAAATTCTCTTAACTTCCTCTTCTTCTTCTTCATCTTCATTCCAAGAGAGAGAGAGAAGAAAGGCCAAGGCAAGAGGGAAAGGGAGGAGTCTTCCAGCTGCTGTAGGAGCTGCGGAGTGCGGATCGAAGATCCGAGAGCGGATTCGTGAAGGTAGAGCCGAGGCGGTGATTTCCATCCGGCTACTTCATGGCGCCGAAGCGATCTTCAAGGGTAACGATCTCCTTCTTGGACATCGAAGTCCTTTCTCTATACATGTGCTTGGAATCCTCCACCAAGAGGTGGATCGCGGAAGTGATTCCTTTGTTGAGTCTGCATCTAGAGCCGGAATTATGAAGTACGGCATAGGCATGCTGTGTGAAGCCCATCTGGACCGGTAGTCTGGATTGGTGATGTTCATGGGTAAACCGGAGAAGACTCCGTGACTTTGATGATGTGCAAAATGGATTTTTGTTGTGATGAATGTATGGATGTACTGCTTGTGAGGAGGCTTTGGTGAAGCTCCTGGTTATGAGATGATCAATTGGTAGCACGCCTGGGGAGCTCGTGATAAACCCGGCCTGTTACACCACTAGGGTGGGTTGATCTAGTTAAGGAAGGGATCGATGGGCGGCAATGCTAGGGGAGCCGAGTTAAACCCGGGTTGCTGCACCACATGGTGTGGGTCGATCGGATTAGGAGGGGGACCGATGGGTAGACATTGCCTGGGGAGCTTAGATAAACCCGGCTTGCTACACCACGGAGGTGGGTCGGTCTGCTCTGTTTGTGATGCTGTGAGGATGGACCTCTGAGTGGCTTGGGCGGGATGTCGCCAGCCTGCGAGCTGGTGGACTAGGGCCGGTCAACCAACAAGTTAAAACCTCGAGAGACAGCGGTGTACGACGGTGGATTCCGGTACGCCAAGAAGGTGCCCTGAGTGCACGGAGCGTTGGTGGACTCCAGCGTTTGTGATGTGGTGTGTTTGTTAGATAGTGGCATAAAGAGAATGATCCTATGATATGATTTGGTGATGTTTGCTGATGCTTGATGAAAAAGGAAGCACTGTATACAGGGAAGGAACCACTGCCCCGGGTAGGGGGTAGGGTCGTTATAATGGGTCAGCAATGCTGACCGTTACTTTGTTTCTGTGTTGGCTTGGATGATGACTTGCAGGTGCTGCGGTTTGGAAAGAATAAGTGGATTGGCTAGCCTGGTGTTCTTAGTCCTTGAAGGCTATGTGAAGAATCGTGGTTGGATTTCATGTGTGGCCGGCCTGCGTGCCGATGTACGAAACTATTGATGTAAAGAGGAACTTGTAAGGCCATAAGGCCAGGGTGTGTGAGTTGGATACATTCCTGGTGTTGTTCTATATAAATGTGGTATTTATATGTGGGTGGACATTCTGGTTTGAGTTCATGTTAACAAGAAAAATGCTGCGCTAGAATGGAATGAGTTAAGGACACGCATAGATTTTGATTTCCACACGTGATTCCTTCGCTTGTCTGTGCTATATGGCGTGGTGCCCCGGCCGGACCCACTGTTATATGTCATGTGACAGGTGGGGGCGTTACAAAGTGGTATCAAAGCCAGGTTGAGATTGTTTGGGAGGAGAGAACATAATTGAACTCATGAATGTCCACTAGGAATGTATGTCATGCACATGATGTGCGTGCGTGTGTAGGCAATGTACCAGTACCGTTATGATTTGGAAGAATTTAATGGTGTTCTGTACATTGATAGGTGGCGAGGGATGGAGCTGGGCCGTCTGAGCCCCAGCGGTCGGATGAAAGTGCAGCACCCGTGGAAGCGCCGATGCCTCCCTCGGCAGAGGCTATACAGGTGGTAGCGGAGACAGTGCTTGCAGTGTTACAAGCACAACCAACTGGACAGGCAAGATCTGGTGGAAGGCAAGAGCATGCTGCCGAGGTGGTGGAAGCGCAAGCAAGTGACGATGCCTTGTCACGTTTTATGCACTTTCACCCACCTACGTTTGGTGGAGCGCTTTCACCAACGCAGGCAGAAGATTGGTTGGCAAGAGTAAAACGGATCTTAACTACAATCAGGACGGTCGAAGAACAGAAAGTGATGTTGGCCACTTTTCTGTTGGAAGGAGATGCGAGATTGTGGTGGGATGAGATTGAAGTGCACCACTTGGCAGGTCGAGGTTTAACGGAGATTTCGATGGAGGAATTGATGAATTGTAAATATACCTATTTTTGTGTACATTAATTTAGTTGTTTTCATTTATTTTTGTCATTTTTTCTTATTTTTATTCAATAAAATGCTCCTATTTTTGTAAATATTATACTAACTTATTTTATTTTATTTTTCAGGAAAAAATGAAAATCTGCCAAAAATTGACCTGTCACGCCCGTGACATGTTGGTCACGCCCGTGACCAGGGCGTGACACGTCAAAAGCCGTGAAATCTGCGAATTTTGAAGACCAAAGCCTGACACGCCCGGGGTCACGCCCGTGTCACCCGACACGGGGCGTGACCCAAGCCCGTGTTCACTCCACTCGACGAATTCATCTCGACGATCGTCGAGTGTCGACACTAGCAGTCACGCCTAGAGTCACGCCCGTGACCTAGGGCGTGACACCTCTTTCCGCTCGACGATTTTCAACTCGACACTTTCAGCTCGACATTCGTCGAGTGTCGACACCAGCCGACACGCCCAGCGTCACGCCCGTGACCTGGGGCGTGACCTTTCCAGCTAGCCCGACAAGACCTGCCCGAAGACTTTCGGCGCGCACCGCGCCCAGATCCACCTGCCTGTCACGCCCCCTGTCACGCCCGTGACCAAGGGCGTGACCACTGCGAGACCGACACGTGTCCAGCCAAAGTCAACTTTCCCGTCAAATCGCCGGCCGCCTTCTCAAATAGTACTGTCACGCCCCCTGTCACGCCCGTGACCAAGGGCGTGACCCATGAAAATTTTTTCTATAAATTCAGAGGTTCTGCTCTGAATTCCTGTTCCTTTTTTGGTTCCATTTTGTATAGAGTTATGCTGCTCGGATGAAGTCCAAATGCTATGTAAGGGATATTTTCTCCCCCTCTCCTTAGTTTTTATTTTCATTCCAGTGTAACCCGTTGTTATTAGCTTAATAAAATGTGTTTTTCATCCCTTTATTTGGCTTTGGAATGAGTCTAAACGACTACCTCTATGCAATCTTATCTTTTTTCCTTGTCTTAACTTAGTTTTCTTTCGTTCTTTTTTATGTGTGTGTGTGTATGAGATTAGTTTTCTTGTTTTTATGTTTAGTTATTTTTACTCGTTTTGGTTAACTTAGATTTTTATAGCTTTTATTTCATTCCTATAGATCAGTAAAAACGTTTTCAAAGTGTTTTTTCCTTTTTTTAACTTAGCTTTTTATTTCGCAAAACCTTTTTCGTTCTTTTCGCTTTATTTTCACTTTTTAATCGTTTTTACGGAGTTATAGGAATGATTATATAGTTGTTTTAATTTTTCGTGCACTTCGATTTTTCGTTTTAAACTTTTGTCCGTTTAATTTTTTCGTTCTCTTTTTATGCATTTCTACCGCATTCTAGCGGTAGAAATGTATTCGTTTTTATTTTTCGAGCATTTTCATTTTGCGTTTATTTGCAAACTTTTTCGCTCCGTTTATTTTTCTCTTTGCTTTTTATGCATTTCTACCGCATTTTAGCGGTAGAAATGCAGTTGTTTTAATTTTTCGTTAACTTAGTTTTTTTTGCAATTTTTTATGTGTGCGCATCTATTTCCGCCTACTCGTTAAGAGTTAAATGGCGCTTTGCTTTATTTCAATTCCTGTAGAGTGGGTGTGTTTTCATTTATGTCGAGAGAGCGTGTGTGTGCGTTGCATTTATTTTGTCCTACTCGGTTGAGTAGGACCCGCATTTATTTTCTCCTACTCATTTGAGTAGGACTTGCGTGTGTGCGTTTTACTGCTTTCATTTCTCCCGCCCACGCAGTTGCGCCGGGACTCGCACTTTACTGCTTTCTTCAGTCCTACTCGTTTGAGTAGGACTTGCAATTTTCAGCTTTCCTTTACTGCTTTATTTCCTGCTTTCATTTACTGCTTTCTTTATCGCTTTATTTTCTGCTTTTCTCGCAAGCCGTCCCCATTCCAATGAGTGGCTAATCGTTCTTAGCCCTCGGCATCGAAGAGCATGTGTACCTATTTTTGTGCACATTAATTTAGTTGTTTTCATTTATTTTTGTCATTTTTTCTTATTTTTATTCAATAAAATGCTCCTATTTTTGTAAATATTATACTAACTTATTTTATTTTATTTTTCAGGAAAAAATGAAAATCTGCCAAAAATTGACCTGTCACGCCCGTGACATGTTGGTCACGCCCGTGACCAGGGCGTGACACGTCAAAAGCCGTGAAATCTGCGAATTTTGAAGACCAAAGCCTGACACGCCCGGGGTCACGCCCGTGTCACCCGACACGGGGCGTGACCCAAGCCCGTGTTCACTCCACTCGACGAATTCATCTCGACGATCGTCGAGTGTCGACACTAGCAGTCACGCCTAGAGTCACGCCCGTGACCTAGGGCGTGACACCTCTTTCCGCTCGACGATTTTCAACTCGACACTTTCAGCTCGACATTCGTCGAGTGTCGACACCAGCCGACACGCCCAGCGTCACGCCCGTGACCTGGGGCGTGACCTTTCCAGCTAGCCCGACAAGACCTGCCCGAAGACTTTCGGCGCGCACCGCGCCCAGATCCACCTACCTGTCACGCCCCCTGTCACGCCCGTGACCAAGGGCGTGACCACTGCGAGACCGACACGTGTCCAGCCAAAGTCAACTTTCCCGTCAAATCGCCGGCCGCCTTCTCAAATAGTACTGTCACGCCCCCTGTCACGCCCGTGACCAAGGGCGTGACCCATGAAAATTTTTTCTATAAATTCAGAGGTTCTGCTCTGAATTCCTGTTCCTTTTTTTGGTTCCATTTTGTATAGAGTTATGCTGCTCGGATGAAGTCCAAATGATATGTAAGGGATATTTTCTCCCCCTCTCCTTAGTTTTTATTTTCATTCCTGTGTAACCCGTTGTTATTAGCTTAATAAAATGTGTTTTTCATCCCTTTATTTGGCTTTGGAATGAGTCTAAACGACTACCTCTATGCAATCTTATCTTTTTTCCTTGTCTTAACTTAGTTTTCTTTCGTTCTTTTTTATGTGTGTGTGTGTGTATGAGATTAGTTTTCTTGTTTTTATGTTTAGTTATTTTTACTCATTTTGGTTAACTTAGATTTTTATAGCTTTTATTTCATTCATATAGATCAGTAAAAACGTTTTCAAAGTGTTTTTCCTTTTTTTAACTTAGCTTTTTATTTCGCAAAACCTTTTTCGTTCTTTTCGCTTTATTTTCACTTTTTAATCGTTTTTACGGAGTTATAGGAATGATTATATAGTTGTTTTAATTTTTCGTGCACTTCGATTTTTCGTTTTAAACTTTTGTCCGTTTAATTTTTTCGTTCTCTTTTTATGCATTTCTACCGCATTCTAGCGGTAGAAATGTATTCGTTTTTATTTTTCGAGCATTTTCATTTTGCGTTTATTTGCAAACTTTTTCGCTCCGTTTATTTTTATCTTTGCTTTTTATGCATTTCTACCGCATTTTAGCGGTAGAAATGCAGTTGTTTTAATTTTTCGTTAACTTAGTTTTTTTGCAATTTTTTATGTGTGCGCATCTATTTCCGCCTACTCGTTAAGAGTTAAATGGCGCTTTGCTTTATTTCAATTCCTGTAGAGTGGGTGTATTTTCATTATGTCGAGAGAGCGTGTGTGTGCGTTGCATTTATTTTGTCCTACTCGGTTGAGTAGGACCCGCATTTATTTTCTCCTACTCATTTGAGTAGGACTTGCGTGTGTGCGTTTTACTGCTTTCATTTCTCTCGCCCACGCAGTTGCGCCGGGACTCGCACTTTACTGCTTTCTTCAGTCCTACTCGTTTGAGTAGGACTTGCAATTTTCAGCTTTCCTTTACTGCTTTATTTCCTGCTTTCATTTACTGCTTTCTTTATCGCTTTATTTTTTGCTTTTCTCGCAAGCCGTCCCCATTCCGATGAGTGGCTAATCGTTCTTAGCCCTCGACATCGAAGAGCATTGGGACAGATAAAATAGCTTAAAATAATTAAAGGTCTAATTTTTCTAATTGATTAAAAGTACTTAAGGTTTGCCCGGGGTTAACGACGCGTAGGACCACATATCGATGTGTGGGCCCTATTTCCGTTTTCCATACGCTCGCCGAGAGGCCGTGCGTATGGACAGATCACCCCTTGGCAAAGAGAGTTCCGCACTAACCCTCGAGAGAGGAGGCGCGCCAACTCTACCGGATTGGGTTCCCCACCCAATAGCGGGGTTCTTAGCGTAATGCGGGCGTTAAGAGGAATCCTTCGTCGGACGAGAGCCCGGTTGAATAGTCTTAGCGTTCAGGTGAGCGATAGTCCTAGAGATAGGTGAGCTCATTTTAGTGGAACCTCCACGGCCAAGTCTCCGCCTTAATTAATTAAAAATTTAGGAGCTCTTTTTATTTAAAGTCTATTTTAGTTCAATTGTTTTTTTTTCGGTGCCATCGAGCTAAGCTCTTCATCGGCACCACCTTCAAGCTTTCTTTTCATGCTTTCATTTTTCTTTCTGCCATTTTCTGCTTTTTATTATATATAAAATATCCCGACAAGATAATTATCGGTAAAATAATAGTCCCCTCCAGGGAAGAGTAGAAATAATCGAACCGGACCCGAGAACAATACGACCTCGATATTCCACCCGGAATATCCTGTACTACTCACGATAGGTGCACTTGCCTCCTTTCGTTAAAACTCGATTTCTAAACCTTTTTTATATCCAAAATAAATAAATAAATACGCGCGCCCCGTTTTCTAAATAAAATCACTTCCGCCTTTTTCTCAAATAAAACCGCCGGGGCGCCGCGCTTCTTAAATAATTTTGGAGTTTTAACCTGCATCAAGTTTTTGGCGCCGTTGCCGGGGAATTTTAGGTTCGTTATTTTAAACCCTGGAAATCTATTAATTTTACCTTATTTTTTAAAAAAAAACTATTTATAATAATACTATTAAAAAAAACTACTTTAAAAAGAAAAAAAAACAAAAACTTAGAAATATATATATATCTTTTTTATCATATTATTATTATTTATAAATTTGTTTTTTTGAAATGACGTCATTTTCTATAAATCCTAAAAAACCAAAAAAAATCTAAAAAAAAATCTAAAAACAAACAAAAAAAAAACAAAAACTCTAAAAACAAAAACCTAAAAATCTAAAAAGTTCAAAAAAATGAAAAAAAAAATCAAACATAAAAAAAAACAGAGAAAAACTTAAAACTTAAAAAAAAAAAAACTCTTAAAAAACTAAAAACAAAAAAATGAACTAAAAAAAAAATCTACTTAAAAACACAAAAAAAAAATAATAATACTATATCTATATATATATTTTATTTTATTTAACTTTGTTTTATTTCGTTTCATTTTGCTTCGGCACGCTTCCATTATTATGCGCGCTAGGGGATCATATTTTTATCACGTAGTGGTCGCTAAGGCCTTAGCTACCTCCGCCTCCCCCACACACATTCCCCCCTACCGCCCGCAATCTTTTGGCCGAGTGTATCTTTTTGTGTTTTTTTCTGTTATCTTTTTGCTTTTTCTTTTCTAAATAATGCAGGGCTTCCAATTTGGCCTCCCGGACTCGTCTTAGGGAAGCTCCTACCCTCCCTTTTTCTTTTTGTACTTATTATATTTTGTATATTATCTGTTCCGCATACTTAGATTGCAACATTGGGGACAATGTTGGGTTTAAGTATGGGGGTGTTTTCGTATTTCTTTATTTCTGCACTTTACAAAAACGCATACAATTACAAAAACATCAAAAAAATAAAAAAACTAAAAAAATTTTTATTGTTTTTCCTTGTTTTTATTTCATAAAACTTCAAAACAACAAAAAAAAAATCTCTCTTCCCCCCTCTTCTTCTTTTTTGTAAAAACTTGCGTATTGCCTGCCCGCGACGTTCGACTCATCGAACCAACCATTCAAATAAGAGTCTGTTCGCGGGGCCGCAATCGAGTTTTTACTTTGCTTTTTTTGTAAAAATCTCTCTTTCCCCCCTATCTTCTTTGTAAATAACTCTTCTTTCTCTCCTCATTCTTGTAAATAATTTATCCTCAAAAACTAAAAATCAAAAAAAATTAAAAAAAACCCAAAAACCCTAAAAAGATAAAAAATCAAAAAAATCCTAAAAAGATAATAATTAAAACACAAAAAAATGATAAAAACTCTAAAAATTCCAAAAAAAATGTTTTGTTAAATTATGTAACAAAATAATTCGAATACAACATATCTTAACTCTTTTTGCTTTCCAAAAATCCAGTTTCGAGTTAATTTATATGCGAATTTTAGTTATTCTTTGCTTACTATTCGTTTATTAATTAAAGTTCGATAGATTTAAGCGTCTGGGGTTAAATCTTAAAGAATTTTTTATGTCTTATCCTTATAATAGGGAACTTGTTTTTCACCACCACTTCTAATTTTATAAATAGAAGCTCGTTTTTTATGTTAGAAAATAACTTCTATGGATTTCAATTATTTCTACTTCATGCTTTTAGAAATATCGGAACGTTCATTTTAAAAAGGTTGCTCTCAAAACTTTTTTATTAAAATTTAGTTTTCTTTTTGAAAAAAAAAATAATAATAAACCCACTTCCTTTTTTTTTCATGTCTTACTTTGACATGATTACCCCTTTTATCCCTTAAAAGATCCTATGTCAATGGGAATAAGATTTCGTTCCGTAAACATAGACACCCAATAATTTAAAAAGATTATATATGGAGTAAGAGGATAAAATTCATTACTCCTACAAATATACATTGGGTTAATTTTATTCTTATGAAGAAAGAAAAAAAATTATTATGTGTTAGGAAAATAAGATTTCGTTTTCCTAACTATCCAAAAGAAAAAAATTGGAGGTTCGAGAAAAAATTACCTCACCTCAATATTCAAGCCTTCTTCATAAACCACCAAACCACTTATCTCATTTCAATGATTCTAGACTTAATTTAAAATTTTTTTGAGAGCATAATTTTTAAATTGCATTATTTCCTTTAACTTCTTTTAAGCTAAAGTTTTTTATATAAATCCAATCCATCTTTGTTAAACTAACAAAAATAATTTTTTGCTTTCTATTTTATTTTATGTAGAAGTCTTTTTGAAACTCTTCCTCTATTCATAACATTTCATAAATTAGGATTTAATTCTTTAACCCCGGATGTTTATTTTGATCTTCCTTTTAATTAAGTCAAGCGGTAGCTAAACTTAGGATTTCTTTTATTCCTTATAAGTTCATCTCCAACTTTTGCTCTGGAATAGCAAAAGCTTAAGTATGGGGGTATTTGATGAATTGTAAATATACCTATTTTTGTGTACATTAATTTAGTTGTTTTCATTTATTTTTGTCATTTTTTCTTATTTTTATTCAATAAAATGCTCCTATTTTTGTAAATATTATACTAACTTATTTTATTTTATTTTTCAGGAAAAAATGAAAATCTGCCAAAAATTAACCTGTCACGACCGTGACATGTTGGTCACGCCCGTGACCAGGGCGTGACACGTCAAAAGCCGTGAAATCTGCGAATTTTGAAGACCAAAGCCTGACACGCCCGGGGTCACGCCCGTGTCACCCGACACGGGGCGTGACCCAAGCCCGTGTTCACTCCACTCGACGAATTCATCTCGACGATCGTCGAGTGTCGACACTAGCAGTCACGCCTAGAGTCACGCCCGTGACCTAGGGCGTGACACCTCTTTCCGCTCGACGATTTTCAACTCGACACTTTCAGCTCGACATTCGTCGAGTGTCGACACCAGCCGACACGCCCAGCGTCACGCCCGTGACCTGGGGCGTGACCTTTCCAGCTAGCCCGACAAGACCTGCCCGAAGACTTTCGGCGCGCACCGCGCCCAGATCCACCTGCCTGTCACGCCCCCTGTCACGCCCGTGACCAAGGGCGTGACCACTGCGAGACCGACACGTGTCCAGCCAAAGTCAACTTTCCCGTCAAATCGCCGGCCGCCTTCTCAAATAGTACTGTCACGCCCCCTGTCACGCCCGTGACCAAGGGCGTGACCCATGAAAATTTTTTCTATAAATTCAGAGGTTCTGCTCTGAATTCCTGTTCCTTTTTTTGGTTCCATTTTGTATAGAGTTATGCTGCTCGGATGAAGTCCAAATGCTATGTAAGGGATATTTTCTCCCCCTCTCCTTAGTTTTTATTTTCATTCCTGTGTAACCCGTTGTTATTAGCTTAATAAAATGTGTTTTTCATCCCTTTATTTGGCTTTGGAATGAGTCTAAACGACTACCTCTATGCAATCTTATCTTTTTTCCTTATCTTAACTTAGTTTTCTTTCGTTCTTTTTTATGTGTGTGTGTGTATGAGATTAGTTTTCTTGTTTTTATGTTTAGTTATTTTTACTCGTTTTGGTTAACTTAGATTTTTATAGCTTTTATTTCATTCCTATAGATCAGTAAAAACGTTTTCAAAGTGTTTTTCCTTTTTTTAACTTAGCTTTTTATTTCGCAAAACTTTTTTCGTTCTTTTCGCTTTATTTTCACTTTTTAATCGTTTTTACGGAGTTATAGGAATGATTATATAGTTGTTTTAATTTTTCGTGCACTTCGATTTTTCGTTTTAAACTTTTGTCCGTTTAATTTTTTCGTTCTCTTTTTATGCATTTCTACCGCATTCTAGCGGTAGAAATGTATTCGTTTTTATTTTTCGAGCATTTTCATTTTGCGTTTATTTGCAAACTTTTTCGCTCCGTTTATTTTTATCTTTGCTTTTTATGCATTTCTACCGCATTTTAGCGGTAGAAATGCAGTTGTTTTAATTTTTCGTTAACTTAGTTTTTTTGCAATTTTTTATGTGTGCGCATCTATTTCCGCCTACTCGTTAAGAGTTAAATGGCGCTTTGCTTTATTTCAATTCCTGTAGAGTGGGTGTGTTTTCATTTATGTCGAGAGAGCGTGTGTGTGCGTTGCATTTATTTTGTCCTACTCGGTTGAGTAGGACCCGCATTTATTTTCTCCTACTCATTTGAGTAGGACTTGCGTGTGTGCGTTTTACTGCTTTCATTTCTCCCGCCCACGCAGTTGCGCCGGGACTCGCACTTTACTGCTTTCTTCAGTCCTACTCGTTTGAGTAGGACTTGCAATTTTCAGCTTTCCTTTACTGCTTTATTTCCTACTTTCATTTACTGCTTTCTTTATCGCTTTATTTTCTGCTTTTCTCGCAAGCCGTCCACATTCCGATGAGTGGCTAATCGTTCTTAGCCCTCGGCATCGAAGAGCATTGGGACAGATAAAATAGCTTAAAATAATTAAAGGTCTAATTTTTCTAATTGATTAAAAGTACTTAAGGTTTGCCCGGGGTTAACGACGCGTAGGACCACATATCGAAGTGTGGGCCCTATTTCCGTTTTCCATACGCTCGCCGAGAGGCCGTGCGTATGGACAGATCACCCCTTGGCAAAGAGAGTTCCGCACTAACCCTCGAGAGAGGAGGCGCGCCAACTCTACCGGATTGGGTTCCCCACCCAATAGCGGGGTTCTTAGCGTAATGCGGGCGTTAAGAGGAATCCTTCGTCGGACGAGAGCCCGGTCGAATAGTCTTAGCGTTCAGGTGAGCGATAGTCCTAGAGATAGGTGAGCTCATTTTAGTGGAACCTCCACGGCCAAGTCTCCGCCTTAATTAATTAAAAATTTAGGAGCTCTTTTTATTTAAAGTCTATTTTAGTTCAATTGTTTTTTTTTCGGTGCCATCGAGCTAAGCTCTTCATCGGCACCACCTTCAAGCTTTCTTTTCATGCTTTCATTTTTCTTTCTGCCATTTTCTGCTTTTTATTATATATAAAATATCCCGACAAGATAATTATCGGTAAAATAATAGTCCCCTCCAGGGAAGAGTAGAAATAATCGAACCGGACCCGAGAACAATACGACCTCGATATTCCACCCGGAATATCCTGTACTACTCACGATAGGTGCACTTGCCTCCTTTCGTTAAAACTCGATTTCTAAACCTTTTTTATATCCAAAATAAATAAATAAATACGCGCGCCCCGTTTTCTAAATAAAATCACTTCCGCCTTTTTCTCAAATAAAATCGCCGGGGCGCCGCGCTTCTTAAATAATTTTGGAGTTTTAACCTGCATCAGGAATTCTCCCAAATATTTTTAGCCAAGTATGTGCCAGTGTCGCAGAGGATTGCGATGGAAAATGAGTTTCTCCGCTTGGTGCAGGGTGAGCGAGATATTGATACCTACCTGCATGAATTTACAAGATTGGGGAGATATGCGGGATCGACCTTTGCGGAGGAAGCGCGAAAGACAAATCGGTTTTATGGAGGATTGCGGGATGACTTGAGGTTGGCACTTCCGAGTTCCGTGAGCCAAGGCTTTCAGGCGTTGGTCGATACAGCTCGTGCCTTGGAGAAAGATATGAAGCGAGTACAAGAGAATAAGAAACTAGCAAGGGAAAAGTCTGAGTTGAAAGAATCGGAGTTTCGACGACAAGAGAAGAAAAGATTTAGACCGGTGGAATCAGCGTCGTTGACTGTTTCGTCGCCCCCGACGTATGGGCCAGGACGTGTGGATACACGTAGATGTTATAAATGTGGGCAGCAAGGACACATAGCAAAATTCTGTTGGAATGTCCCCCCAGGGAGTGAGAAAAAGACAGGTGCGTCATATGAAGAAAAAGGGAAAGCAGTGGCCGAATCATCTGCACCCCGGACGCAACCTAGATTGCATGCGATGGAAGTGCAAGAGCCGCAAAGCTCAGTTGGTGAAATTCAGCCTCGAGCGGTTCATTTATCATTCAATCGCGAATTTCAAAATCGGGAGGCTGAGAGGAAGTGAACTGATGTGAAGCATGTCGATGTTATGCATGTTTTGTAAACTATGTTTTGATGAATCATAGCTGATGTACATCACTTTTGGCTGATGTCACTGATGTTGATACTTGTGATTGTGCCGAAATCAATCAATTCTGTCGTTTTGTTTGAGGTCTTATGTGGTTGAATGTGCACAAGTGAAAGTTAGGGATGTTTGTTGTGTTGTCTGTTTGTTAGTGTGTGCGGAGGCTTGCGGTGTAAGCTTTGAGAATGTTGTGACTAATTGGCTGTGTGGAGTCAAATTTCGAGGACGAAATTATTTGAAGGGGGGGAGGATTGTAACACCCCGAAGTCAAGAGGATCATTTTGAGCAAAATCGGGTTCAGGCATGGGTGACACGGCCTGGGACACGGGCGTGTCCCAGGGCGTGTCAGTTGACACGGCCTGCGACACGGGCGTGTCGCAGGGCGTGTCGAGGTTGTGTCGACGATTGGACTTGGTGTCGACGATTTTCGCTCGACATCGTCGAGAGGGGGCACACGGCCCAGGACACGGCCGTGTCGGATGCCGTGTCGAATGCTCGACGAGTGTTACGCGACGATCGTCGAGTATCGAGTTCCAGTGAGGACACGGCCTGTGACACGGGCGTGTCACAGGGCGTGTCAGTGGGCGTCAAATTCAGCTCGACGTCTCGGGTTAGGGCGTGTTTGCGGGACACGGGCGTGTCATGGTGCACACGGCATGAACACGGGCGTGTGCCAAGCCGTGTGCCAGGCCGTGTGAAGTCTCGGGTTGATTTGGGATTATTTCTGTTGAGGTACACGGCCTCAGACACGGGCGTGTCTGAGGGCGTGTCGGGTACACGGCCGTGACACGGGCGTGTCACACGGGCGTGTACTGGTTGGATTGAGTCGGTTGTCTGCCGCTTAGGGGGACACGGCCTGTGACACGGGCGTGTCACAGGGCGTGTCAGGCCGTGTTCAGGGTTTTCTGGCCAGATCTGAGCCGTTTGTTTCCCTCTTCCTGGATCCAGTGGCTGGGCTTTGTCCAGGTGTTGGGAAGGCCGAGAATTAGAAGATAAATTCTCTTAACTTCCTCTTCTTCTTCTTCATCTTCATTCCAAGAGAGAGAGAGAAGAAAGGCCAAGGCAAGAGGGAAAGGGAGGAGTCTTCCAGCTGCTGTAGGAGCTGCGGAGTGCGGATCGAAGATCCGAGAGCGGATTCGTGAAGGTAGAGCCGAGGCGGTGATTTCCATCCGGCTACTTCATGGCGCCGAAGCGATCTTCAAGGGTAACGATCTCCTTCTTGGACATCGAAGTCCTTTCTCTATACATGTGCTTGGAATCCTCCACCAAGAGGTGGATCGCGGAAGTGATTCCTTTGTTGAGTCTGCATCTAGAGCCGGAATTATGAAGTACGGCGTAGGCATGCTGTGTGAAGCCCATCTGGACCGGTAGTCTGGATTGGTGATGTTCATGGGTAAACCGGAGAAGACTCCGTGACTTTGATGATGTGCAAAATGGATTTTTGTTGTGATGAATGTATGGATGTACTGCTTGTGAGGAGGCTTTGGTGAAGCTCCTGGTTATGAGATGATCAATTGGTAGCACGCCTGGGGAGCTCGTGATAAACCCGGCCTGTTACACCACTAGGGTGGGTTGATCTAGTTAAGGAAGGGATCGATGGGCGGCAATGCTAGGGGAGCCGAGTTAAACCCGGGTTGCTGCACCACATGGTGTGGGTCGATCGGATTAGGAGGGGGACCGATGGGTAGACATTGCCTGGGGAGCTTAGATAAACCCGGCTTGCTACACCACGGAGTGTGGGTCGGTCTGCTCTGTTTGTGATGCTGTGAGGATGGACCTCTGAGTGGCTTGGGCGGGATGTCGCCAGCCTGCGAGCTGGTGGACTAGGGCCGGTCAACCAACAAGTTAAAACCTCGAGAGACAGCGGTGTACGACGGTGGATTCCGGTACGCCAAGAAGGTGCCCTGAGTGCACGGAGCGTTGGTGGACTCCAGCGTTTGTGATGTGGTGTGTTTGTTAGATAGTGGCATAAAGAGAATGATCCTATGATATGATTTGGTGATGTTTGCTGATGCTTGATGAAAAAGGAAGCACTGTATACATGGAAGGAACCACTGCCCCGGGTAGGGGTAGGGTCGTTATAATGGGTCAGCAATGCTGACCGTTACTTTGTTTCTGTGTTGGCTTGGATGATGACTTGCAGGTGCTGCGGTTTGGAAAGAATAAGTGGATTGGCTAGCCTGGTGTTCTTAGTCCTTGAAGGCTATGTGAAGAATCGTGGTTGGATTTCATGTGTGGCCGGCCTACGTGCCGATGTACGAAACTATTGATGTAAAGAGGAACTTGTAAGGCCATAAGGCCAGGGTGTGTGAGTTGTATACATTCCTGGTGTTGTTCTATATAAATGTGGTATTTATATGTGGGTGGACATTCTGGTTTGAGTTCATGTTAACAAGAAAAATGCTGCGCTAGAATGGAATGAGTTAAGGACACGCATAGATTTTGATTTCCACACGTGATTCCTTCGCTTGTCTGTGCTATATGGCGTGGGGCCCCGGCCGGACCCACTGTTATATGTCATGTGACAGGTGGGGGCGTTACAATTGTTACGTTGGATATTCATGTGTAGAGTTCTGTTTCGTGTTATAGGCTTCTGCTAGAATGCAATGAGTTAGGCTGCGCAACTCTGGTATCCCTCCGTGACTTCGCCGCTTATTTTGTGGTATATGTTGTAGGGCCCCGACCGGACCTTCTAGTATATGTTATATGAATGGATGGAGTCGTTACAGTTGTTGTCTTGAAAGATGGTGTCGATGACGGGGGGAGCACTTAATTGAGCCCGTGTTGTACGCATACTTGGCTTTGTTGGTCTGTGTATTGCTTGTCACCTCCTTTGATTGGTCGTGCGAGTTTTTTGTGACTTGTTGAGCTTGCGACTTTCCTGGGGTGTCTGTCTTGTATGGTGAAGGTCCCGCCATTGTCATTAAGTTGGGGATCTTGGCAGTTGTTGAACCGTTCACCGTTGTTTTCCTTGTCGTGGCGACTTGGTGTCATGCAATGCGTTGCGGCGGCCTGGGAGGATCTGGTGCTTTTTGTCCCTTGTTCACCGTGCGCTATTGCTGGAGATTGTCGTCGGGTGTTAGTGGAGAGAGCTTGTTGCTTAGGCGTAATGAGGGAGTACGCTTGCCCCCTTGCCTCGACGATGTGTATGAACTCAGAGGACCATTTGTTTCGGGAGGCAGCGACGGGCCATGGTTTGTGCGCGCTTTGAGAGTCCCGGGATATGGCGAATGGGCTTTGCTCGTTTTTTCCTGAGGAGGACCAAAGCCCATCCGTGCGGTAGTGGTGAAGAACTTTTGTTCGATCACTCATTAGGAGGACCTGAGACCGTCAAGATGGAGGTGGAGCAGCTGAAAAAAGGGAAGGCTCAACTGACCACAGAGCTGAAGGATGTCGGATGTCGAGGTTAGGCGAGCGCCCGCGGTGGCTGAGTACAAACAATCTCACGACTTTGAGATGGAGTGATTCTGTATCGCGGAGGTGGTCTGCTCTGAGATGATATCGATTAGAATTGATTTGTTGGTTGAGGCAGAGCGTGATGTCGTGTACCGCTTGGGCTTTGGCAAGGGATTTCAGATAGCTCAGAGGATACCAGAGCGCGGTGATCTAGGCATGGAGGATGCCTCGGATAACGATGTTGATGTCGATGTTGAGGGATGGTCTCATCGTGCCCTTTCTTTTTTTGTTTGTTTTTCTTTTGCTTCGTCGTGCAGGTGCGTCTTTGCACCGTCGCATGCTCTTTGTTCCTCATGATGATGTAGCTCGTATGACAGCCTTTGTTTGAACGGAGACCCTCTATTTTAGATCTTTTGTGTCTTAGTTGTGCTCTGGTGTGCGTATTCTTTTGGCAGAGTAGCGCTTAACTCAAGCAATGATATTTTGAGTAGGTTGCTAGTGGGAGGACCGGAGTCAGCTTGCGTTTTGGGAGGACCAAAGTCCGCTTAGGAGCTGGAGGCGATGAGCCCTTATGTGCCCGTGCTTTAGGAGAGGGCCCCCACTCACTGTCTCTGTCTTATCTGTGTCAGGGGTGGCGCAACCCTTAGTTGGATTACCGCTTTGGGGTACAGGCTTGCTTAGGGAGGAAACCATGCTAGATGAGGCACTTAATCTCGTCCATCAACTGATTGCAGCCCTCTGCGTTGTGGATGTATCCACGATGAAAGTCGCAATGTTGCGATCGGTTTCCTCTATTTGGCATGAGCGGTTCGGGCCTGTGAAGCTCACCGTTGTCTTGCATAGCGAGGAGCATGTTAGTCTCGGTGGTGTTCAAGGGAGTGTAGTCAGGATGCAGATGTGTTCTCGGGTCCCGACGTGGATTGTCATAACGCTCATTGTTTCCCCGGGACCTCAAAGTGAATCCATATCCCTCTCTCTCCGCATTTCTTTTGAATCGTTGTCGATGCGCTTTGACTATTTTGTCCGCTGCGATTTAACCATTGACTCAGTGGACAAGGTCACAATAACTGGGCAGTGTTTCGCTTATCATCATGGAGTAGAATTTTCTTGTTCAAGGGAGAGCGCGCCGGTGTGGGTTTGTCAGCGGCAGGAGTGCTGTCGCACCGTGCAATGCGGCGGTCAAAATATTGTCGCTCTGGCACTTGGGCCCGCCCCATATGCACGGTTGCGATTAAGATACAACCCCAGTTGATCGTAGGGGCTGTCAAAGTAATTCTAGCCCTCCATTCAATCACTTTCTCTCTTTAGTTGTATTGTATTAAAGAAATAAAAATCGCTCACTCTCAGGATGCCCTTGCGCTGTAGAAGGTACTTGATGAAATTCCATAAGGTAATTATTTTTAATGTTTATTTTTTTTTTACAAATTCAAAGTGAAGTATTTGATATGATCTTCAATATCTACTACTATTTATTAGTTTTAATAATCAAACCAATTTCAATCAACCAAGAGAGGAGTAAAAGTCTGATCGCAATGGGTGGAGATACTGTCGTGGCAAGATACTGTCACTGCCCCCCGCAATCGCTTGGATGTTATAAACGAAAAAAATATTAATAATGTAAGTGGACCAACGATACCAAATTTCATTGAACCCATAAACGGCCGGAGCCTATTCGGAATGGGAGGAGGTACCACTGCAGTTGTGCACTGTGACTTGTGTGTGCCTATTAAACATATAATACACATTTGTACTAAAACTATCATGAGCATTTCATCATCTTTGAGACAACAGTACCATTTTAAAAGGAAGCAACAAGGAAGAGAGATGATGAAATGTTTTTTCAACACTGTGAATTGTTTGACAAATTACCTTTGCGCTGGCTGTTTAAATGAAAATTACCACAAATATCTCAAAGTAAATTTAACAAGAGTTTAATTAACAATTTGAAATGCAAATTTAATTATGATAAATACAAAAATAAAACATATTCAATGGCTGGTAGCATCGTATAATTATTTGGCAATGGAATCACCCGGTGTAGTCATTTGATTCGCTCCAGTTCTTACACATCTAACAACTTCGTTGCTCTCAGTCGTTGCACTACTTGCCTGGCCCAAAAAGAAGCTATAAGATCTGGATTTAAAAAAGGAGGCTGCAGCACATCAGGCCAGCACAATAATGGGGATCTGGAGCTCATGGAGACAGTAAATAGATAAAAAAAAACTCTGAAAAGCATAAGAAATGTAATCAGCTACGCACAAAAAAAAGGCCTGGATGAGATCTGCAGAAAAAAAAATGAGATGGGGAAATGGGATCTGAGCTTAGGCACAATGAAACCGAACTGGAAATGGGCTCTGACCACAAAAAATCATCTACCAAACAGGGATGGAGAATCTACCAACAAGGATGGAGTCGAAACAAATGGGATTGGGAAATGAAAACTAGCTGACGGATGGAGAAACCCAAATTCGGCGATCAACGCCAGGCAGGGATGGAAGCAACGACGGTCTGCATGAGATTGACAGTGGCAGGGGCGAGTTCGCCAGAGAGATTTGCGCGTAGAAGAAAGGTGTTGAGGGAAACTGGAGCTCATAGGGCCAGCGTGAAAACACACCAATATACCTTTGCGGAATGCTCGTTGTAGAAGGGAGAAAACAATACCAAGCAGAACATTGGTGCCATTTTCATTCGCCTGGAACAGAGGCTGCAGCCGAGTCTCAAACAGACCCCTAGCTATAAGTTAACGTTATATCTTATGTACATAATAAAGCCAAGTTATATAAATGTCATCACGTTTAGGTACGACTATATTTCCGATATCAACTGATAATAATATCATAACCATTAAGTTTGCATAATCATGCACCAAGTTTCTACTATCCCTGGACTTTTAACTTATAAATCATTCATCCACCACAAAGACTCTATTCGGCAAACGTTTTCGCACCCGTGTTTGGACAAAAACACCACCGTCATCGAATTTATGTTTGACATGACGGCGGTCAAGAACACAAAATTAGTTTGGGACAGCTCTGGCGGATTGAAAAGCTGCTGTCCGGATAGAGCTGTTTTAAAATAGATATCTGGGAAGCAGTTTTGAAAAGCTGCAGTGTTTGGGTGTTCTGTGTAGAAGTGCGCTTTGAAGAGCGGTTTTCATGTTGAACAGGTCATCGAACCCAAAAAATTAAGCAGTGGTTACTAATATTTCTTATTGAAAAACGCAACATACGTCATAGGAACCAAGTCAAAGTATCAAAACAATTATAAATCAGACAAGTTAAAAACAAACAACAAATAATCTGAAATTTACATGAAACAACTGATAGAGTATTTTGTGTAGTAGTTCTGCTGTAATATCAAATGATGGACTATAATTAGAAATTGAAGCATATCAAAGAAAGAAGCGTGCACAACACCTCAGCAATCACATTGATGGACTTCAAGAACCGTGCAGCTTATAAATTCTGCTCCATCCTTCAATAAAATTACTCACTTTGAGTCATCTAAAACCCACCAATATAACTAAAGATGATTTCTTTTTTTTCTTTATTTTGCTCGGGAAACAAATCCAAACAAGTAAACACTACACATCAAAGCCAGCGCCAACACCTGCAGACGACGGAAATGAGTAAATAAATATATATACGTAATGACAGTTTAAATACCAAAGAGTTCGTAACAAAACGATTTGTACCTAAACGGATGCGCTTGCAGTGATGAAGAGAGGAAAGCGGGAGGAGGAAGATACCTGGGGATGGCGCTAGGGCATCAAGGCGGCGCCGGCGATGAAGAAGGCGGAAGATCGGAAGGAGGCGGCGCCGGCGATGAAGAAGGCGGAAGATCGGAAGGAGGCGGCGCCGGAGAGCGAGAAGACGGAAGATCGGGAAAGCCGGCAAGTGGGCGCTTGTTTAGAAATTGCGATGAGAAGAATCGCGGAAGAACAGATGATGATGATTACAGAGAGCTGGAGCTTTTCGATTGGCGAAGAGGATCGGCGAAGAAAGTAATGCAGATTCCTTTCTCGGAGCGAAGAAAATTCGGGATTTGCGGGCTTCGGGAAGAAATAACACCGAGGCGCGATTTGTCGACCGCTGAACGCGGGGGGAGGGTGCTTCCGGAAAAGAGCTCTGGGAGCTGCTCTTCGAAACGCGATTTCATTAAAGAGCTGTCACAAACAGCGGCAATAACAGCTCTGGCGGCTGGAAAAGAGCTTCTCCAACCGCCAGAGCTGTCCCAAACAGACCCTAGGAGTGGTCAGGCGTTCACGAACGGCGGTTCAGAACGACCGTGTTCAAACCGTCACCACCGTGTCAAATGGAACCCAAAACTTATGACTTTTAAATCATTCTTCCATTGTATCAAAAAGTGAATCTACAAGGAGATTTTTGTAATTTTAAAAGATTGAGAGGTGCAACATGTAATTCAGCATACTTACAGGGAGGTCCCAGTATATATGTATAAATCACATCTCAAGTATAACATGCACAAAGTAGAAATGATTTAGGACAACCTCAATAAAAAAATATACGAAAATCAATTTACTAGTCTTTGGTTCTGTTTGGGGCGGTAGAGGCAGTGGGAAAAGCTCTATTCTCACCGCCACCGCCCTTTTTATGTTGTTTGGATGAGGAGCATTTTCGAAAGAAGTTTTTCAAGAAAAGTGTTTTGGGATTGCTTTCTAAAAACCGATTTCTCTGCTTTCACATTTCACTTCTATTTGAGGGTACAATAAATGACATGTTTGACCATTCACGGTCTGTCTTCCTTCTTGTCATTGCAAATGTTTTTTTCTCCCATTCACAATTCTTCATTCATTCGCGATCTTTGCTTCTTACCACTGACCATGTGTAATATACTTATTTATGATTTATATGATATTTAATTATCTATGCGATAAATGTTTAAAATAAAACACTTTTTTATTATTATAAAGCTAAACAACTACAACAAACAACAACACTCAAGCTTTTATCCCGCTATAGTGAGGTCGGCTATATGGATCCTTTGTCTCCATTGTGCCCTATCTTTAGTCATAATCTCACTAATGCCCCAGTCCATCATGTCTTACCTTATAGTTTCATTCCAAATCTTTATTAGTATACCCGTCCCTCATTTAACATGCCTAGTGACTAGACTCTCACAACGCCTAACAGGTGCCTCTAATGGTCTCCTTAAACAAATATTATTAAAAATTCGTTAAAACACCTTTTGAAAAACACTTAAATGAATAGTTTTCAAACAGTCTAATTTTTTCAAACAAATTTCTAGATAGCTCTAACGCCAACACTGGTTTCCCACAACTGCTTTTTTCACCGCCACCCAAACAGAGCTTATATATTATTTTCACTGATTGATTTAGCGCAAAATCGAGTTATGAATCTTCCTAGCAAACAAATTAATGGTTCTTCCTCACACATTGCAACTACCCAAATATAACTATTTCCTCGTATGCATGGAATAACATTTCTTTTCGCAAGAGATGCAGCTCTCATGAACAGATTGAGGAAAATGAGACATTAGAGTTTTGAAAGTTGCTACCTCATTCATTATTCTATTATTACGACGTGAACATAATATAAATGACATAAAGATAAATATTTGACGTAGTCATCGGGCTACTCCTCTGGGTCAATCAGAATGATTATCCATCAAGGTTACTCGGCTACTCCTCTGGGTCAATCGGAATGATTATCTATCAAGGTTACTCGATATGACTACTTGTCGGAGTTACTCCGAGGGGACCAAGCCCTGAAATTTAAAGAGCATGAATTACACCCAAAAGAGATTGCATATACATACCGGGTAAGTTCTTGTATGGGAACTCGAACGTGTACCTGACGTTGGGATACAACACATATAGTGCATGTGCCTTCCACATCTCGTAAGCCTCTTCATATCCCGATTGATTTCAGCACCGACTGACAATCCCGTAAGTGCTAGCCGGAAGTCTTGTGTTCTGCTTCCCGCATCACATCCCATAAGGCTTCTTCTGATTTCCTGTGTCTTCCGATTTCCAGTGTTCTACTTCTTATTCTTCTTTTTCTTTCTCCTCAACCGATCGTGTCATTGATGATTTCGGTCGATTATGTCTTTGATTTGCATATAGACATTGTTTAACACTTTAGCTTCTAGTGACCGTGTTTATTTTATTTTCCGTGCTATATTAATTTTCTATAACTGTTTAGTTATTATGATTAGGTTTTATCAGTTTTTGTTGTCTCAATCACAATCTCCGATTAGTATTACTGATTCCTCTTCTACCTCAGCAACAAATAGATTTATTTCTGGTGATGTGGATAAGGACGATCATGCTCACTTTGAGCTTATTTGTCTCATATATAGAGTAGAGAAGTTGATGGTGAAAATAGAAAATGAAAATGCAATTTCTATGACGTAGATTACAATAACTCATATACTAGAGTGATGAGTCACTTGTTGATATTATCTGAGGATGATATAAGGGTATGAGAAAAGACTATGGAAAAATATTTAAAAGAACGTCAAAGAGTTGTCTATGAAGCAAAAGAATGATGCAAGCCGAATCCCAAGTTAACATTATTTGCTAGTGCAAGTCAAACTGATGTAGATGAGGATTAAAGTCATAATTGATAAAGTTATTACAAAATATTTAAGCATTTAATTAACTGGTCATTAAAGTGTTGAAATTGTCTTGCATTTAATTAACGAGTAGTTGAGTCTTGAAATTATCTTGCATTTAATTAAGGGTGATGTATTTGTACCTCTTAAATGGATATTTGTAACTCATGGATATTTGTACCCATAAAATTATATTTGTACCCAAACATGCTATTTGTACTCACTGTTAAAACATAAAATTAGCATCTCATTCTCTCAATTTTTTTGTAAAACATGCATTTAAAAATCAAAACTTAAAAGAATTATAAGAACATGCATGTAAAATTAACATTCATTTAGAATGTTCTTCTCAAAAAAATATACATTAACATTACAAAAAATAAAAACATTCATGCCCAAAAAAATCATGTTTCTTCCTTCAAAATCAACGCATCACAACATCTGATTACAAAAAAAATGAGAATGTGATCAACCTCGCAGCATCTGATAACAAAAAAAGAGAACGCGATCAACCTCACAGCATTTGATTACAAAAAAATGAGAAAGCGAGAACGACATCATGAAAAAGAAAAGTCAAACTCTAAAGAACATCTCCAGCGAAGTGATGCACGGATCTCTTAAATATGAAATCTAGGGAAACTGTGGAGATTGACCTGAGCAAGCTGGAGGTCGGACTCCGAAAGATGTTGAAGGAAAGGAGTGCTGGATTCGCAATCGGCGGTCGGGGATTTCAAACGCTGACAGAGGGCGGTCGGGGGGCTCGTTTTTGAACCCCAGCTTCGGAGGAGGTCGCGATGGCTTGGGAAGGAAAGGCGGCAGGGCTTCGGAGGAGAATGTCGCGCCGGAGGAGCAAGTTGGGTAAGAAGAGGTGTGAAACTGTGTGAAGGAGTGGGGTACAAATATTAGAAATTAGAGCTACAAATGGGTATAAAAAAACTTATATTTGGAGTCTGAATAACCATTTATGGTGTATAAATATCATACCCTTGATTAACTAGCCGTTATAATCTTGAGGTGGTCATTAATCACGGTGTCATAGTGTTAGAATTTTTTTTTTTTATAATAGGCTGAAAAGTTGAAGGGCCTTTCCTTGGGGATAGGAAAATAATGATCGGGATAGCGGCGCAAAGTATTGAACTCGGGTTATGGTC